>WAAD01013605.1:53640-64102 GCA_013389945.1 Fregata magnificens | reverse complement strand
CTTACTTTCTCTCCCAGGGCATCCAGACTCAGGCAGATCCTCCAGCCTTCCTCCAAACATAGGAAGGAATAAAAGTAACCCAATTGTTACTTGATCAGATTGGGTGGATGGAGGGGTGGGGGGGAAGAAAAATTTAAAAACAGTGTTTCTGAATAACTCTTACAGGTTATTTTTTTCCCCAAAATACCTTGGGCCCAGATGATAACCTGCTTAAGTGCTGTCATCCAGACTTAACTCAATGAAAACTTACCTCCGTAGGTGTAATTTTGTCACAACTGTAATGATCTAAGTGCGTAAGACAGACAGATTTGTGGGTAGATATAATATCTTTAATTAGATCTATTTTGTAACTTATGAATTCATTTGCAGATGGCTGATACCATAAAAGCAAGGACTCACTTTGTGACCTACTGTGTTTCCAAAGACTAGTAGTTTCAGATTTGTTGAAACTAGTATGTAGCCAGACCTTGGTACTATCTTACTTGGTGAGAACAGAAAGTTTCCTTCTTGACATATCCATGGTAAGAAGGGGGAGCACTTACTACTAGCTGTGGGTTTTTTTTTTCTCTGGAGTGCGAGTGCCTGTCTTGCATTCAGATAATTGAGAGAGCAAACTGAGGTCAACATCCTGAACATGTGAGTCTAGTGAAGACTTTATTTCACTTAATGGCTCACTTGTGCTGGATCAGCATCCATCCAGAAGTCATGTGATTATTGCATTTTCTGTCAGAGAACCAGCTAATTGCCCCAAATGTGTCTATATAGCTTGCTAGTCTACCACTGAAAAAGACCACTCATTGCTGTTGTTGATTTTATTTCAGATCTCACAGAGTTTGGGAGTTTTCTTAGTCTCTCTCTGCTGAGGATACATGAGAAAATCAGTTTTCATTTGAACTGAAGGGGAGAGGAAATAAAGCTTCTAACTGTTATCAGGAAAAGCTAAAAAAAATCCTTTAAGTATTAGAAATAGAAGATAACTAAAAAAGGAAACATTATATCATTCATATTTAAAGATTTTTTGAATGCTTGCATGATAATTTGATCAATTAAATTGTTCATTAATAGTGGGCTTCATTCAGTAATAGGGTGAGCTGTCCCTGCTGCTGTAATGAAAAAAAAATTAAATTAAACTACTTCCACTTTTACATGTCAAGAGTGCCCAGGAGCAAACAAGTTGCAATGATGTAGTTATTAACTCCTTTCTGATCCAGTTACTTCCTTTATAATATATTGTACATAAAAAAGAAATTAAAATAATTTAATTTAGGTTTGCAAAGTGAAGCACCTGGAAGTTAGGAAATAATAGAGGTGAACCTTAATTTTTGTCCTATATGCTTGAATGAGCTTTAATGTGCTGGGATCCTGTGGAAATGCTCATAAGGTGGAAACTTACTACCCTGTGCTGCATAGCTTTTATAATGTAGATTTTTAGGGCAATTTCTTAACATTTTTTCTTTCAGGAAAAAAAAGTAAGCATTTCCTATGTATAATTTAAGAGTCCCCTTGCCCTCCACACCACATTACTTTTCGCATATGTAACAGTAATATGACATCTACCAGTTGAGTATCTGAACCAAAGGACTATCCTAGCAACAGAAGAAAGATGGTCAGAAGAAAGTTTCAGTCTGCCCTAGTTTTTTTCTCTGACCTAAGGTTTAGAGGAGTTCCAGCTTCCCAAAATCCAGATGCAAACTGCCTGGGACCTATGATGTTCAAAAAGAGCATGTTGTTCCTCTTGCCTCTTGCTACCCTCCCTCTCAGTTTCTACTTTATCAGGCATTGCTACTGTTGTTTTATTGGAAATGCAAATTGAATCCCTAAACCATGGTGTATTTTGTGTTGCTTGGCATACATGTAGCTTTTTCTATTAGTACGGTGACCAGGAGAAAAAGATGGCAATTTAACTGCTTGCATCTTAGTAGAAGCTCATAACATCATGGAGGAAAAGGCATCTCTGTAACAGAGGATCTTCATGCAAAACACAGAAGACTTTCATAGTAGAGATGTGAGATCCAGGTCTAAATAGAAGGCTTATGATTAGCTCCCTAAGCAACATTGCAGTAAACTGGGGAAAATGTTACTGTGTTCTTTTTTGCTACTTTCTGGAAAGAAACAACAAAATGAGCTCCATCATTAGGCTGAAAAAGAGAGAGGAAAAAAAGGCATAGCCTCTGTCATGGTATTAAATAAGAAGAAAAGATACATCTTTTATTCTTATTCCTGCTGGTAGATATACCTGAAAACCTTCCTTTGCTTTCTCTGGAGTGCTTCTTAGAAGTAAAAATCTTAGTTCATACAAGCAGTGAGACTTTTAGATTATTTATTTCTTGACTTTTACCCTATTTACCTACATTAAATGTATACTTTGGGAAGGAAAGGGTAGGAAAGCTGACACTACATGTCCGTATGGATCTAACTTAGATACCTTAATTAACAACCCTAATTTCTTGTAATGTTGATGGGGCTTTCAGGTGATTCCAGCTGTGGCTCATCATTAACTTTTTTTAGTGTCTCTTTCATCCTCTGAATCTCTGTCCCACCCCAGCTACCTTTTCCTGTCCCTGCATCAGTTCTGTGCTAGCATGGGCATTTGTGCAGCTGTGCAGAGATCGAGATTGGGAAACTGACTCATCTGAAATGAAAACCGTGCAAAAATATGTTTTTTCTATGCAGTCACACTAACAGCTTTTCCAGATGAACACAGGGCACTTCACCGAAGTAAGCAGATGAGAGTAAGGGCTATTTAAACTAGCACTGAATGTAAACCTACATTTTTGGAACATCTAGGATCTAGCTAGAGAATTCTGAATTCCTAGCTTTGTAAAGTTAAAATGTGCCAATATAATGATAAGTGTTTGTTATTAACAGTTACTTATTGTATACTTCATTGTTCTTGATATCACTTCTAGGGGTCCAGTAAAAAATGCTATTTTTTTACACACAGAAATTTTGAATTATTTGTATTTTCACTAACTCCCAATACGGTGTAATGCCTAAAACTTCATTTCAGAAATTAAAAATTGGTAATTTGCCCTCTTAAACTAAGATCAACATTTTGTTTAGTGTTACATATACATCTTTAAACTCCCTAAACATTCTTTTGTTAAATGTTCAGAAAATGCTAATTTATAAAATCTCTGGTTATAAAAAGCTATTTTCTACTATATTTCAAGTTTATTACATTAGTTTTCATCACTGATTTTTAAATTAATTCATCATAATTGTCAAAGATTTGGTACACTAATTCTTATCTTTTCATTAACTGGCAACACTAAAATTTTCAGCGTCTGGTGTATAGTTTATTCTCTGTGATAATGTTACGATGTGAATATTCCTTTTCTGTAAGGATGTTTTACTGAATAGTCTGTTAAATTGTCTTGCTTCTGTTTAATTCATACGTTTAGAGAATGTTTAAAACTGTGTTACTTGTGATTTTTCATGGTACTTCTATACCAATGCAGCCAGCATAACAAATATAATTATCCCTGAGCATTAAACATTCTCATTTCTGTACTCTAATTTTATGATTACTTAAAAAAAGTAAAAAAGCATAACTCCTCAATGATTGTTTTAAGCAACTTAGAAATTTATGTAAACAATAAGGTATTATGAGGAATGATAATAAGGCATATCATATCTTCCTCATTCAAGTTTGAATTACATTGCTGTTATTAACCAAAATTATGTTGTGCAAAGAAGCAAAAAATAATAAAGAAAATATTACTGTACATACTGGAAAAGAAATTGAAATTAGCAATTCAGAATGCTAAATGGCATTAACAGGTTATATTTATCACTATTTACTTGCGAGAAAGAGATTAGAATATTTATCAATCCAAACACCACTGAAGCTATGTTTCGTTTTATGAATTGTTGCATTCTGAATAGATAGTTATATGCAGGCGAGATCATTGAAAATCTAATCTAGTTGTTAGAAATATCCATTTTGAATGCATATATTTTTATCTATCTTGGTACTGTATTAAGCAACTTTCTGTAACTTCCAGAATATAGAGAACTTGAGCTCAATGTTTAACATATTGCAAATATAAATGAACAGCAACAGAGAAGGAAACAGGTAAAGGGAAGATAATTCAGTATGCATGTTACTATAATTTTCAATATGCTCATTACTGTAATACATGCATCTTTTTCTGATTATACTATTTTTGGAAAAAATATTAAAAAGTGAAATAAAAGAGCCCCAGCATTTTCTAGACTGTAGTCTCAACTTCGCAGCTGGCTCTGTATAATCAAACTTCATTTAAAGATTAGCTCCTCATGAAATGGACTTAAGTTTGAAATGATACATTCTTCTCTGGAGCTTCTTTGGCAGTATGAAACTGTACCTTTCAAAAATAATCTGCTGTGTTGATGCTGCAAACTAATAAAAGCAAATAAAAGCGTGACTAGTTCTGTTTATGAAGGCATATGGCAACCCTTACTTTTTTAAGTTAAGAAAACTTGCTATGAGATTCATACACAAATAAAAACTTAATTCCAGGAAAATATGAACAGTTGAGCAGAAATAAAACATGGAACAGCTTAGATTTATAAAATCTGGTAAAGTAGTATCTATATTGAAAATATGGAGATGGGAACTTCCTCCCTCCATGATTCATATACATTTATATGTTCCTGAATAAATGATGAGTATATATCTTCTAATAACTGCTCACCTATTAATAAAACAGGTATGCTGTGCAAGTTGAAATTAGAAGAATTTATTTTGCATCACAGTAAATATTTTTGCACATTTCAGTTAAATTAGTGAGGTATATTAGCACTTGAATACTGCAAAATAGAAGCTAGGTAAGCAAAAGCTAGAAAAGAAAAAGAGGCTGCTGGGATTAAATGCGACAAAATCTTGGTACATATTTCCATCCACCTGTGATACGGTGATGATTTTGTTTAAAGAACAAGCTAAACCTGCATACCGGATTGTGCATATGACAGCATTAAATGATGTCTTCACTACTATGATTTCATAGCATTTTCAGCTCCAGTTCTGCAGGCTGACTTTTTTAGCAGATGCCAATAGCTATTTAGGCCCAGAGGAGCATGCTAGAGGAATAAGGTAGGCCAGTGAAATTTCAGGATTACAATCTGTATTTAAAGGTTTATATATGTGCTTTATAGACCTTAATAAAACAGCACCACCATTAATGTCTGTTCTTGAAAAAACATGAAAATCAGTAACCATGATGCTTCCAAGAGATTTACAGAAGTACTTAACATCAACCTGGTTTATCACAGCTTACTTGAAAAAAAATGTATAGCTGTGAGATTTGTTGTGATTTGTGATTAAGCCACAGAGGCCAGCATAAATAATTGTGTATTAAAATTTTTTATTTATTTAGTAGAGGTGACTTGACTTCAGGTATGGAAGTGACAGCTCAATCTTTTTGGTATGTTAGCGATGCCTGATGAAGCTTGGGATATTCTAATAATTTAGAGTTTAGAGGTTCAACAATTTATGCGATCTAAACATGAAATTGGGGTAGACCTCTGCTTTGTAATGTGATATTTTGCAGATTCTGGCTATTTATATATTGCACTACTTTTTCTTATTTTGCATCTGAAAGTGCTTTAGTGATTTTTTTGAGTGGGGAGACCTAAAGAGAATGTGTTGTCTTATGATATATAAAGTTGACCAAATTGTATTTTGCCTGAATGGAAAAATGAGTTAAGCTCTGCTCTTACAGGCAGAGTTTGAGCTCATTTTAGAGCCATCTACTTTCAGAGAGGTGCAAAGCAGCAGGAAAGTTGACAGTCCCTGACAGTGTTCCTATACGTTTTCAAGAGTTGTCCTTTCCTCTTCTCCTGCAGGACAGACATTTTATCTTGCAACTGATGTATCTGTTGGGAAAAATCCTGGAACATCTTAAAAGAGAGAACCTCAGGTTATTCTCCCTAAACACAAATATAAGCTCTGAAGTTATATGGATTCAGGGAGTATATCTATGTTTCTAAGAGAGACCTGGAAGCAAGCAATTGCCGTACTCTCCAGCACCCCATTCAGGCACAGTTTGGGCAGGGGCGGTGCTGAGCCTCCCTTGGGCAGTGTGAGCAGTGGAGAGTAGAGGAAAGTTTAGCTCCTGGCTGCGGTGCAGCCTACCCAGTTGCTCAGTGCTATGCTGTACTGGGTCTGGCTGAGATGGAGTTGGTTTTCCCCATGGCAGCCTGCTGTGCTCTGTGTTTGTGGCCGGAGGTGACACCAGTGTTTCAGCTGCTGCTGAGCAGTGCTTGCCCAGCCCCGAGGCTGTCTCTCCAACGTTCCCCACCACCCACCCCAGTGGGCTGAGGGGGGTGGAATCTTGGGAGGGGAACGGCCAGGACAGCTGACCAGGGCTGACCGGAGCTATTCCATACCATGTGATGTCTGCTCAGGGGTAAAAGCTGGGAGAAAGGAGGAGGAGGGGGGGCATTCGTTGTTTGCAACATTTGACCTCGGGAGCAGCCGCAGCACGTGTTGGGGCCCTGCTTCCCGGGAGGTGGCTGGGCGTTGCCTGCCGGTGAGAGGTGGGGAATGGGATCTTTGTTTGCCCTTTCCTTTTGCTTCTGTGCGTGGCCTTTGCTTTTATTAAACTGCCTTTGTCTTGACCCACGAGGGTTTTTTTCCATCTCATTTTCTCCCCCTGCCCTGCTAAGGACGGGAGTGACAGAGCAGCTTGGTGGCACCTGGCATCCAGCCAGGGTCAACCCACCACATATGGCTGCGGGCTTTGCACCTTTAAATGTCCCTACAAGCATTCCTCCACATCCTCAGTTTCATGCTATGAGAAAGCTGTGCCCATAGACTTCGGCACAGCCCTCAAATTATTTCTGTCCATTTTGACCAAAAAGAAAAAAAAAATCATACAGAAAGTTCTAATTATATGAGAAATCTGAGGGGGACACATAGGACAGGCAGGATCAAGTATAGTGTGGGCATGGCCCAGTTAGGCCATTTATTTGGCCTCAGAGTTAGAAAATGGACCATGTATGTCCGTGTTTCATTTAGCAGTATAAGCATAGCCAGTAAGGTGGGTAAGGCTTTTGCAGTACCTCACAGTCAGGGTAGGCCAGCTGGGCAGGTGAGCAGTAGTGACCTGAGATGACCTGAGGTGAGAGTGAGCAGGTAAACTGTGTCAAGAAGTATGTTACAGAATTTAGAACTGGAAGACTATTGTTTCTTTGGGGGAAAACATTTAGTATGAAAATATGGAAGTATTATGAGGGGAAAGTGGCAGTGAAAAAAAGGATGAAAATAAACAGGTAATGGGTGGAATTTAGAAACAATTCATCCTGCAAAATTTGGCTTTATTTTTAATATACATCTATTAAAAAAATTACTCTCATTAATTTCTTTATAACAGTCATGGGTCTGATTTACAATATTTTGAAGAGAAATTCAAGTTTTCATATTTATCTAGTAAAATAGTACACTGGAGCAAGGGATTTACTCATATATTCTTAGGTTACTGATATTGCAAAATGTAGTAGAGCACATAATGGAAGGAAGGATATCAAGCGTATATTTTATCCATCATCTTCCTTCAGTGTGCATTTTATCTAAGTCAGTTTGTTCATTCCTTCATACTTCTTCTAATAGGGATTTTATTAAAGCAACTTGAATGCTAATTGGGGGTACTTACTCTAACAGAAAAAGGACAAATATTAATAACGCAGGTAGAATTCATGGGCCGCAAGAAATTAGAAAGAGATTTGTTCTTTGCTTTACAACAGAAGTAATCTCATCTGTAATGGAAGAGGTTGAAGCAGTTAATGTTCTTTGGAGTCGGAAGTTCATTATCTATACCATTCAACATGTGTTCCTTAAATAATATCTCGCGCTAGAATTCATTGTCAATTAAGCTTCACAATATCTGACTACCAAAGCCAGGCATCCAGCACGTGTCTGATGACAGAGGAACACAGATGATTTCCTTTTCTTTTTCAGTGTTAACGGCTTTCCCAAGTTACTAGATACATACAGTAAATTGTCAGGTCTGACCTCTCCAGGATCTTCATCTGAACTACCCCAGGATTTTTTATAACATGAAATTAGAGGCCAACAGCTTAACTAAAATTTAATATGAAACTTGACTTCGTATTACATTTAGCTACATTGATATTGGAAAAGTGAGGATACAAAAGAGAATGGAGCTCTGGCTGAGCTCTGCCATGTGTCTACCTATTGCACATCTCTTGATACAGTGATAGGTAATCTTGTCATGTTAGTATACGAGACATTCCAGAATGAGGATGCTCTTCATAATTGTACAAGCATGCTTAAAACTTTTCTTCAGAATAAGCTACCAATCTGCAAGTGACTGCTACAGGAGCTCTAAACAGGACTGAGCAAACCACATCTCTGCTCTACTATTTGGTGTATACCACCATTCCTCACCTTTACCTCATTCAGTCTGGTACAGACTCCTTAACTCTTGTGACCCAGTTTAGACATCTATTGAAGAATGAACTGGACTCTAGCAATACCTGTTTCTGCCCATGGACTGTACAGGGGACAATCACAGAAATGTCTACAATGTAATATGGCCATAGTTGCTCGGATGAAGCATTTTCAAAGTGATCACATAAAAAAATGGGAATGTTTTTCCACCTATTTTTAATCAGAATAAAGTGAGCCATTTCTTTCCCCAAAGGAGCAATTTAGACATAAAATCAAAGAAAAGGTTTTAACTCAAATGCTAGCTAAGGGCTGTGAGTTACTGAGGGCAGGAACTTGAGAGTTACTTGTGATAGAGATAAGCAGTGACATTACCAGGTGTCTTTGTGGTCTAGTCCTTAATGGAGACGCAAAATGAGTTTGCAGATACACTGCCTTATTTTTACCTGAAGGGCAATTTTTAAAGGAAGGACAATAAGTAAAGTAGGAGTCTGAGAAAAAGGCACAATAATCTTCTGAGATTCTTGAAGATAAGAGGAGACAAATTTGAGGAGTCAAATTCCAGCTCTAACAAAGTCAATGGCAACATTCCCATTAACTTCAGTAGGAGTTAGAATTTCCCCCAGAAATATGAGCTGAATATGAAAAAAGGAAAAATTCTTCTGTTTTATGATACAGCATCTTGTATATGTTTATGTACAACCTGTCTTCCACAGGGAAGGGCTTTAGAAACTTCTTCATACGATAAACAGAGTTCATGTTTCTCTGAAATGCAAGTGCATCAAAGATAAAAGGTATAAACTTTTCAACATAGCAATCCAGCAATACATAACTGTTTGCTACAGAAAACACATAGTTATTTCAATGACAAAACTACTTAAATCATGATTTGGTGGAGCAAACCATATTTTGAGAACTCTGTCAATGTCATTAATAAACACAAGTGATCTCCTTTGAAAGACTGCTTTTGAAATAGTTCATGGTCTAATGCTATACTTTACATTGCTGTAACAGCAGATTCAGAGAGAAAAAAGCCTACTGAATGTCAACATCTCTTCCTTTATGATGTATTTTCTACAAAAGATGTGATTCAACTTTTTTGCTGTATTTATAGTTCAGAGCCATTTTGTACCTGGAGTTCCTGGAGCCAGTAAGAAAATAGAGTTGTGTCACTTAGGAGAATTTTGTTTAATGGTGCTCTTTGCTTCACCCATATATATATATATAGCTCATTCAGACTGGATGTGTCCACATGTGTGTATGTACCAAAAATACATTTTTTTTTTCTCTTTACATGGGGAAAAATGTTGTCCTCATTTTTTTGTTGGAAGTTTTCCAACTAATGCATTGGGGAAAAAACCCCAAATCCTTAGGCTAATGTATGTCAGCAGTTTCTCCCCTTCCTTTTCATAGCATCATAGAAACATTAAGGTTGGAAAAGACCTCTAAGATCGTCAAGTCCAACCATCAACACAACACCACCGTGACTCCTAAACCAGGCCCTGGAGTGCCATGTCTACAGGTTTTTTGAACGCCTCCAGGGTTGACGACTCCACCACCTCTCTGGGGAGCCTGTTCCAATGCTTAACCACTCTTTTGGTAAAGAAATTTTTCCTGATATCCAATCTAAACCTCCCCTGATGCAACTTGAGGCCATTTCCTCTTGCCCTATCACTAGTTTCTTGGGAGAAGAGTCCAACACCCGCTTCCCTACAACCTCCCTTCAGGTAGTTGTAGAGAGCGATAAGGTCTCCCCTCAGCCTCCTCTTCTCCAAACTAAACAATCCCAGTTCCCTCAACCGCTCGTCATAAGACTTGTTTTCTAGATCTTTCACCAGCTTTGTTGCCCTTCTCTGGAGACGCTCCAGCACCTCAGTGTCCTTCTTGTAGTGAGGGGCCCAAAACTGAACACAGTATTCGAGGTGCGGCCTCACCAGTGCCGAGTACAGGGGCACGATCACTTCCCTACTCCTGCTGGTCACACTATTCCTGATGCAAGCCAGGATGCTGTTGGCCTTCTTGGCCACCTGGGCACACTGCCGGCTCACGTTTAGCCGGCTGTCGACCAGC
>WAAD01013605.1:23075-53323 GCA_013389945.1 Fregata magnificens | reverse complement strand
GGCTTGGCAAGCTCCTCTGCCAGCTCCCTCAGCGCTCTCGGGTGGATCCCATCCGGCCCCATAGACTTGTGAGCGTCCAGGTGGCGCAGCAGGTCGCTGACCGCTTCCTCCTGGACTGTGCGGGGTTTATTCTGCTCTCGGTCACTGTCTTCCACCGCAGGGGGCTGAATACCCCAGGGCTGACTGATCTGACTATTGAAGACTGAGGCAAAGAAGGCATTAAGTGCCTCAGCCTTTTTGTTGTCCTTGGTGACAATGTTCCTCCCCGCATCCACCAGCAGATGGAGATTGTCCCTGGCTCTCTTTTTGCTGTTAATGTTTTTGAAAAAACATTTTTTATTATCTCGTACAGCAGTGGCCAGATTGAGCTCTTTCTTCCTCACTGAAAAAAATAAGATACAAATTGCAGCATATGAAGCTCGTATGAACAAGCAACCAGTAATCTGGGATATGAAGCTTATTTTTACAAAAGTAGTCTGTGAGTTTTAAAAGACAATTAAGAAATTAGTTAAAAAACCATGATTGGCAGGTCATCCTAAAAAATTATTTTAAACTGTGACTAGATAAATGATTAAATGTCTGTGGTAGAGACTTTATCAAATATTTAATGAATGATAATATAACTGAATGCATCTCTGAAAGTCAGCAATACTGTGTGATTCTTAACGAATCAACATGTTGCTGTTGACCATTGTGTGCAATACATAACTGCTCCTTTATTAAATATAGAAGTCACCCAAAGTTGCTTAGATACAGTATATTTTGAGTAGGAAAAAACTGGTTTTCAAATACACTTGGAAAAGACTCAACAACATAGCTTTCAGTACCTTTACAGAACTATAAACCAGATGACCAACTTTTGGTTGGCTTTGGAAAGTACTGAAATTATGCCAAGGAGGATATATGTGTGATTTCACGATCTTCTTAGGGAATATCTGATTGCACAGCTAACTCCAACCAAAATAAAATGGGAAGCTTTTATTAAATAAGACTCACTACCTGAGAAAATTGACTGTAGTTTAATTCTCTAACCTACTGCCTGCAATATAGAATATCTATATTTTAAATAAACTAGATTATTTTGTAATCTATAGACATAAATAAGCAATGTAGAGAATGATTCATCTGACCTATTTAACATCTTAAGAGAAAGACAAAGTTTTAGCACATTGCTTGGAAACAAAGGTCTAAAATTCCTACATATTGTGTGATATGAGGGAAATTACTTGTACCCTTCATTTTTCTCCTGCAAAATATATCATACATCACTACTTGCCATTTAGTATTTTCGTAAAACGTGCTATATATTACAACTGTACCATTAAATACTCTAGCAAAGTATGGGATATTACATATAACAACTAGCATAGGTTGTTAAAATACAACTGTTTACTGTTATCTTGGATTTATATTTATTTTCTGTTCACCCTACTTTGTATGTCTTTTGTATGGTCTTTTGTAGAAAATATTTAGCTTACAAAAGTATTCAGCTGTGCCTCCACTCAGCTATAATGTCAGTGTCCATGACTGAATGAGAGAGATCAATTTATGATTAAAATAGTCAGACCACCCCCTATTTCCCACACCATTGATCTGTTCATTACAAAGTATGTTTTTCATATGTGCAGCTCCACAAACTACCCTAATTTAATTAAAAGCTACTAGGTGCCTTATCTTTCAGATCTTATAATTTACTAATATTATTAATTGGTACTTTTGGATAAAAAAAAAGTTTTCTCAACTTAGTTACTGCTCACAAAGTGATTTGTGATTACACTTATACATATAGGTATATAAATATTTATTATGTATTCTGAAATTTTGAATATAGCTGTCTGAGAAAAGTTACAAAGGAGTAAATGGCTTATCATATTCAAAGTTAGCTAATTAATTAAAAAGGAAATGTTATGGTTGATCTTCTTTGATTGTAGCTGTACTATATCCAGTGTTGCAGAAAAGCTCCTGAAGATGTTGGCTGTAAAAGTTAAGGTGTTATTGAACATCCACATTCTTCTACTCAGTGAACCGTTAAAACTCTGAGATCTGGTGAAGATAGAATGGCAACCAATCACGGAGCATTATGGCATTGCCTATCCTTTTGCAATTTGAGATAAAAACAATATCAGCTTCAGCTTCAGAGAAAATCATGCCTAGTTCCTTGATGCTCTGTGCTTCTGTATCATAGCTGCAGCTATGATTAAAGGCTACTATTTTGGAATTGTATGGCAGCTGAATGGTGCTGTTTTGTAATATTTGTGTGTAACTGACTGGACTATTTGAAAGAGTTCATTGCAGATGACCCAATTTTTGTGTCAACACCAAAATAAAGCGAAATTTAAATTAATTTCTGAATAAGTATTAATAAAGTTGATAGATGGAACACTTCTGACAAACACCTTTTAAGAAAATATTACCATTGAGGTTATAAATTTATAAATTCCTCGTTTAAATATAGTTTAGTCAAAATATAATTATATAAATATTAAATATTTATTCAAACTAAATAATATTTCAGAATTGAAGATATAATTTTGTTTTTCTTTTCTACAAAGCTAAATTATTACTACATTCCTTTTCTTCAGTGGAAGAGTTTGTTTAATATTTAAAATTGTATATAAGTTAAAACATTGAAACTATTCTAAGGAAGTTTTTATGCATTACTTTTGACTTTGAAGAATAAACTTACTATTTTAAAGAAAATAATTGTAACCAATATTTTTCCAAAGGCTATTAGTTGGAAATATGTTTTCACTGTATTTAAATGCTTGAAAGTGAATCTAATTTTCTGAAGGAGGAAATAGCAAAAATGACAGAAAAATTTTGTGTTTTCTTCAATAAAGCCAGAAGTATTTGTATCATATGCAGCCATATAGGCCTTCATAGCTGTTCTACTGAACATGAGCCAGTTAGCTGGATTTTTTTTTTAAATTGTATTTGACAGGATGTTGTGTATTCCAAATGTATGTTTATACAGATTATGCCAGAATGACACTTTTAAATATTAATTAGCTGTTCAAACATGTTGTATATCAAAGCACATCTGGTCTGTGGCAAAATGTGAAAAGAAATGGCACATCAGCTTTTAAGATAGGTTGATAGGGTCACATAGATCAGCTTGTTCCTATCTCCACTCAGGGAGTTTCATCAGCATCTCACTTTTTATGACATAATTTGCATTTTGGGAGGCATTAGAACGTATGCTGACATGCCAAAATTTTCTCAAGAAACAGTTGTTATCTGAGTGGTGGAATAGAGCTTCAGGACTGAAAGATCCTCCTGTCCCCAGGGGGTTTAAGCTTGCATCCTTATGAGAGTCTGACAGTTCTGAAGCTGCGGACTACACAGGCACATGGTGTCTTTCTGCTAAAGTCATGCCATTGCCCAGCCAGCAATGTTAGGCAAAAGGGGCAAAACTGAAATTAAGAAACAGAAGTCCTGACAGTTCAGCTGGATAAAGTAAGTGTTCCCATGGTAGAAGGAAAAGCTGGGGTTTTGCTTCTGTTCCCACAATGACTTCTTTGTCTTGTTCATCCAAAAGCTCCCCAATGCAGCACATAAAAGCAGATGTAGACCACTTTGTTGTAGATCAGATGAACCACATACTCATTGTCTGAGAGGTTAGGTGAAGGTGAACTCTTGGACTCTAGTCTACTGAATTTTTACATAAACCCATTTCCAATTTAAGTTCATGATATTTAGGTCCCTTAGAGCCACACCAATTCCCATAATCCTTTCACTTCCTTAGGTCCTGAGTAAGTTTCAGGACAGGCAAAACTTTTAAGTGAAGTCAGATTTTCATGTAAAGGGGAATTGCTATTTTGCAGTGATTTTTCAACTCTGGAAATCCTCATAAGATATGAAACTAGAAAATCCATGAAATGTAGGCAAAGGCATATCTGAAAAAGGACTGCTACTATGTAAATACTTTTGAGAAAAGTGGTAAACGATCATGCATTTTTTGAGGTAATATCCTCCAAGATGGTATGATACTAGCAAATATATTTCAGGCAATGCCTTTATTATCTAAGAATCAAAATTAAGTGTTGAGATACTAGAAATAAAATACTGCCTTTAAATAAATGTTTCTTTTTAAATGAGATTATTTAATATACAATGCTAAGGAATTAAGAAGAATTAACACAAATTATTCTGAACATTCATGGAGATTATACCAATTTCCTTGTGGTAATAGCTGGAAATAGAGACAGCAAGAGTGTTAGTGTCAAAGACAAAAATGAAAGAACAAGAGTGTACAAGATTCAGCAATAATAGCACATACCAGAAAAGCTTCAGAATCTGATAGCTAGTTTGCTACTACATTAATACCCTGTCCAACATTAGAAAATAGAGTTTTTGAATTGTTCTGTATGTTATCTGATTATAGTGAATTTTATGTATAATGTTAAGGTATGTGCCAAAACTTTATTATATCAGATTTCTGTTATCCCTTAAATGTATTTTTCTGTTTCTTGAGTGCATTAAAGTTCTGCTAGAGTAAGCACTGATGGGCAACTTCTATAAATTGTTCTATCTGTAAAAGATGAACAATAATGCCTGTGAATAACAGCCTGAAGTTTGCACTGATTCCTATGCAATGTCCTTCCAGAAATCTGTGAAAACATTTCATATATACTTGGAAATAAATGACTACCTACCTGAAGAAATAATTCCTAAAACCTTTGAAAATGCTGTTCATAATATATTTCCTTCATTACACCTCCCTTCCTCTTTTCTATAGTATTCCAATGTCCAAGTATTTCAATGATTTCTAAGAAAGCTTATCCAGAATTCATGTTTTCTGAAAGTAAGATCAGTTATCAGTCAAGTAATTAATTAAGTTGTGCCATAAGTAAAACTCCAGATTGTAGACATCTACAATGAAGTAAGTAAATGTAGGGCCTTGATTCAGTTGTCCCAAGATAATCAGGTAGTGCCCACACATAGTGTCAGTGTGTAGGCAACTGAACTGAGTTCTGGGGATCCACTGACCAAACCAGTTATACCTAACTCGCCTATAGACTGTAATGACATGGTTCAGTTGCCATAATTATGGTATTTAATGCATTTTGAAATTCAGTTGAGTTTTTTGGAGTATCTCTTTTTGCTGGTCCAGAAGTACACAGATCTCTTGTAAGACTTCTGCAATATATGCCAACCCCAATGGAGGTTTTAGATACTCCTGGCTTCCCAGATGACACTTGGTGCTTTTGTCTACATATAAGTTAAGTTTATAAACTTTTATCAAAGTCAGTGGAGACCAAGGGCTTAGTCCACCCTTCAGCTTGGAGTGGGCTTTGCCACTAAAGCCAGTGTTATAGCCTAAATGTTGAAGCCTATTCCTGCTTGTCATCTTTTCTAAAAAAATTCAGTCTGTGCAGTGAATAAACAGTATATCTGATGAATTATGCTTGGGGCAGCAACCTCCCTACAAGCATGCTTTTTTATTTCCTGAGAGGTTTCCCTAGCCTTCCACCATCATCTACTTGAACCTTTAGCTGATATTAGAGGCAAAAAGGAGCACTAGGCAGATGGGAGCAGGCTGTTGACCACTGAGCAGTTCATAAGAAGGACTATGAAAGAAGGCCCCCTCCCCCGGCCCCGTGTATGCAAAGGGCCTCACTTAAGATGCACACTACTAATTTACATTTTTCTTCTTTGGGCCTGCCTTTCTGCAAAGACTAAATTTTTCCCTTAAGTATCTAACCTCATCATTCTTTCTGTTTCTGAAAAGTACTGCACTGAGTAATGAAAAATAGTAGTTCCATGTATCTAAAAGGTTTTGACAAATGCAACATGTTTTGGCGGGGTATAATATAATCATACAAATGCTTCTTCTGATAAGCACTAAAAAGATGTTTGGAACAACAGCAATTTCTCAATTCAGGTGAAATCTTTGAGAACTGGTAACAACAAATGAATTAGTTACTCAATAACCCAGCAGTTTTATTAACTGTATCTATCTTGTGCCACATATGTGCACAAATAGAAAGAAAAAGTAATATTCACACTAAGAAATCACAATTATGGCAGTATAATAAGTCCTATTAGAGGAAGGTTATTTCTGATTATTAGAAAATTGAACACACTGCAATACAGCTGAGTATGGAAGGTACTTATAATTTTGGTACTATGTGGAGCTGCTTTAATTCAATAGTCACTGTTCTCAATGGCAGTAAATCACTCCTTGTACTTTTTTGAAAACAGTTATTTTACTCTCTTTTTTTTTTAGTGAATAAGCTCCCTTTTTTAAAGACTAAGTTATTCTTAGGACACTTTCTAAATGGCTGCAAATTGGATTTACAGTATGACACTCAGATGATTCATACGATATTTTCTGCTTATATTAACTGAATGTTTTGAAATGGGTGTTCCTGGTGAGAAAAGTGAAAGAAAAACCCCTTTACATTACCAGGCAGAACTTCAGAGCTCATTTCACTGCTAAGAAACCGAAGAATACCGTGAGTTTTTTTAAGGTATTAGTATTATTTTCTTTTCCCACAAGGGATAATATTTTGAGGGCAGGTAGTCACATTAAAAGACTTTTTTGACTCCTAATATGGTGAATGTTCCCAAAACAGTCTAGGTACTTCTTGAACAAAAATATTTAGTATTTCGGATTATTTGCCACTTATCTTGGGGTTAATAATTTGTTGTACGTTTTTTTTCCCCTCAGATGCTTGGTTTGAAGAATTATGGTAGAAATGTTTATTATTTCTTCTCATTTTTTTCTTCTACTCAAGCAACTAACTTGCAATATATCACAGCTGTCATTATAATGAGAGAAAACATCATGATGCAGCAGAACTTAGTCAATTCAATTATATAGAAGATGAAGTGAAATTATTTTTGATAGAAATGCACCTGCTGAGGCTGCCTGCTAGGCTAGTCCACAATTAGATACTGTGTAAAAAGTTATTAAAAAGTTCATTTAGACAATTTATGTCTCAAGTGTGGCAGGGGATTATTTCCCTGAAGCAAGGATCAAAACTCTGGAGAAATGTTTATTCCAGAGGTAAAGGTACTGTATGCAGCCTTGTCCTAGTAAAGGTAAAGTGAAGACACACACTGTCTTTAAAAAAAAATCAAAGGTCTAAAAGATTTCGTAGATGGATGGGATCAAGCCACCAGTGAACTATATAGCCTTGGCCCACAGGTCTAAGACCAACACAAAAAAGATGAGGATTCCTTAAAGGAAAAAAAAAAACAAGTTCAAATATCAGCCTTTAATTAGCACTCCACTGACATTGGATTTCATTGGTAGAAATAACACAATAACAAGAGGCAAAAGAAGCTTACTATAGAAAATGCCGCAGAAAAATGAGTGAAGGCATAATCTACCTTCTATGAAGAGCCATACTGCTTGTATTTTGGAGACAACTTCTCCACCCCAATACTACCAGGAAGAATAATATATTTCACTGTGTGAATGACCTTCTGATGCAGATGTCACTGTTCCTGGTTGGTTGTGTCACATCCAGAAACTGAGGCAACAACTTATTGTGCTAACATGAAGCAAAAGCTTTCAATAAAAATATTCATACTCAGAATTAGTATTAGAATAGTATTCATACTCCAAATTAGGCACTCACATGATGCCTATTCACTTTCCCAAGAAGGTAATAAATCACTTCTGGAGCTTAGATCTTCCTAACTGCTTGATTAATTAATTTGTGATTTCTTTTTACAGCTTATTTTGCTTACAGGTTATGATAGCTGTGTGCCATTTTTCTCATAAATGAGAGTGATTGCTTGAGTAATATGACAATTTTGTGCAGTTCATATTTTGAGTTTAAGAACTGCTTGATTGTTTTAACTATTAGTTGCATAACTGCCCTTTTATATTGTTCCTTCTTTGAAGATTTTGTTTCAGTAGTGGTTCTCAGTAGTCTGAAAAAGATACACAAACCATTTCCTCTAGCATGGTATTGTCAACTGCATGTTTTAAGTGGGTTTGAATATTGTCACTGTAAAAAATGTCTTGTACCATTGGGGCTTGTTTTTGTCCATGCATTTGTCCATGAAGGATATATCAGGAAAAGAGTGATATCTTCTTAGTGTTGAGGAATGACAATTCACTTGTTAAAGCTGGACAGCAGATGGTCAGCATGTCATTGGTATTATTGCTCTATAAAAGCATCTATAAAAATCTAGTAAAAATTATATACACAGGGTTCTTCAGTAACTTCCCAAAAATTATTATACTAGCAACCAAAGAAGGTTCTCATAGAAGACTTTCTAAATGACGTCTTTTGATCAAGTATATTGAACAAATGAAGTAAAATATATACATATAAATGAACATATTTTAGGTACACATTTAGAAAACATATTATCTGTATGTTGTTTATATAAGAATAATTTCAATGTGATACTTAAAAGAAGGCACCTGATAACTCATATTAATATGCTGTCTGCAGAAACCATAGACTCCTGTGGTGTGTAGACAAGTCAAGAAATTAAAAAAAAATATTTTTGGACTGATTTATTTAGAGAATCTGACTTTGAGTATGTGAGTGGAAAATGGAGTCTGGGTTCATAAACTCTGTTCTGAATGGCTTCCCAGAAGAATTTTGTTTCCATTTCAAATTGAACATGGCAAGTATTTGAACTCCATCTTTTTGAAATTTTTTTTTCCCAGCTGTTGGCGGAAAGTGACGCTAGTCTTGCAAAAACTAATGAACTTTTGAGATATTTGTCTTTGGGGGCTGCAGTTATATAAGAAAGTATCACAATTTTTGGCATCTTAGAATGCGTCTCTGACACATGATAGGTTTCAGTCAGTAGCTGACATTTGCAGTTAATTCATATCTGCAAAATATCATGGTGGCCCATTTTCATATATACATTCTATCAAATATTTCCATTTGTAAATGAAAATGAGAAATATCCATTTTCTGCTCAGCTTAACATTCTTCAGCCTTGTTTTGTAAAAAATGCAAGGTTGTACATAACTGAAATGAAAATTCAGTAATGCTACTGGTAGGCTGGAAAGCCCCATTTCCATATAGAAAAAACATTGGCATTTCTATTTATGTATCATAGAATCATAGAATCATTTAGGTTGGAAAAGACCCTTGAGATCATCGAGACCAACTGTTAACCTAACACTGCCAAGTCCACCACTAAACCATGTCCCTAAGCACCACATCTACATGTCTTTTAAATACCTACAGGGATGGTGACTCAGGCACTTCCCTGGGCAGCCTGTTCCAATGCTTAACAACCCTTTTGGTGAAGAAATTTTTCCTAATATCCAATCTAAACCTCCTCTGATGCAACTTGAGGCCATTTCCTATCTTGTCCTGTCTCATCCTGTAATATATATATGGAGGAGATTTGAGTAATTATTTGTACATATACAGAGTTCAAAATTATTCCTTCAAAATAATGGAGTCTCAAACTGGCCAGTGAAAATAATTACATAAATACTGTTAATGATTACATCACAGTTTATTCAATAACAAGAATAAATCAATTACATTTCATTACTTTTTATAGCACAATATATGCCCTTGTATTCATGAATAATTAATACAAGCAACAGCAACAACAATGACAAAAACAACAAACAAAGACAAGTAAACCTCTAATATATGTTCGTTAACTCCTGAAAAGGTTAAGAGCATCAGGTTTTCAAATATCATGACCTGACTTTAATGACCCAGTAATAGGCTGACATTTGCAGTACCGGTTTTATGTAATAACACATCACATGCAAAGATCAGCAAGTGCAATGTAACTGCTTATCTCAAAGGAGAAAAATAAGTAATAATGGTACAAGAGAGGTTAATAACAGGTACAGGTCCAGCCTGGCTTTTATCAGTCTCTTTAGAAAATGAACTGGGAATTGCTGTCAACTTGATTGGAAAATGGAGAGGAGAAATAGATACATATGGGAGACATCAGTCAGAGTGGAGAAGACTGGTCTGTGTGAAGGTTGTTTGCAAGGTTACCTGCTCTGACGCAATGGAAAGCTGGAATTTGCATCTCAAAGCTTTGTTCCTTTCTCAACATAGTGTCACATAAATTGTCCGTCCTGGGGTTTTAATTTCACAGATGTCTAAGCTCATTTAGAAATTAAAGTGCAATAATCTGTGATCCACACTGTATCTCATCGTTCTGATTTTTCTCAGCAAATGCTACATGGTGATTGTTTTGTTTACACATGAAAATTGTACTCAAAGTTAGGGGGTTTTTTTTGGTTTAGTACATCAGCGCATTTATGTGAAGGTTAGAACATTGTTTGTTTTTTCTCTAAAGTTTCTGTTTTATTTTTGTGGGGGAACTTCTAATTTTTTTTTTAATATTCTTATAATCTGTGGTCTTTTATAATCCCTAATCAGTATAGCTGGATGACAGATGCCTTGTAAAGATTTTAATTATCTCCCTTTTTTTGTTAACAGAGATATTATCCTCTAAGGTACGGGTTCTCAGTGAAAAAAAATCCATTTTACTGTTCAGGAGGCTTTTCAGCAGTTTAATTGTAGTGTGAATCCTAGTAAAATAGTGTATTATCAATTTACTAAAGGAAATGATTCATTTTAGTTGTACATTGTGTTTTTAGATTTACATAAAAATATAACTTGCATATTCCAGATCATGATTGGCAGGACTGAAGACAGAAACAAGCAAGCAGTTCATCAGCAAAACTTGAGCCAAGGTTAGCATGTAAGAACGTGGTTGCAACCTCCCCACATTAGGGGCATAATTAAAAAAAAATTAAAAAATAAAATAAAAAGGAAGATATTTATAGTCTTTATTCATGGGTGCCCCATCTCCAAAAAGTCCAAGGAAATAAATATTCTTTGGAAATTTCATTTGAAAGTCTCTTGAATTTGCCTTTGTGGACTATGTGCAACAGTTCTGGAGCTCGAGAAACTGTCCTGCCAAACAGGAACCTTGCTACTTTAAAGCTAGTGTTCAGTTTGAACAACCCTCTCTCTTGCAGCTGTAGCAACATTTCATGGAGCAGACATGGCCTCTCCAGTAATCTGTTCTGCCATTGAAACTTCATAACCTGAAATTACATCCCCAAAACATAATACAGATTGTGGAACTCCATTAGAGTGCTCAACTGGCGCGCTTCGGTTCCTGGAGGGCATGCGTCATGGATTACTGTATCGTCGAGTGGCACAAACAGACCTGATAAACGGACCACTCCAGGTCACCCTCTAATGTTTTCCTAGACACCAAAGGCCCTTTATATGTTTTTATATAGTCTTAAAAATAGTAGAAAACCAAAAATTTCACCATTATCTATAAGAATCATAATTAGCCCCATTAAACTGTGTCTATATGAATTAATTTCCTTTTTTTTCTCCTCTCTATATTGTTTATTGACGGCTGGCCAGACAATCTTATTAGATCAACAGAACTGCATTAAAATACAATTCAGATTCAAAGCGATAGTGAGGAGCATTGTATTTACTGCTGATTTACAGTTAAATTAAAAAAGGTAAGGAAGGGGTGAAAAAGAAAAAGGGATGTTCTGACTGAAATTTTTACAGCTTTGTTATTGCTAGTAAATTGTCTACTCCATTCTCACGTATCTGCAAATATGGTTTGCTTAATAAAACCTTTCCTTAAGAAAGAACAATAAGTAGTAATTACACGCCTTACAGTATGATTGTCATGAAATATACCATATCAGAGGCAAAGTGCCCCCATGCCAGTTTATTCAGACACCCCATGACTTCCCCAGTATAAAGACCTAGGAGTTCTGCAGTTTCAGTCTCTACAGCATAGCTGCAGGCAGGATAAAAGAGTAATAATAGAAGTGCTCCTAGACATTTTGTGGTCGGTATTTTTCAAAGCAGTATCTAACTACCACTGAGAGTGGTATTCATCTCACTTAGCTGCAGTCATCTGTATCTGATCTAATTATCCTTGAATATCTTTGCTAAGGAAAAGAATACGCATTCCTAGGGCATGTCTCGTACTGATATAGACACCCCCCCTCCCCCCTCCATCATGGAAGGAGCTGTGGCCTCCTCCAAGGACCTGTGCTATGCTGAGTACACCAGGGTCCCTACGGGTGCCAGCAAGGGCCAAGCTGAGCTGGACTGAGGGCTGGACAGAACTATGATAGCAGTTGGACTTGGTGTTGCAACTGTTGCGTTTGCAGGTTGTTATGCTTTCCACCTTTGGAAACCATTGGAGCAGGCAATAACAGAGACAGCAAAGACGATTTCAACTTCTAGTCTTTCATCGTAATATAAAGGAGGATTTGAACAGAAAATGAGTAGGCAAGAAGCTAGTCTTATTTTAGGTGTAAGTCCATCTGCTGGCAAGGCCAAAATCAGAACAGCCCATAGAAGAATCATGATTTTGAATCACCCTCATAAAGGTGGATCACCTTACTTGGCAACAAAAATAAATGAAGCAAAATACTTGTTGGAATCCACTGCCAAAAATTGAAATCTGAAGCCTTGGGTCATAAGAAATTCAGCAGATACATTGTGCAACAGCTATCATATCTACTTTCTCTGCACGGTTTCTTAACACTGCATTAATTGTTCCTATTTATTGTCATAATTAAAAGTTTTTAAGTTTATTTAAAAGCAAACTGAAATCTTTTACAGTTATGTAAAGTTATGTACAGTTATGCTCCTGCGAGGAGCAGGGAGTTGGACTCAAGGATCCTTATGGGTCCCTTCCAACTTGAGATGTTCTATGATTCTATGATCTAGGGCTAAACTCAGTTGCCTAAATTCAAGGACATAAAGCCATTTGAGATGCTCTAAGACATCCAAAACTTGGGGATTGGCAGATGTTTGAAACTGCTTTCCTGACGTTTGAAAAAAACCCAGATATTATAGGTTCTGCAACAGATTTTTGCCCGTCTGGCACATCAGCAGAAGGCCACGTGGGATATCCTAGATCAGCCCAGATGTCACTAGATGTATTTAGGTAATTTAATTGAGTGCCTGGAATTGAGGTGAATCATTTCCTAGGTGAGCCCATTTCTCTCCATTGTCTGTGGAAGGAGCCTTTGGAGTTAGCTTGGATGTATATTTGATGCGATGAATCCTCCTTGGAAGTTGCAAAATGGCCTTCCTTAACACTGTTGGACTTTTAGTGTTAACCTGGAGTATGCATCTCCCCAGTTATAGGCCTTGCATTCCTCAGAGTTACCTTTGCATTTGTCCCTGACAGTTGAGCTGGACTGTACGAGTACCAGTGGCTGGACTACAATGGGAACCTGATGAGAACCAAGTACTGGAAAACTTCTGTAGTTATAAAGTGGCGATGTGGCTATTCAGCAGGACAGTGACAGGACAGGGCTAGAAAATAGTAATCTTATTCAGTGTAAAAAATAACACATGAGGCCCCAACCTGATAATAACTGCATTAAAGACTTTATTTGGAGCACCTCAGTTTTTCCTTGACAGTGCTAAGAGCTGTAAGACTCCTTAGAGCACAACATTGTGTTGAAAAGTCTTTTAATAAACATTGCAGCAATGGCTCCTGCACGACGTGGTGCTCTGAACTGCTACTGGAATTAATGAAAGAAGAAGGTCTTTCGGTGCTGTGAGAAATGAGCTTAACTTACCACAGGATCCTCCTACAAACTGAAGGATCGTTCTTCTGTTTTATTCCAAAAGATTTATTGCGTTTGAAGACAGGAGGTTCTCTAGGCATTAATGAAATATTGAGTAGTATTCTTGTGTAGTTTGGGTTTTTCATTTATACTGAATGTAATAGTGAAATCTACTATAAACTGAGTAGTGTAAAACTAGAAAGATGGGATTACATGTATAGCATAGCAAAGTACTGAGAATTCTTCCATTCTCATTGATTTCAGCAAAAACCAGATAAAGATATAACACAGCATGTTGGAATATATGTATGTATATATTTTATTCAGTAAATGAATAAGCAGAAATTGCTTTGACAGAAATGTACATGCTATGGCACAGAGGTTAAAACATGCATTCACTTTACATAACTGATGGTAGAAGGAAGAATTCACTAGGCTGCTCATGGAGTAGCATAATGATTGCTTTTCATATTCCTGAAGAGTTACTGAAATAAATGTAAAAAAATTCTTTTGAAAACAGAAATACACACACACACACAAATATATAAATATATATGTGTACTATATATATGTGCTTCAAGACTAGCTTACTAGGATAGCATTTGTCTATGTCTGCAATATACAAAACTTGCATAAACTAATGAATACTTTCTCTTGAAAGGGAAGCATTCCCCTGTATCAGTGTATGTATATGTACAGTGTATATACATTCTTCTGTATATACAGTGTATGTATATGTATCAGCTCTTGTCCCCACATACAAGATCCCACACAGATCCCAACAGCATGACAAGTTTTTCCCAGTTTGGTAACAGGTGTTCTTCATTAGTAAGGACAACAAGCATCGAAAGTGTTAATTATAGTTATTTCCATCACTTGTGCTTTACTCCTTCCCAGTCTCCAGATTTAAATTAACAAAAAGCACAAAAACTTTCTCCAAGTACGTTATGCAAGTTGGCAATATTCCCTTCTTTTCTTTTCACACACTGTAATAGAGGTCTCTGCAAAAATACATTTTAAATGATGCCTATCAGCACTTCAAAGCCATCTATTGTATGGTAGACTTAAGTTTAGCTTAATCAATATTTGATGTAATGAAAATCTTTTGACAGAAGTTGATATGCATAGAAATAAGTCTCTGATGCTTCATTATGTATTCACAGAAAGGTGAAATTTGTGGTGATTATCCACACCTCTGAAATGTGTCTCATCGGATTAACAGCTATAATTAGCCTTCATGTTTATGAAAGTCAGCTTAACAATATTATTTTTCCTACCACAGATAATATTCTTATTGTTAATAATATTTTATTCTGTGAGCAAAAATAAAGAAAATACTATTATTGTGCAGAACAGAATTTACTGTACTTAATGTATCACTGAAAGCCTTTGCTGATCTAAATTAACTGTATATATAAACACACATATTTTCCCCAACACCACCTCTAAAATGTTAGGGAAACAATTTCAATGAGCTACTTCCTATGCCAAAGAGACACTAGAAGTAGGGACAGTCACAGTAAATTTCCATAACTAAATCTGGAAGTGTGTACTTTACATTATTTTAACTAATAAAAGAAACTCTACACATGATAAACTTCAAGTTATGTCTATGTAATGCATTCAAGAAATGTGCAGTGACATAACATTAGATCACCATGGTGTGGATTCGGTATTATTGAATCGTGTCTAGTAAAGATACTTTGAGGGTATGGATCTATAATTTTGGTGGTTTATGTAGCAAATGCTACCTTGGTTTTTGCTTGGTTTGCTTTAGTTTTAGAGCCTGGAATTTTCTTGCTTAACTGAAAAGGTTTAATAAGTTTCCCAACAGACATACAGTGTTGTCTTACAACCACTCCATTGAGAAGGTCACTGATGGAGTAGCAGCTCTTTTTTGTGTTGCAGTGTTAGCTCTAAAGCTTCACAGTCTCTACTTGTTATTTCTATGTTATTACACTAAATGAAGTCAAAGCTCAGGCCAGCGCACCGTCACTTGACTGTCCATGATATTGAATTGCTAGCATGGGAATGGCACAATTTTGGCCTGAAACAATTAATTCTCTGGGCAGGTGAGCTCTGCCATGTCTGCTGTAATCAGAAACAGTCTCTGTCTATTTACTCCCAAATGTATAAGTAGGGAATCGGTTAGGGACACTGAGGGCAGTCAAAGGCTGCCTTATATTCCACTCACGATGCATTGGTTTTGTAATGCAAGTTTGCATCCACCAACTGTATTGGAAGACTGTACCAAAATTTTTTTGCTTTGCTAGAAGAATTTGATTCCTAGATTATGGTCAGTTACTAATCAGTTGTTCTTGTAAGAACACTGTGTTTTAGCTTAATTAGATTTTTGCCTTTAATTGGTTTTTATCCACTAAATGTGTTTATGGAAAATAATGGTATTTTATATAAGCCTGTCTTTTACCTAACTAAAGCAAACTCTTTTTACCTCTTTACATAAAAAAAGTTCTTTAATTCCATCCTCACCGAAGTACCTTTTCTGTACTAAGTCCAATCTGAAGTAATAATTTTTGTATTTCAAAAAGTGGTTTTACAGAAGCCCTGTAGAACTATACTAAAAATACTTCATGTGATGCATCCAGAATAATGCTTGCTGTTCTCCACCATTGCTTTATCTTGATAGTTCATAGTCATCTTGCAGTTAGCTAATACATGCAATATTTCTTTATTGTTTCTTTTCAGTCCCTAAGTATTTCAGTCAGTCCATACTATTGATGATTTTCATCCAATTACTGTTATTCAGTCACCAGAAACATCCGGTTATTCCTGTGAGATATTCCAATGCTTCTCCATACTGATGAGAATGTCATCAGCACGTCTCACAAGTACAGTCCTGGTCTTTGTGCCAAGGTCATTTAATCAAAAAAGTTTAATGTCTTCAATCCTAAGAATGATCGCTGAGAAACTTAACCAAACACTTCCCTATGGGCAAAGCTTTGCGTACATATGGTACTCAGTTGTCTTCTTGATGCATTATCTACTTGTTTAGACAGATCAGATGAAAAGAAGAAAACTGGTATGTACTCATACTTCCAATAAGCCACCAATAATGGGTTTTTAATCAACTCCAGCTATAGAATGAAAATTTGAGGCTATAGTAAGGATGTACTTTAAAGAATATTTTTCAGCATCACAACCTCATTGTCTCATAGAGAAAAGATGAAAACACAGAGAAATGCTGGGGTGTTGCACATTTCTACCTCTGTTGTTCAAGTGTAACGGAGAACCAGCTCAGATACACAGCACTTAACTTCTATCACAAATATGTTGTGCTTTTATTAAGTTTACAAAGGGTTAGTACTTATACTCATTTCGATGTGAAAAGAATTTATTGTCTTTTTCCAGTGGTCGTATCAAACAGGTTTGTATTCAAATCTACACACTGGCAATGCTTCATAAATGTTTGAACTTCTTTATTCATATTGGACACCGTACCAAAATGTTTCCTAAAATGAGGTGAATTACACCTATTATGGTACTTCTAGATTATTCTCTCTTTTGAGGCACTTTCATGAAAATTCTGTTAGAACAGTTTTTTCTAGTCCCCCTATAGCCTTTCCTCTTCTACCAGATCTCATTCCTAACACAACTTTATAATATTGTATCAACAATTAACAGCTGTTTCTTTAATTGTTTAAAATACTTCAGTTTGGCCCTTTTTGTCATCATTATAAAGGCCAGAGGATTTGTCACTTCCTACAGGAGTCTTTGCAGGGTTTTGGTGTAAGTGCCATTTGGCTTGGTGGGCTTCCTGCTATTTATCTTTTTTAATACGTCCTGTATTGTTCTGTTTGCAAGTCAGATATCACTGCATTGCACTATTTTTGCCTGCAAATTTATTAATCTCTGTTTAATGTAATTGTTACCATATAAGGATATATCTCTAATACATAAGCTGTTTAAAAGTCAGCACCAAAAAAGCAGTCTTGAAAGACTAAAGCTTTAAGTAGCATTTATGAAATAACATATTTGGGACAGTGTTTATCACTTTAGCTCAAACTCTAAAAATGCCCGTGCTCTGTGAACTGTAAAGATTATGGAGTGCTTAATCATACTGAATTGGGAAATACTTCTCTCTCCTTTCTCTGTAAGGCATTTCTGGACCCCCTGGAACACCAATATGCACCAAGGTGCATTTAGACTATGCATTAGAGTTACCATATGGAAAAGGTCAGTTCTCATGATCTCTGTGAATGGCTTGTGTTGTTACTCATCTCATTAGAAGCAAACAACTCCAAGATGACTGAGTTGTGAGAACACTGGTATTTCAAGACCAGGCATAGAGGATTAGTTTCAGATTATAGTTTTAGGAAAAGTTAAAGTGGGATCTGAATTTCAGTGCCTGATTCTTGCTATCACTTGTTTTATTTTAATGCCTTCATAATATGTGACTGTAGCCTAAGAAGTAGCTTTTGGTTTGGTATTTTCTATCACTTGGAACCCATTAATATAATGCACTAGATAATTATATGACTGACCATGTCATATAACAGTTTCTTTTTGCATATGTCCATTCAGTTAAAAAAACGGAGCTGCTGGAAATATATTCAGTATATACTCACATTAATCTCAGTACAGTAAAAATATGATAAAGCAATCCTTGTGTAAATCTGTATGGTATTTTTCATTTCCAGAGTCCAAAATGTCCTGTTTTCTGCATTTCTGGGGTATCATTCTTAGCACATTAGTTTGTATGTGTTTTGTCAGGACTGCTGATCTACTTGAGGGAAGGAAGGCACCACAGAGGGATCTGGACAGGGATCTGGATTCAGAGGGATATGGATTGATGGGCCAAGGCCAACTGTATGAGGTTCAACAAGGCCAAGTGCCGGGTCCTGCACTTGGATCACAACAACCCCATGCAACGCTACAGGCTTGGGAAAGAGTGGCTGGAAAGCTGCCTGGTGGAAAAGGACCTGGGGGTGCTGGTCGACAGCCAGCTGAACATGAGCCAGCAGTGTGCCCAGGTGGCCAAGAAGGCCAATGGCATCCTGGCTTGCATCAGGAATAGTGTGACCAGCAGGAGTAGGCAAGTGATCATGCCCCTGTACTCGGCACTGGTGAGGCTGCACCTTGAACACTGTGTTCAGTTTTGGGCCCCTCACTACAAGAAGGACATTGAGCTGCTGGAGTGTGTCCAGAGAAGGGCAACGAAGCTGGTGAAGGGTCTAGAAAACAAGTCTTATGCGGAGCGGCTGAGAGAACTGGGGCTGTTTAGCCTGGAGAAGAGGAGGCCGAGGGGAGACCTTCTCGCTCTCTACAACTACCTGAAAGCAGGTTGTAGTGAGGTGGGTGTTGGTCTCTTCTCCCAAGTAACCAGCGATAGGACAAGAGGAAATGGCCTCAAGTTGCATCGGGGAGGTTCAGACTGGATATTAGGAAATATTACTTCGCTGAAAGGGTTGTCAAGGATTGGAACAGGCTGCCCAGGGAAGTGGTTGAGTCACCATTCCTGCAGGTATTTAAAAGGAGTTTGGATGTGGTGCTTAGGGACATGGTTTAGTGGTGAACCGGCAGTGTTAGGTTTATGGCTGGACTTGATGATCTTAAAGGTCTTTTCCAACCTATAGGATTCTGTGTGTGATTCTGTGTGTGATTCTGTCTTTAAGAATGCTTCCATGATGGTTTTGTTTTCTGTCAAATGTTATTTATTCATATACCCTTGTAAGTATTCAGTAACTTACTGGCATGACAAATGATATTAGCTGCCCTTTATTATCAGTTATGTCTAAATGCCTGTTTAGTAGTGATGACTATATGATTTCACATTCTCCCAGTACTGCTTTAGGAATTGCAGAAATCATACTCCTGTCAGGCATTGTTGGCTATTGAAGACACTTGACCTGCTTGACTTCAAACGATCATTGAACTTGGAAGTCAGTGAACTCCTAAACCAGTGCATGATAAGAATATATATAGGGTTTTTTTTAATTTTATATACAGCTTATTCATTAAAGTCTATGAAGACTTTCTTCCTATTAAAATGTACAATGACATTTACAGAAAGCTTTAATTGAATGTCCTCCTTTTTTTTTTCTTTTACTGTTGCTTTCTGGTACAGAACAAGTTACGGTGAAACTGACTTTCTGTCAGCTTAATAAACATTAATCTATTGGATGCAGCCAAGCATCACCCTACATGATCCATCTTTAAAGGTAAAGTCATTTTGCAGGAATGTCACAGTTTATTTATTGTTCATGCATTCTTTCATCTCTGGAGACGAATCATTATGTAAACATTGAGCACATTCATGAATTGATAAAAAAATGTTGTGGGTTCTCTGTTTACAACTTTAAACTGCTAAAATCCGTAAAGCTGCCAGCAATATAGTGAGGTGATTTTTTTTTCTCTAGTGACTGATACTTTTTAATATTTTTTCAACATGGAATGATTCAATTCCTTTAAATGAGTCTATTGAGACATCTAATTATGTGCTTATTTAAGTATATTCTTTAACAATTATGTTTAATATCTGTAGATTTGCTCCAGTGTAAAAGTGGTCTGAAATCTAACTTAGATCAACATTATTCAGTTGTCAATGTAATAATACTTTCAAGACCGGTGCAGTTACAAATTCTCAACCTTTTGGAACAGTTTCAGAAACAAAATCTTTATTAGGCCTTCAAACTGAATGCAAGCCAAATGTATTCCAGGTTCCAAAAGGCAAGGTTCATCCCCCTTTGCACTCTCTCTAGATCTGAGAAAGTCTAAGTGATAGAAGAAGGAGGACTATGAGGGAAGGCATTTGTGATATGCTTTGTAATTTAATTTTTCAAGTGCTTTCATTAATCCATATCAGAATTAATCAAAATCAAATTAATCCAGAGAGACAAAAACAAACTTCAAATTGGAATATAACAGCAGTGTTGCCTTTGGCCAGCAGCCTTTAAATAAAATTTCCTGCAAGCTTCTATTAAAAATGACCATTATGGTTTAAATTTCTTGTTTTAAATTAATCATAGAGTATCAGTATTCCAGGATAAATGCAAACATATGTAAAATCGTTTGAGAAGGATGAAGAATCTGATTTGTCCTTGTTGAGATGAGCTATTTGCATTCATTTGCTAGTTTTGGGCAAAGAATTGTCTTAACATGTTTTCACAGAAAACACAGCAATATTCCTTTCTGTTTTCTGCACAGCAGTAATCTGTCTTCTCTGGTTTCAAATCCAGCTCAGTTTTCAAGTGCAGCTCAGTTTATCATAAAATGCTTGTTAATGGGCAACTGATATGGCCTAGTGGACAAAAAGCTTATTGAAAATTGTGTTGCAAGAGAAAACAAGTTTTCAAATAAAACTTGTTTTCTTGCTATAGAATTTTGTAAGATAAATTAAGTCTTTTTTTTCATAACTTTCAGAACATTTTAGAATACTTTGGTTTAGAAGTTTTAAGAATTTTTTTAACTTCTACTATAGAGTAGTTAGTATTTAAGACTTTTCCTTAAAAAGTAGTGTTCCTTAAAGTCCCATTTTAAAACTGAACAGGACCTTCCCACAGTTTAAAGATGCATTATCACTACTGCAGGAACTTTCTGGGAATAGCCATCAGCAATTGCCTTAGAAAGAATCATTGACGCTGTATCTGGGCCTCACATCTCTGTCTTCGAATGGTATGTGCCTGCTCTGGACCAAAGCCGAACAGATAGAAGATTACTTTCACCCACATGTGCAAACTAGAAGGATGCAGCAGCTGCAGAGTAGCCTGTGCCTTTGGAAGTTGTTAGAATAATATTAACAATATCCAGCACAGAACAGTGAGCTGCTGAAACTAGTTTATTAGAAATTGTGAGGAGAGTGACAAGTGTTTGCAGCTCGTCTTCAGGGACCTGAGTCAGCAAATCATATATAACCCTTGTTCCTTGCCTTAGTGTAAGCATTTTAGCCCTTTCAGAGGAGGAGAGCAATATTTTATTTTAAAACAGACTCTCAAAATGGTAGGTGAGGCAAACGGTGCTGGAAGCACCCTTGTTTGCACAGCAGGCTCTGGAGATGTGAGAGACCAAAGGTCCAAGAGCCGCCTCTTCCAGCTCTCAGGAGAACGTGCTAGCCTCACTCTTTTGCTCTCCCTATTCTGCCTTCATTAATTTTAACTAGACTTTCCTCCCAGGTCTAGGAAACTCAGCATTTTCCAACTAAGTTTGCCAGGTATTCCCAGCCAGATCATTATTACAATGCTTCTTATACTGACCACTGTCTGTTTTTCTTTCTGTAATAAATAGGAGTGCACGATTTACAACAGAGCATATGTTGCAAATGTTTCATAAAACCTTGATTTTCATGTCATACTTAGAGCTTATTGAATGCCAAGAGACATGATTTAATAACTTCTTAATATTTTTAGGGGTTTTTTTCTTAGTTACTGCAGTAAAAATAAATGGTCCACAGCAATTTAGTTAGGCAGACTTCTTCCTGTAATCATTGCTCACTGAATTTCATAGATTATCAGCACATGAAAAAAACAATTGAAAAAGATTTGGCTATAATGTCTTCTTTTGACTGATTTAAACCTAGTTTCTGACTTTCTCTATGTGCGGTTAGACTGCAGAAGTAAGAGGGGGGAAAAGACGTGACAATTAATCCTTCATTTACCAGTGAAAAATTGGTATTGATTCAATTTCTCCCCAATATTCCATTAATCTACTTTTCAATACTTCACACAAGGTAACCATTTGTTGTGATACTGCATTGCAAATTCATGTGCTATTTTTCATTCCTATATATTGTAGCTTAGCTTATATGGCCTTACTATAGCTTCAGGTTTTTTCCTTCAATACTTATTCTAACTTTGAAAAATTTAAGATCTTGATTTCTTCTGCTTTTATTCTCTTCTCATACTGAGAGGGTTTTTTTAACCAATATTTTAACTTGTTAAGCCTTATTATAGCTTTCTTTCCTCATTAGAACTCTTAATTTAGCAAGGCATGACTTTCATGACCCGTTTACTTCTACTTGCAGATAACTTTACCTTTCCAGAAAGAGCAAAAATAAGTCTTGCAATGAAGTCCCAGAAATTCAACCAAAATCCTCAGATTTTGGACATTGTTGAAGTTCATGAAACTGGGCTTCATACAGAACAGTTGTGGAAGAACAAGAGAGAAGAACATTTCTCATTTGTTAGTTTGGAGACAGAAAATATGAAACACAAAGAAAAAAAAGGTGTGTATTTTATGTTCCAAATAATGAAATAGCACATTAAATGTAGGGAAGAGAATGGCAAAATGTCTTACATCACAATTCCTTTTGCATGAGATGCGTCAAGACCAAATACATAGTAAATAAATCAAAGAACTTATTTCCTCAGTTAAAATTGCAAGACAACCATTAATGGTACTCTTAAATTGTCATTGTAAATAAATGAGTTTCTCTTTTCCTTTAACATCTTTCCACATCTTTATAGATGTCATAGTAATTATCAGTGTCCTGCATATAACTAACAAAGATTCTCCTTGTTTTCCTACTTTTTGAAACCCCAGGAACACACATAAATCTACAATGCTTGTTTGTCTTAAAATAATCACTTTCTCATGTTTGGAACATATCTAGTTACAAAATGAGATATTAGGGATTACCCTTTCTACGATGAATGTCCATGCGTTAAAAAGTGATCCTAGCTGCCTCTTGATGTTCTGCTGCCTGGCCCAGAGAACCACACCTGCTTCGTTTTACTTACCCTGCCAGTTTCTCTCACATCAATTTGAGTTACTGTTCTTCTCTAGTAGATGAAAATCCACAGATTTCATTCCAATCTAATTAGCTGTATTCTGCTTTTCAGCAGAAAAACATTCCTCCAAGACAAGACTGCATAGAGTGAATAAACTTGATCACACCTAGAGTAGAGTCAGAATCATTTAGACTTTTCCTTGCTGGGACTCAAAGCAATGCCTTCCAGGTATGAGGCAAGGCTGATATGTCATGTTATTATTTTCCTTCTCCAAACTGCTAACAGGAAGAGAGCTTTTAAAGACCTTTTTTCCTAATACACTGAACAATTTAGCATGTTCTTTTTCTATAGAAAAGGAAATACTCTTGATATATGGAAAACACAAATACATAAATTGGCTTAAATATGAGCATTCACTAAGAATGTTGTCGGTAATATGGCACATTTTGGTTGCCCTAAATCTCTGTGGTTATGCTTCCTGGAATACAGGTAAATTTGTACATACAGTTTTCCTATCTAATTTTCTTTCTTTAGTATTCCTTCCATATTACCTTTAAATTGTGTTGCTTATGTTAGTTTAGTTATTGAAAAGAACAGTGGAAACGTACTCTTTACTTGAATAGATTTTTTTTCCCCTCATAAGTATTTTATTGGGGTTGTAATGAGTTCCAGCCTGAGTGCTGTAAGAAGTTTTTTCTTATATATTGACCCTTGACACACACAAAACCACATTGTCTTGAATGTCTCTTTAATCAGAGGATAGGCCTCCTCATGCAGTCATTCATGAAATAATTGTATGTGATCAGCAGCCAGATTAGCCTGAAGCCAGTGCATTAGACAGATGCTCTTAAATGTTTGGCCCCCATCAAATAACTAGTTGCTCTAGAGACTGCCACTCACATATGCACACACACGCATATACAAGCCCCAAACCAGCCAAAATTGGTTTTAATTGATTTTTCCTGTGAGGAAAGGCTGAGAGAGTTGGGGTTGTTCAACCTGGAGAAGAGAAGGCTCCGGGGACACCTGATTGTGGCATTTCAATATATAAAGGGAGCTTATAGGAAAGATGGTGAAAGACTTTTTCCCAGGGTCTGTAGTGACAGGACAAGGGCTAACAGTCTTAAACTGAAAGAGAGTAGACTTAAGTTAGGTATTAGAAATAAATTCTTTACTGTGAGGGTGGTGAGACACTGGAATAGGTTGCCCAGAGAAGTTGTGGACGCCCCATCCCTGGAAGTGTTCAAGGTCAGGTTGGATGGGGCTTTGAACAACTTGATCTAGTGAAAGATGTCCCTGCCCATGGCAGCGGGGTTGGACTAGATGATCTTTGAAGGTCCCTTCCACCCCAAACCATTCTATGGTTCTCTGATTGTACAATTCTATGTCCTTATATAAGGGAACACCTTAAGTCAGGATGTGTGGTCTTAAAAGCCACCTGACAATCACAATAGTTTAGCTCACAAAGGCCTCCATGCCATCCTTGTTATCCTGCTATCTGTTCTATTACTAGCTGAGTTAACACTAAGACACAACTATCCCCTCTACTATTGCAATGCAGCTCGTACACTCAGAGTAAATCTGTGGTAATATGTCGTGATTTTGGGTGACCATTTTCTGTTTTGCTTTTATTAGTACAACACCAGATGAGCAACTGTGCAGTAAATGACACTCAAATCCCTTCTAGCAGATTACTAGTGACTGGAGATGGAGAACAAATATGGTTTGTGGGTGTTTGTTTTATCACCACATAGCTTACAATCCACACCCCACTAAATGATAATTACACATAAGTAATATAACTTAAGATAGTTAAGCACAAGGGGCTGAAATCAGTGTATTATGGCTGCTTAAAGTATTTGTAGTTACTTTTAGGAGCTTCTGAAATAAGTAAGCAGATTTCTTATTTTCACAGTTTTTAAAAACAGAGAAAGATAGAAGCATTATGTAAAGAAAAAAATGTAAAAGATGATAGCTATTAAAGTACTCGTGTGTATTTTTCTTTTACAGTAATAAATTGCTCAATGCTCACTGTAATTTCCTAGCTAATTCTCTAGTGCAACAGGTATTTCTTGAAACCACATTTTATGTTAGTTCCACCGTACTCTTTCAAATCAGCATTTTTTCCATAATACTATTTCCTATGCCTTATGCATTTTCATGAGTTCAATATTGTTTTAGGATACTAATTGTTATTATTACACTTGTCTATAAAACATTTTAAAACTAAGTAATATTCTTTACATTTCACTTCTGTATTTAGTAGGAAGTGAAACAATGAAGCATAATTTACTGACCAGGTATTCTGCACAGATTAATTCACAGAATTGGAACAGAAGTCTGCAATCAAGTGGAAAGGCAATGTCTCTTATTTCAAAAGAACAGCATTTATTGAGTTACATTTATTTACTGGGAAACCTGGGTGACCTTTTAAAATTCCATGATTGTGTATTTGAACTACATAACAGCACCATATATTTGATAAGTATTAATTGCAATACAACTATAGCATTTCTACTTTCTGCCCATTTTGCAAAATCATAACTTAATCTAGCATTATTCAGATTCTCTTCATACAACTTTTATGATGGTATGCAAGTCAAGGTTAATGTGCAGCAGGGAGATACTGCTCTGTCTTTGCACGTTAGCTTACTCCCACATAATCATGCACATTTTAAACAGGAAAATGAAACTCTGATTTCAGAGAAACTGCAACTAGTAAACTTGAACTAACTACACAAATACATATATAAACATACTCAATATTAGGGAGTTTTTAATGGTTGGCAGCACTCTTTATTTTGGAGAAGTAAATACATTTTTGTACTACTTTTTAGTCATATTTAACAGTTTGCATAGCCTTAGAAATTATTTATTAGACATAAAAATTGGTATCGCAGGTAGAAGTCATACACTGATTGTCAAAGTTTCTATAAATCAACCAATCCACGTTTTATTATACATGTGTTACTTGGAGCAACTGAGTTACTTGAAAAAATGGTAGTAAGAGCTAGTAATCTCTAATGGCTTAAAATATGGGTTACTGCTTGAAAAAATAGAATTGCTTCTTGACATTTTTGTTCGGAAAACTTCCTGTTTTATTAAAAGAAACTGAAATATTGCATTTTTAACCAGCTTCAACAAAGAATTCTCATTGTGGCAGAGCATATCTCTGCATTTGCAACTTCAGCAAAAAAACTAGGCGGTGCTACTGCACATTTGCTACAAACAAACAGCACTTTCCACAGGGTCAACATATTTAAAGACAGGTTATAATTTGGAAGTTCCACTCCATATTGTAAAAAACTATATCTGGAATTTATACTACTCTATTTGTGTCTTTTGCAGTCCCTTTTTGTTATTTCTCTTCTTCATTTTAAAATAGGATATTTAAATTTCAGACTCTGATAGAACGGGTAAGTTTCATGAGAAGTGTGGTTGCTTTAAAAGGCATTTTCCTTTCCTCCACCATCTTTTGTTTTTTCTCTTATTCTTTTTAGATTAGCATTTTAGACTGATCCGAACTAACAAAAAACCCCCAAAGCTCAGGAGGCACTATTAAGAGGTGAACCCCTGATCATCTTCATTGCTTAATTCTTAGGTTTATGGTGTTATTTTGGACATCTTCAGTTGGCTCTCTGTAGGTGAGGCTAGTTGCAGGGGGCTAGCTCTGAGCAGTTTGGACACAAGCCAGCCCATGCCCCTCTGTATAAGGGCCACAGACATCTATAGACATAGCTATATAGACTATGCCTCTCTTTTCTGGTTATTTACTATTCTTCTTTATATGGTTAATTCTTACAACCTTCAGGATTTTTTTCCACTAGTCTACAGTATGCAACCTTTTGTACATTTTCACTTTGTTTTTTTTCTGTTCAGTCCTATATATTTTTTCTTAGAACCTTACTTTGTGGGAGAATGAATTTAATGAAGTACCGTTAAGTGGTGCTCTCTCTTTCCCTGCTCCTACACCTGCCCTGCTGTAGAAATATTCTTGTTTTGTGTTATGCTTTTGGCATCTCATAAATGACTTTCTCATGGGAGAAAACACAATATTTGTCTTTTCAGCTTTATAGTAACAGAGGACTCCCAAGAGTCAATTCTGCATTTCTGTGTTCAGCTAGGTGCTCTTACACAAGAATGTTTGTATTTACATATATATCTAATAAGAGGGAGATCTCCCAGGTCTTTGACTCTAGCTCCTTCCTTTTAGAAACCACAGAAACTTTATGATCCTCCAAAAGTCTAAATGGAAGAATAGTATTTGATTCCCACTGCTGCTAGAATTCTATGCAAAACTGATACTCACACACTAAAAACAAATATTCAATAAAAAAAGAGAAGTAATAGTTGTCTTTATTAATGAGACGGAAAAGTTTATTTGTGACCTGTTATATAGGTTTGTTAGCCAAATAGTCATTGACAAAGCAGTCAAAATTTTTTCTTTTCAAAATTGTAAACTGTTTAGATATTAAAAAATTAATTGGGATCACCTCTGGGGACCCTTCTGTGGTTTGTTTCCCATGTTCTATGGGTTTTGGACCTGTGGACAGTGTTATTTCACTAACTCTTGGCTTGGTTTTATTTAAATTGGATTTCTCTTTGAACACTGCCCTGTGGTGTGTGATTTGAGGAACAAGTCAGTCTGAACAGGTGGGCAGAGAGATCTGCAACCTCACAGTGTAAGAGTATGTGCAATGTACGGATATTGGGTTTGTGAGGCTAGCTTGTGAATGGCTACTCAGTATAAACAACCAGGGCAGGAGGCATGAGAAGTAACAAATTAAGCGGCCAGATACACAAACTCTAAGAACCAGGGGATAACAGAGACACTAGCAAAGACCAGAACTCTCAGATGACTGCCTGATGGGCCTTTGAAGAAGTCACCCAAAGCCTTGAGGAGGTTCAACCACAACTTTGTAACTTGTAAAAAGGGGGGAGCATGAATACAATGGATCTCATGGGAAAAGGCAAACTTATCCTGGGATATTTGAAGGGGCTTGTTGGATTGAACAAAACTTATTATGGGATGCTTAGGGGAAAGGCCAAAGGCAAGGTGAAGGAGAGGTCAAGGTAGATTGAGGACAACAAATGTGGGAGGAGAGGGGATAAAGGTGGCCAGGTGCATGGAAACAAACTGCTGATTGATACTCTTTTCTGGCCAAGCCCTCAGCCTGATCACCACAGTCTGTCTTCTTATTAAACTCAATTCCTAACTTTTTTCTTGTGCATCATGCTACCAGACTTCAAGCCAGAGTACCTGTTAAGTAGGCTAAGAGGTCTGGGCTGTTATCATGGTTTCAGCAAATGAGAAGTGAGGCACACAGTATGCTTCTTGAGTCAGGTATCGTTATCTCTTAAAAATAATTATGATAATTATCTGTTGGAAGGAAGAGTCTCAAAATTGTTTCTAAAGTTGGGCAGTGATCAAAACGATTTTTGTATGTATGCCTTAATTCTCAACTATGTTGAAGTCCTATTTAACCCATTTTAATATCTCTAAGAGAATCAGACCTCTCATGTCTAGAACTGTTTCACAAGAACATCAATTCCTTTTCTGCTCCTTCTGAACCACATAAGATGCTGGTGTCTGGCTCTGGTTGTGAAAATTGTAAAATGAATTTGCAACCTTATATTAAGTTCAACACCTCCCAGAGAATGGGAGTGGCATCACAACCCTCATGGTACAGAGATGGATGTACAAGGGACAGAAGAGAGGGGTATTTCTGAAATGCTAGCTCACTTGGATTTAGCCTCTGAACTTGCGACTGTGGGTATTTGAAACTCACTGCTATACTCAGACAGCTGCACTCCCTGTTACCATTTCTGATTCTACTGTTTTTCACTGAAAAGGCAGCCTTATGGTCCTGACTCTGCCAAGATGTTATTCAGTAGCTTTCTGGATAGGGCAGTTTTTCAAGAGTGGAGACCTGAGTTTTGGCTCTCCTTAGCCTAAATCAGGACTGAGTCGGCAACTCCTGATATAGATTAGGGCGGAGCGGGTAGGAGCTGCCTCTCTATTTCCTGTTGAAGCCAAACCTCTTTGCATCCAGGAAGTTTAGATTCACAAAATCCTGGAGAAAGCTTCATGAGGTAACATGTTTCTGCAGCTGGTAATTAGGACCCTGAGCTGTGCCCGACAAGACATAATGTTTTCACCACTATTCCTTTGTTTATGCATTTTACATAATTTTAATGTTAAAGAAAAGATCAGTCTATAAACCCCTAAAATATTCAGAGTCACGAGTTTAGGACCATGATCCCTGTTTGACACTTTAGGATAATGTTAATGAAAAATAAAAAGATAAAAACATAGTGCAAAGACATAACAATTTAGACATTGCAATAATTATCAGCTCTGTCTGGATAAATGATGATAACACATCTCATTAACATCCAGTACACTTCAGCATAATACTAGGCTAAAGAATGCAGTACATCTTAAGCTGAACTCCAGAAGGGATAAATACATGTAATACATTATCAAGCAGAGCAAGAGAAAGTTAGCAAGGTAAAAATAGTAGTTGCTTTCTATGCAAAGAGGCAGGCTATAAGTCTTTTTCTAAGCTTTACATTTAGAGACAGTTTGCAAAATCACACTTCTTACCTCACTTGTACAGCTTGTCCTGCCAGCCAAAATAAAACGCCTAAGGAAACATGTAAACTATTTCATAAAGAAAGCATTGCCCCGAAGAATTCTCTCTGCTATTTAATTCCTTTTTTATTGTGGTAACCTCAGGGTCTTTTGACTTATGCATCAATGAATATTTCAAATCTTTAAGGTTAAAAAGAGCCCATCAACTGCACATTTTGGTTTTTAAAATGGTAGTTTTGAATGGAATTGAAAATACTTTTTTTTTGATACTGTGAAACTGTAGAGGTAAAAGGAACATTTCTTTTTTTAAAAAAGAATTTATCCTCTTTTACTGTTGAAGTACCTGATGAAAATCACAGACTGGATGTAGTCACAAAGATGATGGAAAGCTTTCCAGCAATCCCCTGTTTATAATCCTAAGCACGGTAAG
>WAAD01013605.1:0-13984 GCA_013389945.1 Fregata magnificens | reverse complement strand
AGAAGTTCACTGTCAGAAGTATCTCATTAATAGCCCATTCAAAACAGGCCAGGAGATTTACCTTATTGTCTGTCCTCAACACAAGATGCTAGGCAAGAAGTGAGAAAGGTGTCATAGTAGGTAGGATCCTGTAACTCAGATGGGCCCAGCCATTGCTGGGCGTTGTTGACTTACTACTCTTGCAGTTCATGGTGTTATAACTACAGAGAATAAATACTATTTTTTACAATTGGTTAGTTACAGAAATATACCAACTTTATTGTAACAAAAAGTGTTGCACCACACAATTGTACAAAGCTAAGCTAAAGCTAAAACAAATTGGGCAATAGTCATTTCTAGTTGTTCTCCAAGCAGATCAAGACTATCACACACAAAGCCCAGGAAGTCTTGAGAGCTGCTAGCAATTGTGGAGAAGACTGCATTTTGAGGCTATCGGGCTGCAGTCTGACATTATCAGAAGGCTGGGTTACATTTTGTACTTGGCTTCTGTCTCTGAAGTCAGAGCAATGGAAAAAGTCACATTACATTTTTCCCACTGTTTAATCACTTGGAATTTTTATCTTTAAAACTATGCTACAGTTCTTAACTTTTTGAAGTACAAAATCATACAAAATACTGTTTAAAATTTCTTCCCTGTTATGTATCTCCTATAAGATTTTGCATATAAAAAGTAATGAATAGTTTTTATTTTTGTAAACTCTACTTTTTGGCTTATCTGTAAAGGAGTGGAGGAAAATATAGTTGTTTATTTCAGTAAAATGATGGTCTGGTAGGAAGCTCCACTCTCTTCCCACCTCCCCCTCCATCTGATGAAAAGGGAAGGGTGTTGAAATACCACTCAGACATCTCTTGCCAATTGATGCTTTACTAACATTTGGATCAATATGTCTGCCTCTTCATCCCAGGAGCCATAGAAGGTAGGAAATTGCTAATTGGTGATGCAGTTCAGAAGATCACATGAAATTCTCTGCCATAGGAAAATGAGTACTTTTTGTTTCACTACTGCTGTGAGATTTGCCTTCTCAAACTAAACTGCAAAAGGAATTTTTTGTTTATTTCTGATTGCAGATAGAAGTTTCTTCATATGATTGTCCTTGTTTTCTATTGTTAGATACGAGGAAAAGCTTGTTTCTCTGGTAGCCCTGCTGTGTGATAAGCTGGGCACTTTTCTGACACTGAAGCTCCATGTGTTCGTTAATCCATAGATCTTAATTTACAGGCATTTCCTTAGAAGTGCTGTTGATGTTTATTTGTTATCGACACAGCATAGTTGCTTTAGTTATAAAAAATTAATGTTGTAAGTGCTCAAGTGCCGTACATATTCATTGCAGTTATTTCCTTCTTTTAGATCTCAAATTTTCCTTTAACAATGTTTTTCATACATAAGCCCTAATTAGACTAATATTTCATTACTGCACTGTATTCAACACAAACTTCTCTTTTTAAAATTAAATTTTGGGATACCTGGTGACATAAAATATTGCCATGAAAATTAGATTATGTGATTGTGTAAAACAATGAATTAATTATAATGAAATATTAACATATCTCAAAATCCAGTAAAAGCCGTATTGTTCCTTAATTTCAGAGCATATTTCAGCAGACTTCAAATGATGTTTCTGAGATTTCCTTAAAATCAACTCTGAAAATTAAAATTGAAAAACAACGTACCCAATTTTATCTGGTTTTGTACAGAGTTAATCAGATTATCAGACGATCTGAATACTTCATTGTCACTGAGTTAAAAAAAAGGCTTTATTATAGTGAAGAAATTGATCCAGTTACTTCTCCAGTGCTTACCAAGAACTCTGTCTCAGTGCATAACAGTTACAATTCAGTTCTGAACCAGAAACATTGGGCCAAATTTGGATTTCTTTTACTGTGCAAGCAATGCAGGGGCTTCAGTAAGCTAGGTTAAATCAATAGAAATTGACCTTTACATGAAAATGCTTTTCCCAGATTCCTATGTGCAGAGTGGATCAGACCAGGGAATCTAGTATGAAAATTTAACTTCCATTAATGTTACGAATGGTGTACCTTTTCACATTGTCGTGTAGTCTAGCTTCTAGATGGATGCCACACTACATAAGCTTCAACTAATTTTTTTTCCCTAGCTGTGTTTCTCTTGGTTACAGTGGTTCTCCATAGCCCACACACAAATATTGACTTCATGCTCTCTCATCTTGTCTAGATATTTTTCTAAGTATAATGATCACACATTTATTCTAATTTATTATTCTTGATATTTTGTTCTACTGCCTGGAATTATAAATAGATAATAAATCTTTCATTAAGTAGAATGATTTTCCATCAATAAAGAACCCTGCTTATATAAAAATGTACAATTTTGAGATTTCCTTTTGCATTGTACTCAGCTGACTATTTGAAGAAATTAGATTAGCTAATGTGAGTTAAAAAAGGAATCAGCCTTGGTTACGTTGACTTATTGGGCAGATGGTTTTTCGGTTTTTGGGGGTTTTTTTGAAAGTGTGTCCAGAAGAATTAAAAGAAAGTTAGTTCAAATTTCTTAGAGATTGGGTGGTGATGGGAGGTGTTTTAATGACAGTCTTTGTCTTCAAAAATCTCATACAAAAGGTATTCATATGGACAACCTTTTTATATTCAGGTGTCAGTTCAAGATAATACTAAACTGGGACTTGAATACTGAGCGTGTGTGTGCGTAAAATTAAGTACTTACTTAAATATGAGTCATAAAATGAAAAGCCTTACATGCCTACACCTATGGTTACGCCTACACATATACCATAGACCTAGACCTATTTTACCCTAGAAAATGACATGACTGATTCATTTTTCACTGTTCTATTTAAAAATTATAATAAAGGGGCACTGATTTAATGTTGCTTAAGTAACTGAAAGGTAACATCAGTGTAGGTATTAATTGATGCAAATTCCTTGGAGTACTACACCACTGATACTGCATACTTTTCCTCAAAGCCAAAGGAGGAAAGCACAGATTGTTACTGACTTGGAGAAGAAGAAAATTGATCCATGCCAAGAACATTTTACCACTGGTACTTGTTAGATGTCAGCTGTGCATTCTGGAAGATGAAGCAATCTCCTAGGTGTTAAGGCCACACCAGTATGATTATGTATACCCATATTTCAAAATTACTTGGAGACCATAATTGGTTTTAGTATTTTCACATCATGAAACACCACCTCAGAAATAAGTCACTGAAAGTATTAGTGGCTTTGCCTACAGAGCAAACCCGGACGGCTATTTTAGAACAGATGGTTAAATTTGGACATAAATCCCATCCTGTGCTGCTCAGGTATTTCAGCATGTTCTTCCTTGAGTTATGTGGTACTCTTACACTCAGGTGTCAATGGGTAGAATTCCTTTCACTGTCTGTTTCATTCCTTTCACAGTCATATAGGCTTGCTCTGTAGTCATAGGGAAGAAATAGACTCTTTCAGAGGATGATTCCTCCCAACTGTTTTAGACGTTTATCTTCAGATGGGATGAATCACCCCCTGGAGGTGCTTCTCTGCCTTTCTATAAAAGAATAAAGCCAAAGGATAGGTTTAAGGTAGGTTACTAATTCTTCAGCAGCTAAATATAGTTGTGATTAATTCCAATCAAGGTGAAATAGGCCTGGATAAGGGTCAGTATCTAAAATCTGTATGCAACCTTGTTGTTACCTGTAGATGGAAAGACTACTTGGGCCACCACACGACAGGTGGGAGTCAAAATGGACTCACAGACTGTATTTTACAAAGAAATGTGAAAGTTAAAAAAATTAATACCTATCAATAAATGTTTTCTTTAGAGTTCTGGTGATGATTAAAACATATACCTTTTGCCAACTTCATCAGGTGAAAAGATGCAGATGGCATCTTTCTGTTAAGCTCTGACTATAAAATCCTTGCTAAGAAGCAGAAACTTATGTTTTCAAAAATATTATATTTAGTTTTAAATTATATTGTATCACAGATACTTATAACAATACTGTCTGATTCCTTTTGATTTCCAATTTCTCAACTTGTCACAACAGTTTTATACCAGCCTTAAAAATTTACAGCCACCAGTTATTTCTTGAGATGTGTCAAAAAATAACAAAAGCTGTAGTTTCATGACCCAGGCCTCTTTATTCCCCCATTTATATACCTCAGTATATATCAGTATTAATTTTGTGCAGATTGCTTTTGGGACAACTTCTCCTGTAAATTATGTGTTTATTTTTTATCATGTACTTCTAACTTGAAATAAGAATGTTTATATCTTGACAGTTCTCTATGTAGCAGTGAGAATATTGAAATATGTAACTACACCTTTAAAATACACAATTAAACGCAGTTATGTTGTTATATTAAATATATATTTATCATATTTAAAAGTGACATTTTGGAAAAAACTCAAGTTCACTAATCCAGATAGTTTTTCCAAGTGATCATTAATCGCATTTGCTATGGACACACATCTGAGAGCTTTGTCACAAAACTTAAGTTGTGAGATAGACGGTAAGCTGGAATCACACTGCTACCTTCACCAGGAAATTAAGATGCAAAACCATGACATTTATAAATAAAGAATAAAGAATTATTTAATTTGAACAATTCCTGGAGGTCGGGGGGGTGCTTACCAAGGAAGCAAATGTGAAAGGCACGTGGAAGAGACAGAAATAGAAGCTAGACTCCAAAAGCACTAATTGTGTGAATTATATCGGTAGCCATATACTACAGACAGGCTAAATTTTATTGAGGTGCTACTGAGCTAGGAATAGTCTTCTTCAGCTGGAAACATCTGTTTTTCCCACTGAATCTCCAAAGAACCTAATGCAAATGCTAACACAGTGACTTACTTTTTAGACAGATAAAGTTAGCTAAGATAAGTCCCACCAAAGATAAGTAACATATGTTTTCTAGAGATGAAAGAAACCAATAAATGTGTGCATATTTCACTCAGTTATATAAATAATAACTTTCCTTTCCCCCTTCAGCCTCCACTTCACTATTCTTGCTCAGTTTTTAAATCTCCTAGAATGCCTCAAACTAAATGTTGATTAACGGCTCTGCGAAGTGTGCGTTGATTTTTTTCCCCACATCCATTCTTGAAATGGAGCAGCATAGCTCAACAAGTTCCTGTCTCTCATCTTTAACCAGAAAAAAGAGCAAGATAACTTGGAGTAGTGTCATGAAAATCCCATGTCCAGAGTCAAAGAAAAGCACCATGAGACAAGGATATGATGGTTGCTAGATATATTGGTTGATTCCTTATCATTTTTAATTCTCTTTATGGTCTGTATAACAGGTCTTTTTAACAAGGCTTCCTTTTGCATATAGTACTCATGCTAGTATAGTCACAAGGACAATAAAGATTGTGGTTTTCTCTTCTTATTGCAATCATTTTTTGTCAGGAGAACAGATTACTTTGGTACCTTTTGTCAATCTAACCATAATCATAGCTCTGGGATAAAAATCAGAGTTCTTAAAGTACAGAAAAAGGCACAGAAGGATCTGAAGTTTTCTGATAAGGGTATGTTTCTCTCCTGAGAATCTAACTCTTCTTCTTCTCAGTTATGTCTGTCCTGTTTGCAATGGGAGCAATTATGTAATTCAGACCACCATAGCCACACTCTGACAATAACCTGGAATTAAAAGAACCGATTTCTCTTTTAAAATGTAATATTGATCATTATTTTGATGTAATCATCAGAAACTGATGGTATGTATGGCAAGTGCATCTTTCTTCTCTTTCTCCCTTCCCCAGCTCACTTGGCTAATTTACTCATTCTTTTTAATCTTATCATTTTACCTCTGCTTATGTGGATGTCTTAAATTAATCAGGAGCGATCACTGCTAAAACAGCTTAGCATTCATTTCTCTCCCTCCTCTTCCCCTTTTTAAAAAATTTCTCTGGTGAAAGCACCGGTAAAAGACATATTTTATGTAGACTGCAGTTGATATGGATTGGAAAAGCATTAGAGATACATCTTGCCTTCTGACAGAGTACACTCTACCAAATTTTTTTCTGAAAAGGTCCACAGTTCACTTGCCTGTATCAAAAATCAGTAAAACTTCTTACTTAGTAACAGCTGGGGGGAAAAAAGAAAGAAAGAAAGAAAGAAAAAAAGAAAGAAAGAAAGAAAGAAAAAAAGAAAGGTTATGTGGGTGGGATTTAACTCCAGATTTTAGAGATCTAGATTTGTCTGGGCTTCTGTGTACTAGGTCTGGCTGGGATGGAGTTAATTTTCTTCATAGCAGCCTGTACGGTGCTGTGTTTTACATTTGTGACTAGAACAGTGTTGATAACACACCGATGTTTTAGCTGTTACTGACCAGTGCCTTCACAGCTCCAAGGCCTTCTGTGTTTCTCACTCTGTCCCGCAGTGAGTAGGCTGGGGGTGGGCAAGAAGCTGGGAGGGAACACAGCTGGGATAGCTGACCCCAACTGTCCAAAGGGATACCTCATACTGTATGACATGATGCTCAGCAATAAAAGCTGGGGGTAGTCTTTCCAAGGTAGCCGTTGCTCAGAGATCAGCTGGACATCAGTCTGTTGATGGGAGGTACCGAGTGATTGCCTTTGTATCACTTGGGGTTTTTTCTTTCTTTCTTTCACTTATTAAACTGTCTTTATCTCAACCCATTAATTTTTCTTGCTTTTGCTCTTCTGATTCTCTTCCCCATTCTGCTGGGGACGGTGGGCTGAGCGAGCTGCTGGCCGGGGTCAACCCGCCCCATCCTGCTATAGTCAATGAAGATCAACAGTGTAGGGTGGGATTTAGTTACCTAAATGTACCATTTGAGGTGCCTTAAGGTATCCTGCCTAGCCCCTGCTGGCTCTTCAGAAGGATATAGACATGCCATACCTCCACTGTCATATCTATCACACTCTGTTCTTCATACCCATTCCCCCTCTTCCTAGGGTTTTTTTTGGTGAAGCCTAAGAAAATATTGCCTGATGGGCACAGCAGAGTTTGGAGAGCTACTCCTCCGTCCCTAAAATAGGACACCTGAATCTGGAGTCTTTGGAATCCATTGAGCCAATGAGCCTGGATTTTGTGATCCGGTGCCACATATTAGACATGAAAAAGAAGCTATGGTGATGGCTAAGCATGTCAAATTACATTACAAATTACATTACAAATTACATACATTACAATTAAATATGTGCCTATATTTAAGAAACAGGATAGATCCCCAGATATCCCTGGGCTGTGATAGATGCCTAGATAGTTTGCATATAGTCAACGTCCAGGCACTTAGATGTTGACAGCACAGAGTGGAATCTAACCTTGTACATAATCACTGTTCCTCTGGGCCAAAGAATGGGCTTTGTATTGCTTTTTATTATCTAATACTAGTTTTAAGGAGGTAACAGCTAGAATTACCTGTAAGGTTTAAAATCTACTTTGGTAAGGCCTCTACAAGAAGAAACTTACAGCACTCTCTTTCTTCATTGCACACTGATATATGACAATATATACAGCATAATAAATTGGAGAAAAAAACTGCAGAAGATGACATGATAACCATGCATATTTTATGTACATAATCTATGTCTGTTCCCTGGGTCACAGAGTGGTGACTCTAGTCTAATCTAGAATCTTAAAATCTAATACATTAGATTTTACTACTAAGATTCAAAATGAAAGAATATCCAAAGCATCTACCCTTTGTTTAGCAGTGCATTGAAACCTGTTATTTTAATGCAGCTGAACAAAACCGAACCTCTTAAAAAAGGCAGATGAGAAGCATTGATGTTGGTAATAGGTGAAGGGGTTATAATGGCAAAGTAAAATTTGCTGGACTGCTTCGTGACCTTTTCCTAGAGAAAGTCCACACTAAATGTATAGACAGGAGAATGTAATAACAGGAAATTTTATCAGAGAAGGTGAAGAAGTGGGCAGAGGAAATAAGCTCAGTTATTAAATGATCACAATAACACAGCTGAATAAAGAACTGGGTAGAAGAGTGGCCATGGCAGAGTTAACTCATATCTTCAAGACAAACAAACCAAGCAGGGGAGACACAGTAGGAGCCTAAACCTTTTTGTCACACAGTAGTCCAATCTGTACATGGGTAGTGTGATATCAACATCCCAGACCCCCCATTAGCCCTTTGAGGTCTAAAAGCATCCAGACCTAATTAAGTCATGGGTATGTAATTTATTAAATAATACACTGGAGAAGACAACATGAAAAATGAAATTAATTTATTGAAAAGGGCACATGATTTTGACCCAGATTACCCAGAAAGGAGGAGGATGAGGATTTTACTGGTGAGTTGAAGCAGAAGAAATGTTAAAGCTGAGGTGAAAAGTAAAAAAGTATGATAGATTAGATAACAGAAACTGAAGTAAGCCATAAAACCCATGAGCGTGTGGTGAATGTTCAGGGAAACAATGAAATTACACAATGATTTTTTTCAATGAAAAGCAGAAACTAATAATTGCATATACACAAGAGTGGACTGGGCAAGCAAATTACCATGTAGATCAGTTGTGGAAACAGAGACAAGAGCATGGAAGATAGCAATTAAGTCTCTCTTATTACCCAATTGACAAAATAGATGGGCTCCAAGACACTCTTCCCTGTGGATTCAAATGGAGTCTGTTCACAGACTGGACTTACCCTGAGTGCAGGTAAGATCCTGCCTTCTTGATCTGTTTAGGCAGGAGAAATTAACAGGAATTAACTCTTGATCTGGACATCATAGAGAAAAATGTGACTCGTCTTCAAGATGAAGATACGTGCAAAAAGCAAGGTGGTACTAAAACAACTTCTGCTAGTTTGGAATGTTTAATTTTGCTAGACTTACAAAAATCTAGCAGCTTTTTTCTTCTGAAAAAAAAAAATTAGCAGAATTCATTATCTTTTTCCTCCAAAATGTAATTACTGACTGTCTGGAAGACAGACTTCATCTGTGGAAGGACAAGGTTTATATTATTAAAAATGCTTTAATTTAGTTAACATGTAGTACTTTGCAGTCTGTAATTCCGTGTTCAGTATGCATAACTTTTTGACCTTTGAAAACGTAGTTAATAATATATCACAAAACCTCTTGCAATAATTCAAAATTTTTGTGCCATTAGTTTCTTTGGTGTGTTCCTGTGTGCACTGATAAATGTTAAAGTGTCTTGTTATAAGGGTAGCACTCAGATTTCCTTCTCTGAAGTGTGTGAACAGATAGACGCTGCATTATAGTGCTACTACTGACATTTCAATTCACAGCCAAGACCACCAACACTTACAGCTACTGCTGTTCTATTAAATATTTGTCAGCGAAAGAGACTGAGGATTGCTTCTTTCATATTTCTTGTACATGCTGAGCTATACCAAAGTTTAAATGTCAGGTAAAAATCAGTGCATACCCTTTTTCTGACAGCAAAACTCTTAGCTTGCATACAGAAACTGTGGCCTTTCAAGAATATGTTATCGCAACGCATACTGTGATCCTTTAATTGGAAAACAGTGTAGGTAGATATTTGTGCAGATAAGAGACATAGCCACGATGTGTGCCAATTATGCATGAAAAGAACCGGAGACTTCGTATGACAAGGGGGATAAAATCAGTCTGATATAATCATAGTAGAGACAAACTTTCCCCATAACTCCCACATGAAATTAGAACTTTTAACTTTTAAGTGACGCAGCGGGGGCTGGTTTATTGCTAATGCTTTTGAATAGGCCCTGCAGGGCTTGTTCACTTTTAGTTTCTTGGTAAGTACTTTGAGCATAAATGAACTGGCATGATAGACTCTCACTTCTGTAACACCTGTAAAATTTCCACTATAGTCATCCCTGCTCTGTCTCATCCTCTTGCTTGATAGTACTGTGTGTGACTATAAAATTCAGAAACAAGATTTATTTGTTTTTTTATTTTAAAATCTGGGGGAAGAGGAGAAAGAGAGTTTCAGAAAACAAGTTCCTTAAAAGTAGTAACCATAATCTGCTCAATTTACTGATAGCCTTCTAGTGGATAGCTCTGCTTTCACCAGCATACAGCATTTCAACTAATCCCAAGTGCTATTATCAATGCAGTCAGCCATAAAAATCAAGTACCAACACAGTTAAGTGTGTCTGTGGCATTGAAGATTTGTGCCACTACTGATATTGAAGGAGTTAGGCATAAGTTATTATTTGTATTATTTTCATTTTTTTAAAAAAATATGTTTTACATTTATTTTTAAAAAATAACTTGTCTTCTCTCCATCACCCATTCAAAGAAAGAAGTATGGTTTTTCCCCTCTGTCTTAGGGAAAGAAGACTGAGTTTTAGTGTCTGCTCTGTCAGGGAAGGATTGAGTGAGAAGGAAGTTGAGATTCTTACTGGGGAGACTAGGGAAAAAGCTGTGTGTAAGATAGGTTTTGGGGGAAATGGAACTCTGGAAAGACCAAAAGATTTGTAATGTTTCCCTTTGGCACAGTTTTAAGTGGGTGGTTCTCTGGGTAGATGGGAAAAGAAAGGTTTTTCTCCTAACCTTATGGTGTAATTTTTGGGAGGAAGTTGGAGAATTTTCAGATGCCAAGAACTATACATTTTGGAATTCTCTGAATTTTTCTTTATCACTAACCATACTGAACCTCAGATATGGGCTTCATATACCTTTGGGAAAGCTCCTACCCTGTGCTTCAAACTTCTTTACAGTGCCTATTACACAGTACGATGTAGTATGTTTTTCTTCAGATGATTCTATTTTGCTGAAGCAAAAGGGGGGCCATAGACAGCTGGAGCATCCTTTAAGGTTAATGCTCATTCATCACTACAGAATGTTAAAAAATTGTTACAGTTATTAATATGGTAACTTCATAGTTTGTAATAATATGATATACAGTGCATGATGTAAGTTGCTGACATAAACACAACCTCTGTTGCTGGGAACTAAGGCAATGGCTGAGTGATTACAAATAATGAGGAATATTTAAAAAAAAAAAACCCTATCATTTAAATTAATGTTATTTTCCATGTTAAAAGACTTTTAGAAATAAATTAGAATATTTTTGTGTGGACACAAACCAGTTAAAATCTAATATTGCACTATAATCTTTGAAATCTAACTGAATGTGAATATTTGTACTACATTGTAATTCAAGTGACTACTATTTATGTCTATGAACAAGTTATCTACTGTTTCTTCAGAGAAAAAGAAAAAATTAGACATTCAGAAGTAAAATTCCGTCAGTTACGTAGGCTGTTTCTTCTCAGCTAACTTCAGTGCTTAATTGAAGTACAAAGATGAGAACCTACTTGCCTCCCAATCAATGAAGAAATTATATACCTCTAGACTATAAGGGGCCTGACACATCTGGAAGTGCTATTTCTTCCCACTGAAAATAGCAGGAGTGTTCAGAAACTTAGAGTTTTTTAAACTCACAATCCCTTTAAACTTGCATAAGCCAATAGTTATATCAAAAGAAAAGAGACGGGCTTCCCCTAGTCTTCTTGTTTGCTCACTCCTGTCCCACACTCCACCACATGTTGCACCCACATAGGCACACCAAAGAACATCCAGCAGCACTGAATCCCAGCCGGAGCTTGCCACTGCAAGGCAAAGGGTGCTGCAACGTTGCATTTTTAGTTAATGCTCTAACTGTACTGGACTTCAGTACTCAGCATTAAAAATATCAAACGTTGTAATATAGACTAAACCACAGCAGAACCTGCTAGAAAAATAATTAAAATAAATTAGATATGCCATGTGTGTATGCATTGTATATTATTGGTAACTCACCTATGAAAATCCTCACTGAATCACATCACCAAACAAATTTTACGCAACTGCAGTTTCTCTAGTACAGCAGGCTTTTCAACTTTTATCTCGACATTCTGCTTTATCTTTATAACAATACACAAGATCTTACCACCTGTCTGTAGGATGGGCATCTACTCCCACATTTATTTATGCTAGCCACCTGTTTTTTTACACATAATGGAAAACAATGGAGAAAAAATATGTGGAAAGAGCAAACAGCGATATACAAAATCCACTAAATTCACAAAATTCACTTAGTAAATTTTAATGAAGACAAAAACTTATTTTCTGTCCCGTGCTTTGCAAGATCCCTTATGAAGCACAGTGGGAAGAACTGAAAAATAATGGTCAAAATAAAAAGATTGTCTTTTTGTTTTCAATATTCAGTCAGTGTAAAAATTTAATAGTAAGTTAAGATGTTCTTATTATTTAAGTACTAACATGTTTCTTACAGTTTATTCAAATTAATTGTTCTGACTTTGTGCTTCCTCTATATAATATTTGTTGATACATATACACACAGAGCTTCTTGTGCTGTTTTACAGTTATAAGTGGATGAGCTGTTAAATGAATAGATGGCATAAAAGCACTCAACAGACATGCAATTTTTAGGTTAACAGCAACCTTAAAACTCAGTGGAGGCTGAAAACTTTATACTCCTGATATATAAAGAAATACATGTTCTTCTTTATATGCACGCATAATTCCCCAAAATTTTGTGCATGAAGATACCATGGCCTACACGCCCATCTGTGATTCAAGATTTTGATAGGTTTGCTAGTGTTATTATTTCAGGTGCTGTCACGCTGTGGTGGGTTGTCCCTGGCTGGATGCCAGGTGCCACTAAGCCGCTCTATCACCCCCCTCCTTAGCAGGACAGGGCAGGGGGAGAAAATAAGATGGGGAAAAAAAACCAGCCTCGTGGGTCAAGACAAAGGCAGTTTAATAAAAGCAAAGGCCGTGCACAGAAGCAAAAGGAAAGGGCAAAGATCCCACTCCCCACCTCTCACTGGCAGGCGATGCCCAGCCACCTCCCGGGAAGCAGGGCCCCAGCACATGCGGCGGCTGGTCCCAAAGACAAACGTCGCAAACAACGAATGCCCCCCCTCCTCCTCCTTTCTCCCAGTTTTTATTCCTGAGCAGACATCACATGATGCGGAATATAGCCCCGGTCAGCCTGGGTCAGCTGTCCTGGCCCCCCCTCCCCCAAGATCCTGCCCACCCCCAGTGCCCTGGGGCGGGTCGGGGGGAATGTTGGAGAGACAGCCTCAAGGCTGTGCAAGCAACGCCCAGCAACAGGCAAAACACTGGTGCGTCATCAACACCCCTCCAGCCACCAACACAAAGCACAGCACCATGAAGGCTGCCATGGGGAAAACCAACTCCGTCTCAGCCAGAGCTAGTACACACACACATGCAAGTAAACACACCTGCCCCTATCCAAGACTGAAATTGACAGGACCACTCACATTCACTTTTTTACTTAAAAATGTAAATTGCAATGTATATTCTCTTATATAACAGCATTTTATTCTGTTTTAGCATATTTTACTTTCATTTTATGAACTTATAAACTACAACCATTACACAAACCTGTGATTAGAGCGTATTTTCTAGAGGACCATGATAGCTATCGGGTCCTCTTCACATAGATTGTTTATCACTCATTTCCTTCAGAGGTAGTTATTTAAAATGAATAGACACAATGAATTATTGACTAGCAGGGAAAAAATCTGTCATATAGCACACCACACTGTTTTGTACAGAGGCATTAATTTAAACAGACATTATATGATTTTAAGGTGTCTTCTGAGAACCAAAATGATACATGTTAGTAGGTAGCAGCAGACTAGCTGTACGTTTGTTAAAAACTGATTATTATATTACTAGGCAGTGAACTAAATGTTTTTAGATATTTTTTATTACTTCATAAATAATCTCTAGGATATTTACCTTGTTTTCGGTATTTAAGGAGCAAAACTTTTCAAAATTAGGGGCAATTTCAACTGTGCAATATGTAGATGAGAAAAACACACTCAAAACCTCTGCTTGTAAGAATTTCCAATATATTTCAAGTATGTGATGGTTTAAAAGCTGTTTCAGCCCAAACCCCTCCCATTCTGTTCTCAGTGTTTGTTTTCATTATACTTATTGCTGTGACAACATATGGTGTAATAACACTAGTTTTAAATGAACCACCTTTCATACTGATAGTCATGTGGCTGTGATGCTGAGGGGAACAGAGGGCCCAATGTGCCGACCA
>WAAD01013604.1:90356-409930 GCA_013389945.1 Fregata magnificens | reverse complement strand
CCTTTTGGTAATGGGGTGTTTCTCTGCGCTCGGGGGGGGGTTGTGCCGTCCCCAAACCGGGGGCAGCATCCCCCCCCTCCGGGCAGAGCTGCCTTCATCCCCACCGACCCTGCCTCCCCATCCCTGCCTGCACCGGCGTGCCACCCCGCTCCCCACTTGCTGTCAAAACGGTGCGGTGGCCCTCGGGTCCCCCACGGAGGCTAAAGGGGCTGAGGTGCTGGAAGGCACCGGCCCCCCCCTTTCCTCTCAGCCGCAGCGAGGAAGGCGAGCCCTGCCCACCTCTCGCCTTCGCGAAAATGAGTGATTTTTGCAAAAATCTTAATACTTGTAGTAACAGCTCATTGGTGATTCTGTTAATGTTGCACACCTCATTAAATAGCCCCAAACATAAGGAGGTTGAAATGACTTTATTGAATTAAAAATAGCATAGGAAATCACCTATGGTACTTTCATCAAATAATTAATGTAAACTATATACATATAGCGAGAGATTCCTTTTAACAAACCTATTCACAAAACGCGCGGGGGTTTACTTAATGGCTGACATAACTTAGAGCAGCACAACTCGCTTGAAACATGGAGCCACGCTCGTGCACTTCCTAATATGCTCCTGTATGTTTCCCTGAGTGTTTTTCTTCCTTATCTTTTTTTATATCTGAAGTTCTATTCCCCTCCTCTACTCCATGTATTTGATCATTTTTTCAAGTCCCTTGGCTGAACCAATCTCTTTTCATGCAGAGGATAAAAAGAGAAAAACTTCAAAGTAGGTTCAGGTAATTAACAGCTGAGGGGAATATAATCTAAACCATAGGCCCTGCTTTGCACCCAGGTCTGCTTTCAGAGCCAGCCGGCAAGGGAGTGCCTATTCCCCATAGCATCCAAATCTGCTTCCTCTGAACAGCTTTGCCAGGCCTCCAGTTATCACATCTGCATTTCAAACACCATGTCTCTGGCATTAATTATTAATTAGCCTACAGTCACCCCAGAGGATTTAAGTTCCAGCCTGCACATACTTATTCATTGACCTCTATCTTAGTTTTTGTTGGAAAAAACCCACTAGAATGCTTAATAATTTCCTTTCTCTCAGACCCTCTGTTCTAGTTTCATGGAGGGGAAACAGTATATTTTCAGAGATGGAAAAATCACAGGGTTGCCTAGAAATTTGTTTAGAGCAAAACGCTATGTCAAGAGTTTGAGCAAACCATTTCAAAAGAATTAGAAGGAATTTTGCGTGAGTATTTTTACCTGTGACAAATGAATTTGAGGATTTCCCGGAACTGAGAGACGGTGGATACAAATACAATGCGCTTTGGCTCTATGCGGAATATCACTTTAAAAATACAAACTGGGTTTAATTACCGGGTAGCACACTTGTATGATCAAACTAATGCAAACGTTTATTTGAAAGCTCTGGGGTTACGCTGCTATTGACACTAGTAAGAATGGGGAAAAAAAAAAAAAAAAAAAAGCTGTTGCAAGGCACATGAGTACTCGGGCATTAAATACCCACTCCGTCCTCAGGAATATGCAACTGGAGAAGTATATTTTGTAACTGTTTTGCGTCATTCCCAAGGTAGTTTGGAAGATGTAGCCATTAGAATCAGCGCGCATCTTACTGCTGCTTTCTTGGCCATCGCGTGTCTTGACTTTAAGGTTCCAGAGGTAAAAAAATCAGAGTAATCAGGTAGGAACTAGGTTATATGATTCTCGTTTTCGCAATGCTACCTGAAATTCAAAGTGATTGTTAGAGTTTGGATGAGTTGTATGCTGGATACTGCCTTTTGTTAATGTATTTTAATACTACGATGTCCCACCCCCCCGAATGAGTCCTATTTTAATGCCTCATGCAACTATCCGTAGATAAACTTCCTTAAATATTGCCATGGTTTCTCCTTTTTCTCTGTGGTGGTACTATCTCAAACAATCATTGAAACACAAAATATTCCTCCACTTTGTTTCCTAAGGAAGTGTTTAGTCTGTAATCACGAGGTCAGACTGGTTAACTTCTATGCCAGCCTAGCATTGATTTTTGAAAGCATTTAATCTACGCCCAAGACTCTTTTGAATTTCTATTTAGTGAAGAATATGGAAAAGAGGTCTGATGCACAAACATACGTAGTTAAACTGCCAGGCTATCTCAGTAGACAAAAATGCATTTTTCCAAAATTGCAGCTAAAACAGCCCTTTCTGTAAAATCATAAGCCTTGTGTGCCTGCGCTTCAGCAAATGATCACCTGCAAATAGATGTAGGGACTAATGCCGTTGACTTCCATGAGGGATCTCTCTCTCTCCTTGACTTCCCTGAGAATTTTGAAGATCTGGCTTATGACTGCTCTTTTATTATTTTCACATTGTACGAGCAGATCTGGGGAGCGTTCAGCATTAAATAGTAAATATTTCTGCCTCTGCTTCAAACGTTCAGAATAATTCTTACATACAATTTTAACAGCAAAAGTACCTCTATTGCAGAAGGAAGAGAGGAATCGGCGGCACTTCAAATTTAATTTCCAGAAAGATTATTCCCGTCTATAAAATAACAGAATGTATCTTGATGCTGGAGAGGGGAGTAGATCTAGACTATTTTAATAAGATGTCCAGGACCTTTTAATCACTTCTACAGTGATACTAATACCAGTAATAACAGTGATAATGGAGAAAAAAAACCCTAGTGTGAAACCAGGGCTGGAATCTGTTCTTGGTAAATGTCAGAATGTTTCTGAAATTAAAACTTAGCTGTTAATGTAGCTCCGTACCTTATGAATATTAAAGAGGAATAAGGACTAAATTTCTTCCACAGCAGAGCAGAGTGAGATGTTGCTTTAGAAAACAAATCACATGGCAGCTTGATTTGCAGTGATATAGCTGGTGTGTTTGTAAAGGATGGCTAAGACTAAGGGCTGCTGGGTTGGTACCTTGCTGGTTTGATGCTGTCTTCCCGTCTTTCCTCTTCTTTTCATTTATTGACTGGGATTGCAGGTTTAACCAGGTTCTTGAGATATAGATTCCACAGCCCAAGACTGGAAAACTCCTGTTACCAGCGCTGTTAAGTTACCTCTTCTGTGGTTATAGTGCCAGGAGTGAGGAAAGCACGAACGTACATATGCAGTGGGTTTGACGTCTTATGAAATATTTGTACCGTTCTTGTTATGAGACATGAATTTCCATAAGAAGCCTACTTTATGGTTCATTTTATATAAATTTGCATTTATAGTTTTCCATTAAAGCTTAAATGTTTTACTCCGTTGGTAAGACCAAACCCTTGGCAAGTCTGGAAAGGCTCTGACCTCTGTTCTTATTATACCCTTCACTTTTTCCTTTTAAAATAACGCATGCAATAAGTTTACAGTAGTGACTAGCGTCCACCAAGGACTGAGCTGTAACTGCATTTTGTATTTCGAATGTTTCACGTGAACATGTTTTGAATTCAGATCCGTAGGTTGCAGATCACTTTTTATTTAGAGAAGCCACATGGGTAATTCTGATTTTAAATTACTTGAAGAGTGATTATAGTAAACCACCGTTGATTTCTTGTGTGTTTAAAGTCCACGGACATCTCTTGGTAAAGCCCTGGTTGCTGTGTTGAAGGAGTCTTGCCCACCTGTGCACTTGTAGGTGGAAAAATCTTATACAAAGAAGAACAGGTGAAGGTGGAGATCACCGTAGATATTGCTGTGTCAGCAGAAATGCGTTCTTATTAGATTAGGAAGAGTATGGGGGGCCAGACCTTCAGCTGACATAAACGGGCACAGTAGTATTGACATTCGGGGAGCTAGGCTGAGCTACCTGAACTGGAGATTTGCTTAGTCTAAGCAGGAGATTGTGCGAGTGATACCAGAATTATTCTGCATAAGAATCTAAGCCCATGTAAGATAGTGTGCCTTCTTCGTGGTGTAGTGTAATGATGCAACCGGACCTCCGATGTGCAGGGGGTGTAGTGAACCTAATGAAAGGAGTGCGTGGACACAGATTATCTGCGAGGAGTCAACAAACGCCTGTGCCGTAGGAGATGTCACAGATACTCAGACTGTGTGACAACAGCGAGTGAATGGTGACTTTTGCGCAGCGACCATTACCTGAGGTATTTCTGCAAGTGCTGCGTGCGTCCCGAGAGCACCCTATTCCACCTTGAACTCTCTGTAAGACCATATCACGACTGTACTCCTAAACTTTGCTTTTAGCCATCTCAGTCCTAAAAAACCCAAATGTAACGTCCTTAGGCCCCTTGCTGACCCTAGCCTGGCGCTTCATCGCCTGGCATAAAAACCGGCGCGCTTTAACTCTTTCTAAAGAAGCGGTGAAGTGCTCTCGGGCTCAGCCTGGCAGCGGTCCAGCCCGCAGCCCCCCTGCTTGCTACGAGAGCAACCTGCAGCTGGGTTTGTGTGATGGTTCCTGCCAGGCAGCGCCTCGGTACAGCCCCATGGATCCTGCCTCTTGACCCGCCAGCTCCACCCTGAAACACCCGGTCGTCGTGCCGGGTGCGCAGGGCTTTCAGGGCAGCGTTGTGGCAGTCCTCCGCAGCCTTCCTCTGCCCGGAGGCTCTGTTCTTGGCAGTGCCTGTATGTAAAGTTTTAAAAGACTTCCCTTCCTCCACCATATATGTTTTCATTTTTTTCTTTTTTTTTCTCTTTTTTCCCTTTTTTCTCTTTTCTTTTTTCTTNCCCTTTTTATTTCATTTTTCCTCCTCCATGCATAAATCCCCAGGGCTTAATTTACTGCCTTTGCTGTGGGCTTGAGTTTGTCATGGAATGAGTTAATGTGACCAGGCTGACACTTAAGGTAAATGGTCACAGTTTGGGCGACTTTCTATCAGCTGGGAATCCAGCCCACCGGTTGCGGATAACATGCTTACTGCGATTAAACACTTCATTGCCAAAACGTGAACAGCATATTTAAAAATTGTTTGTATACATAAACCAGTGCATGCGATCCGAAGAATAAGAATGTTCTTTGAGAATTTTTGCCTGTTATTATTATTACTATAAGTTTTTAATCATAAAACAGAGTGTACGTGTGTGCCATGTAGCTGCTACCTCCAAATCACATGTAACACTCAACCGTAATTGTGTTCATAATTATGGAGTTAATTGAATTTCTGTAATAGTAAAAACTGGCATATAAAACGTCTCTCAAGATTAAATGTTTTAGTCAGGGAAGAATACACTAGTTCGGAATATTTAATAAAAAGAAAGTAGTTCTTATATGCAGGTGAGCTTAAGATTAATAAAATAATCTCCCAAAATGAATCTTCTTCATAAATGCTCTTTCAAACCAAATGTGGCATCAGAGAAAAACCATGCTTTCTTGCAATGCTCCTATTTTGCCCTCTGAAGGAAAAGCAGCGTGCACTGAGGTACGTGCAAACTGGAGAGATATGTTAAAGGAGCCTTCTGCTGCAGCTTCGGCATCTGCATCTGCCAAGCACAGAAGGTATTAGAAGTGCGCTGGAAATGCACTGTGGCAAAATTAGCGTCGCTGTCAACAGTTTAATATCGTAACAACACCATGTTAGAAAGTAAACTTTTGCTTATAGTGTTTGACCTTAAAGGAGTGGTATCGCTCTTTTTTTTTTTTTTTTTTTGGTGATCCATTAGGTGTTTTAGTGCCACTTTAGGCTAACTTCAGGGCTGATTTACAACTCGCCGATTCCACAGGGGAGCCACAAGATGTAATGCAATAGAGAATGTGGACCTGTGTGTCTACTATCTTTCTCCTGTATATTATCAACTGATTTATTTTTGAAGAGAAAAGAATAAGAGTCAGAATTCCCAATTTGTAAGATATTAAACATGTGTATCTAACCATGGGCAGAGTCATCCTCCTGAAAATGAGAAAAGGATAAATAAAAACATACTGGAATGCTTCTCTTCTCTTCTCTTCTCTTCTCTTCTCTTCTCTTCTCTTCTCTTCTCTTCTCTTCTCTTCTCTTCTCTTCTCTTCTCTTCTTCTCTACTGTGGACAAAGGAAAAACATAAGGGGAAAACATTCCTTTACCTGTTACAGCTCTCAATTCAGCTCTAATTTGGCATCACTAAGAAAAAGAATTACTTCTTTTTTCTAGGCAGGAAAGTCTTTTTTAAAGTATACTTATTGCAAGAACAGCGGCATTTGAGCATTTTTAACAATGAAATAATACACATTTTGAAAAAAGAACCTCAAATGTCAGCTAACAAAGTAACGACCTGGCCCTGTAGGAAATCCAGCTTTAATATCCCTTTTCCAAAAGATCATGTGCTAGGTTTCATTATTTTCCAGTAAGATTCATGGGAGACTGTGTCTTTTAATATCCTATTTTTACCTACTGAAGAGATTGGCTTGAGTGTGTAAAATATAAAATACTGATAAGTAGATCTCAGGTCCCTCACCTTTGGTAATACAGAGTTTCCATTCACTGTCCTTTTTTTAAAAAAAAAAAAAAGTTGCCTGTTCGTATTCAGTTACTACACTATATTTTAAATATTATTGGTGTGAGTTGATGTAATAAAAAAAATGTAAAGTCCCCCCAAACTAACCCAAAGTGCAGGGGCTTTATTTTTGTCGTTTCTCCCTTCCAAGAGTCGCTCCCCTCCCCCAGCAGCCGCACTACAAAGCTTGTTGTACAGGGACTCCATTAATCCTACATTTCCTAGATGGTATCTGAGGCACAGTGGGTTTCCACAGAAATTAATTTGTCCTGACAACAGGCCTAAAGATTGGAGTCCAGGGATCACTTGGCAAATTCCCTTTAAACTGAGCACAATAATAAACAGAAAGCTGATAACGACAGTTCTGAAAGACCACACAGAGGAAGGACCCCGAGTAGAGTCGCTCGGTGTGGATCTGCGAATACCTCCGATAACCGGCAGCCAGGAGCTTTACGCTCGATAGGAAAATGAGTGCACTGATTTATGCACATTTTAATATCGCAGCACTGGGCAGAACTAGCTTCCTCTAGTAACGTATAGTTTTAACTCTTTTTTGGAACAATAATAAAAGTTCAAGACCGATCTGTTTTAGACCATTCTCATTTAATATTTGTATTAATAGCCCTGTGACCATTTTTCCTGCCTTTCGTATTGCAAAGTAGCTCTCATTTTCTCAGTACATCCTATATGTGTAAACATTAAAAAAAGTTGAACAGTGGGTAACGTAGTATTTCAAGGAACGCATCTGGAAAGTTCGCCGTCTCTTCTAAATATATTTTCTTTGCAACCTTCGAGATTGTGCTGGTTTTTGGGTTCAAGCGTCTTCCATGTAGTAATTCTTTATTAGGAATAGTAAAAAGCATGTTAGACAGCATTATTGCCTCTTTGCTTGTTTTTATTGATCTTTGCCTTTGGTGCATATTTAAATGGCGTTGTTTTCCCAAAGTTAAGGTATGGAAAATGGCCGTGTTGGAAATATATACTAATGTAGTAAGCAAATAAACAAACTTTCATTGGATATTTTAGAGCTTGTCTAGATAAGAGCATTTCAACCTCTGATTTTTGTCAACATAGAATTTAGAGTTTCAATGACAATTAGGATTCGTGGTGTGTCCGTAAACCTCCGCCAGCTACATTTCCGAAAAATGCCATCATAATATTAAGAGTTAGGACTGACAGAGTGATGTTAAGTAAGATATATGCCGCATAACTTTTCACTGCTTAAGTATAGGCTGTGTAACAATTTAGAGTAATGACTTAAAAAAGGAGAACAGTTTAAAAATACGTACAGAAAATGGATTTTGGGTATTGAAAGATACCTCGAAAGTAAAGTCTAATTTTGTTTCCAATGTCCAAAATACGTTATGAAATCCCAGCCTCTTGATACAGAGAGGACTATGTAACTATGCCAAAAGAAGGCGACTAGTGTGCTTGACAGGTATGGTTGTAAGCCTAAACAGCAGGAGTCACGTTTGATCACTTTTAAGAGCTGGAATGTTTCTCTTAAGACGGAAGTTTGGCAGCGGAGCTCTCCATGATATATCCAAACTCAACAACAATCCTCGAACACAATGCCTCCTCCGCAAACTTTTCCACGTACGGAAATACGCATAGGCTGGAGGTGAGCAGCAACATTGAAGCTGCAGATGGGCCGTGCCCGGGGAAGGCAGGAGCAGGTGGGGGACCCAGCTCCCGTCCCCTCCATCTCCGCTCCGTGGTGGGGTGGCAGGATGCCAGCGGCTGGGTAGTTACAGGCTTGGAATGCCGCTGCCCTTGGCATTTGCGATACAGACAGTTCAATATAAAAAAAGTTCTGTCTTACATGCTTCTCCGGCACAGCTAATGACAAAACTACCATTGACTTTGGGAAGGGCAGCATCAAACTCGCTATTTAAGAGCTTAACGAGCTGAGAGGTGGGGCTCTATTATACTGCTGGAGCGGGGTGTGTGTACCACACCCCCCTGCTGAAAAATAAAATCTTTTGCGCTCATTATTGGCTTCAAATTAGTTTGTACACTACGAATCAATCAATTACAGCCAACGTACTTTGGAAATGAAATTCAGGATGAGTAGCGCAATTTGTATTTGTCACACTTAAAGAACTCCATTGTACTGAAACGTGGAGGATTTGAAAACAACTAGTTTTAATGCTCTCTAGCTCCTCTTTCCAGGGTCTGATGCAAGAACAAATTGACTTGCTGTGCCTTTTAGTTCTGTAAAAGAACAAACCGAAATACTCCCCTCCACTTTTTATATCAAAATCACTCTATGCATTTCAGTGTACAAGCCATTAGTTTTTTTTTTAATTCGGATCAAATCAGGCATTCCTCCCTCCCCCCCGCCCCCAGCAAATAGTTCTCCAGCATGCCTTATATATTTGATTCGAAGGACTGTGTATTATTTGATGTTCTTAGGAGATAAACAATAAACTTTTGAATATGTTTTTTCCATTTGAATACAAGCCTGGGGATGCTTCACCCTGCATCCTAAAGCCTGATTTCCCCTGGGACTCATTATCATGCAGCTCACATGTTCAGTCACCTACACTGTTGAACTTACTATCAAATAACCTTCAAAACGTTACTAGTTATTACGTGTCAGAGGGCAGATTTATGATAAACTAACTTTGAAACAAAATAATGAATTGTCAGCGTTCTGTTTCCAGCAGCATTTCTGGTAATTTTGCTGGGTTTAAATTTTAAAAGTGTAAGTTGCCTTTTTCTCTTATTCTATCATATAAACCAGCTCCCTCCCCTCATGAAATTTCTCCCTCCTTAAATATGGTTTATGATGATTTGAGCACTGCCTATAAAGAATAGAAATGAGAACATTTGTCTGTGAGCTACTAAACTGCCCACTGGAGTTCATCTGTGATTAAACTTTCATAGCTTTCTAACTTGCTGCAGGTTAAATTAACTTAACCCTTAGCATAGTCCACCAGTGTCCAAAATACAGCTGTGCGGTAGGTGTTGCCAAACAGAAATCCTTTCTCCTTGCGCTTTTTGCTGCCAGTATTTTGAGGTTTCAAGCGAGGTTCTTGCATTAGAACGACAAAGATCAACAGTGTCGTCTTCTCAGAAAACGGAAACGTGGTTTACGGCAGATCAGAAAGGCTGTCCCAAAAGGGTTTCCAAAAGGGCGTCCTGAATTTCAGCCCCCAAAGTCCATATTTAGGGATATAAATAACTGGCCAATTTTCAAGAAGGCTGAGCGTGACTTCAGGGGGTCCGTAGGCACTTGGCTTCTTTGAAATGGTAGCCAGAGCAATTGTGACTTTTAATGAGATTGTATCACAGGAATGAAATTTGGGTAGATAAATGCTATATAATCATTTTGGAGGTGATTAGAATAGCAAACATCTGCAGATGAAATTTAAAAGTGCACTATGTCAAAAACTGAGCCTGGCTAATTTGGAGAAAAATCAGTGTAGCTCTTCTTGGTATCAGTGGAAATTTTTTTGGTTGTATTTCAGATGAGTATCAGGCAGATTAATGTCTACAGGATTTTCATCTCCTACTAGACAAAGTCTAGGCTTTGAGATATTGCTCATCTGTGCTACTACATGGAAAGTGCCTGACCTAGGGTAGCTCTGTGAAGCTGGGGGATAGAGCCACCATCTTCAGTGCACTCTCTCATCTCTTTTGCTCCACTCGCCGTGATTATGGTTCTCCAAGGGCATTACGGGCAAAAGTTCCATATCAGGCTGTCTATTAATATTTATGCAGCAATTCAGGAGGTAATGCATTGTTAAAATACAAGTTGGAAATGCAACAAATTTAATCACTTTTAGCACTAGAAATTATCTATTTCTACATCAGATAGAGGGGGAGGAGGGGCTATCATGACAACAGTTTTTTTAACCAAGTTATTTGCCAGTTCTAACATGGCTTGAATTAAAAGGACAATAAATACTATTGTGGAGATAAAGTTTTTGAGAGGAGTGCAAGCTATATATGTGAAATTTAATGTGAGGTGCTAAAAAATATTTAAAGTAACTACATACTACGTCTGTACGCCCACGGGTCAGTAGCGCCACGCCAGTCAGCCACTGTAAGGACTGCGTGCATGCGTGGAGGCCAGCGGCGTTTGCCCTGTGCTACTGTGCAATTCCTCCTGCCCAAACGTAGAAAGGATATTTTTATCACTGATATCCCTTCCTTTTTGCAGCTGGCTGCTCGCATCAGGTTAGCAATATAAACCCTGTCAAAGACCAATCTCTCCCTTCCACAGGCTACAAAATCCACAATTATTATTTAGAGTTAACCTCCTAAGAAAGTGTTCGTTATTTAAACCGTTCAACCCCAAAAAGAATTGTTAGCTATTGTTATCTGAGGACCTCCTACAGTCTCCCCTTGGTCAAATAAGGCTTCTTTTGTTTCCAATAGGAGTTTTTTCTGAGAACAAGCTCCGAGCTTTCATGCAAGCAAAATAAATCCAGTGAAAGTAAAATATTAATTAAAATGTATTAAAAAAAAATAAAAAGGAAAGTGTTCAAGAAGAGTGTGGTGCTCAAATAGAGCACTTTTTTTTTCAGGTCACTCGGCTTTCTGATGTCATTTCTGGCAGATTCGTTAGCCCGGCTCCATCACGTTCTGTTCTGAACCATAATGTGATGGGAGATGATCAAAGTGAGAATGCTAAAGGCTCAGGACATTTAAAAAATGTTCTATTCTGGAAATTGTTCTAAAACTATAAACAGATTACATTAAAAATCTGTGTTGCTGAACATGGTTGCTCATCATCCTTTTTTAGAAGGAGCTATTGAGAAGTTCGGGTAAACAGCCTTGAAGTCTTTATGATGGCAGGCCGAAAATTTCTGCAGAGTTTTAGGCAACCCAAGCCTCTCTGAAATCTAATATAACACATTTCTGCTGTTAGGCGTGTTGTTTTAATCTTTATACTTGAAAGCGGTAAGCATATGGGTCAGATCACCCACTCCTGCTAATGGACACAATTCCGCGGACTTCGGCGTCCAATTATGCCGGCTGAAGATCTGACTGTTGCTGGGTTTTATTTCCTTATTTTTCTTGTCTTCCTGATCTTTGACCCTTAATCAAAGGAATGCCGTCTATAATATGATAATCATATGAAATTCTGAGCTCACTTTCTAACAATATATATCCCAAAGAATTGTAAAGATGCTCACCTTTATACGAAGAGCAGCTGATGAGCGCTATCAGCCTTGTGATTGTCTTTGCTTGGCACAGGGGCGAGACGCAGGTACCTCTGCCTGGCGTTGCGGTGGAATATTAAACGTTTTTGCATTTCCACGAAACAATTGCTCTGCAGGATGAGTGAGTAAATAAACTCATTGGCAAGTCAACAAAATGACAGGAGGCCATTTTTCCTAATTTTAGATGCATTTTAGTGCTCAGAAAAGTGAGAAAAGTTTGAGTTTTTAAGGGCTACGCACTCTGGTGCTCTCAATCAGCGCGAGGATGTGGCTGAAGCTGGAGGCAGAAATATATAGGCAGCGTGACACCTTAGGTACATAATGGAGCTACACCGGAGTATAAGAAGGATTTAGATCTCTAAGCAGGATTTGACTATCTATTTTGATTTATGGGCTGAATATAAGTGTGTATTTTAAGGAGCCATTAGAGTTCGTGATTTGAAATATGCAGAGAGAAGGCTTCCCCTCAGCCTCGTGTAGGAAAGGGCGACGCAGGCTCCTCGCACAGGCGCGCATACTTCTTTGTAGTAGGGAAGATGGCAGAAAATAGTCTGTAGCAAGAAAACCCTTTGCTTCAGACTCTCTACACCAAATAAGTGATGGAGTGGTGAGGAACGGCGTGATCCATCACTCACTGCGGTGCTGGCTGAGGAAGTAGGAAAGGAAAAAGAGACAGGGAATACCTATGCCGTGCTTCACTGTAAAGCATGTATTCCAGGTGTCTTTTTAACGTAAATTAGTGTTGTCGCTGTTGATAGGGCCACAGAAATGCTTGAGAAGGGCTGGGACTTGTAGGTGCAAATAAAGAAAGGCGTAGCAGGAACAGGTAGCTGCTGGGGCACTGAGCCAGAGCGTGGCTAGATACTCGGGTGTACAAGATGTTGTGAGAGGCATACCGGGGCAATCATCTGAAAACTGTAGTGAGAGATTTTGGCACCTCCCAACCTCCCCTGTCCCCCATCCTGCTGCAGACGTGTAGCTCCTCTTCTTGGGTGGCAACAGCACTTGCAGCTGGTGACCCTCATTTGGTGCCCGCTGGCTCTGCCTTTGCTACAGCTCTTATCATTTGGACAAATGCTGCTCTTGTTTACAATAATGTACATTTGGAGCAACCCCTCTGCCATTGCTCCAGTGCAAATATTGCACTCTGTGTAATTCCCATCTCCTCCTTCACACAGATGGAGCCTGGGAGGCGAGGGAGGAAGGCTGCTCTTTCCGAATATCCGCGCATCGACCTTTTAGGCTGCAAGTCCCAGGAGACTGTGCCAGCCATATATATATTCGACCTATGTAGATATGGGAGCTGCTGTTGGTCTTCTTTTCCCCTCTCGACTAACAGCACTTTCCTTCCCAGCTCTAAACCCAGCTGTATTGCAGGAACCATGGATGCAGCCTGCGGTTTCTTTACTGCACCTCATTACTGCTGCTCCAGCCCTGAGAAAAGGCTGCCTGGCCATGACAAACCGTGCGCTGGCTCTGTGATTTGTGTAAGCTCAAATTTTCCACTAATTCACTTATATATACTAGATGGAAAACACAGCCTCAGGGCTGCTATAAACCATGCCGCTGTAGCCACAAAGGGCCGTCCTGCCAGCTGGGGAATCGCTGGAGCATGCCGCGCGCTGGAGGAAGGAGTGAGATCGAGTTTATGCACTTGCCAGAGGAGCTGCGGCGTGGGAGCGGATCCGGCCCCTCCGCGCAGCGGTTGCAGCCCCGACGGCACCCCAGTGGCACAGCCCTGTCAGCTTGGACCCTTGCACCTGAGCTGGTGCAGGAACACGCTGGCTGGATCACGGGCAGGAGCGAATGCCGTGTCCTGGCTGCCACGCCGGCTCGGGATGAACGTTGGCTGCCTAAAACCAGCCACTGTTTTGGGCTGCTCGTTGGAAGAAGTCGTGGCTTGCTCTCCTTTCCTCTCCTGCAGCCTCGATCTGCCCTAGTGCTTTGTTTCGTGCTGTGGTGTAATTCTGCAGCTTTAATTTTCTGTATAACCCACCGACAGATAATTTAAGAGCGTTTTCTTTTAAGAACAGCAAGAGTGCCACATTGGCTGACTCCCCAAACGATTGCTTGTCTTGTTACAGATAGCTGTTGACCTGTTCCTTTAATGTCACAAGTCTGCATCTAACCATGCTCTTAAGCCAACCTACTTCCTTCTTTTTAATGAAATTGTCCCTTTAGCCTTTTTCCTGGGCTGGCTTTTCAACAATAACATTAGAAACAGTCTGCTCAGTTCTTTCCTCTGCTAACACCTTGCCCAGAGCTAACTTGCAGCTTCACTCTGTCAGCTGTAAGATATAGATATACTGTTGTCTTAATTACTCATATTTCTCCTGCTGCTCATAATTCTGCTTGTTCCACCAAAGAGCTCTTCAGAGAGCTTTACTGCTTCCCTTTCCCTTTCTTTGGGGGTTTAAAGGTTGTCAGATATATAAACGATCCTTGTTGCAGAGCTTTGGTGGTGACAGTGTCCTTTGTGGAGAAGATTTAGGGGGATGGGAGAACTAAATACGAATGCTGTTAGACTACATCTCTGTGGAAGGAGGGAATGCACATAGTCCTACCTTGCATAACAGAGCATCAGGGAGTGTGTTTGGCAAATCCCTTCTCTAATGAACAGCTAGGCAGCTGTTTCTTCTGCAGCTTAAAGCGTAGATGCTGATTGTCAGGAGCAGGGTTTTCTTTACTCTCTCTCTCCACCACTGATTATCCATGGCTGTATCTGGCCGACTGCTATTCCTCTAAAAATACTGTTGAGAAGGGACTGGACACTTAAAAAAACCCACCGCTGTGTCGTAGGGAAACTGTAGTCCTCTGTGGTTTCAGCTCTCTCTTTTATGATTATATGCTACTGTTTCTGTTATCTATATTAATTAATCTGTCTGCTACCTCAAGTATTGCATGTTGAGTAACGTAGCGCAGACCGACGGCATGATGTCCATGGTTTTTTGGCAAAGGTTTGAACAAGTTTTAGCATAGAAGTGAGCTCTCTAGTGGGTTACGCCTTTGGCCAAAGTCCTTCACTCCTGGCTATTTGGGCTCCACTCTCAATTTTAACAGACCTCAGCTCTGCACAGCAAGATAGTTCAGTGGCAGAATATATCTTAGTATTCAGCTGGTTGTCTCAGTTCAGCTGGCTGACAGGTTCGGGAAGCAGTACTGTGAGTTTATTGTTAATTGAATAAATTACGAGCCTGTCAAACTGCGGTGGTTGAGCCTGTTTCCATCATAAAGCTTGTTGTGCTGGTGGTGTGGTTGGAGGTAGGACTGGGCAGGGTGTGCTCTCCACAAGTGGGGCTTAAGCCCTCCACTCCAAGTTTTGTTGTGGCTGCTTTTTAATAATTATCTGGTGAAAATGCGCTGCAAGTATATGGGAAGAAACGTTTTAGCATCAGAGCAGTGAGAGTTGGCAACACCAAAGATAACACACCGCTCTTCAAGGTTTAAACTGACCTAATAGCAGTAACAGGCAAATAAACAACAGGCTGCAGGAAGTCACGACCAAAGTCTTCCAGTAGCACAGATGTGACTAAAGAGTCTGTTAGAGGAAGCAAATGGAAATAGGTGAGAGAACTCGGTGAGAGGAATTAGAAATAAAGAGTAATTCTGTGCTGCGTGGAGGAATAGCATGGAGAAAATGGCTCTTCAAGTTAGTGCTCTGCTCTTGAAGAGCTGAAAGGGATCAGAGTAGCTGTCTCGGACAAGTCCCGTTTCAGGCAAGGTCACATGAGTTAGGACACATGGGAAATCCATGCAAGTGGTAGCTCATGTCAGACCGTCGTCTATAGGAAGCTCATAGTCAGGGAATACCATCTGAATACCACACAGTGCAACTCCAGCCCCAAGACTGGACGAGAGGACTGGTGAAGTTGGCCCTGTTAAAAACCCAGGTTCCCCGACGTTTGCCACAGAAATTTGTTTGTTGCAGAGCAAACGGACACATGGTCTGTGACGCTCGGCACGGGCATCTGCACCACTCCCATCTGCGGGGCGAGCTCTGCCTGGGGGCAGGCTGCCCAAACATCTCATTTGCCTTTGCAGAAGGCCACGGGACTCCCCAAGGAAGGACCCTGGGAAGCCGGCGAGGCCCTGGGGCTGTCAGTTCAGCTTGATGCTACCGCAAGGGCTGATGGCGTAGCTGGAGGCTGCAGAGCGCAGGCGGCGAGCGGGTATTTCGCTCTATTTGCTCAAGGTTTCTTCTTGGAGCTCCAGCACTGTCTCCTGAGAGTGGCTCTGAGGGCATGGTGGTTGGTTAAGTAGGTGGTCATGCAGCTGCTTTGGCACCTAGTCCATTCTGGCAGCTACTCCGCAGTAAGCAATTTCCTGCCCTGTGCATCTTCTGCAGTGATGTTGGACAAACGACTTGACCTTGTGCCTCAGCTCTCCAAACGTAAGGATGTTTCCCAATTAACTCCTCTACAAACCCAAGGACTGTTAAAAGAAGTAGGTCTCATGACTGTGTGGTACTTGGATGCCATGGTAATGTAATTAGCTGTACAGCAATCTTACTAAAAATGTCCTTGGTGGAGGAGAGGACGGGGTGGGGGGACTCGCTTAGAGGATGGATGTTAAAGGGGAGGAAGTTTCCAGACCTGTGGCTTCACCACAACTTGACTGCATAACACAGGTCCTTCAGTGCAGATGTGAGGCCAGAGGTTCAAAGCATCATGTTTACCACGTGTGTCCGTACGAGAGATAATGCAGCACAAACTATCTGAAGTGTTAATAGATTATATAACGGCATTCCACCCCCAGCAAGCCTTTTGAAATTTTTATATCGTATCTTGGGCTGAAAATCTTTTTGAGCTGACTTATAACTTGCAGTAAACTTCAGGAAAGTATTCCTGTTGCCATTACTTTCCCTTTTTCTCACTCTTTCTCTTCAAAGTTATATATGGATCCAGGAACTTCTGGGCTGCTTAATCCAAAGGAGAGAGGCACGGGGTTCTGCGTGGAAATCTGAAAGCCTCGGTGCGGGAAAGCTGTGCTGATGATTAGTTTATCTCTGTTACTCTGCCAAACCCCCAGACTTTGGCAGCCTGGGTCTTTTTTGCCTTTTTATATCCGTTAGGTCTTTTTCCTCCCTACCCTCAGGATGACCTCTGTAGCGATGGTTGCCAAATGTTACCCGTATTAAATATGAGGGCGTGTATCAGCATCCACAAGACACACGCTCCCGAGCTCTTAAAGCCCTTCTACCGGAGCAGCAGCCTGTGAATTGTCTGAAGCTTTTGGAGTTAACACTTTAGCTCTGGATAGTTGCAAGTTATTGTAGAATTGTGTCACCAAATTCTTTTCTCAGCCCCATCCTCGCTACTCCAGCGAGGAAGACGTTTGTTTCTGTCGTTTATGGTTAACCCTACTGTACATTTATACAAGAGTCTGTTGGTTAAATGGAGACTAACCATAGTAATAAAAAGCAAGGTTTCACAGCAATCTTGAGAGTATTTTTTAAAAACTAGGTGAGATAATGCAATGATGTAATGAAGGACAAACTTGAATTGGGTGGGATTTCGGTGGATTTCATTATTCAGAGGTTGTTCTCCTTTATTCGGATTTTCTTGCATGCTAGGACAAGGCACAGCCAGCCATATTTTCCATCCTGATGAATGAAACAGAGCTCAAGGAGTTTAGCTGAGATTCGCTTCCCCTGCAAGAAAGATTGCTCTTTGTTGCCTGAATCGTAATTTTAAGGCAAGAAAACTATTCATCAGGAAAACAGCATTTTAACTCCTTACATCTTGCAGCCTGATCTTTGCAGAGTAAAAAAGAAAATCCTCATCCACTGAAGTTGATCAGAGTTTGCTCTGGGTTGTAATAAGTCTGTAAGGTCACCTTGATTACTGTACATCAGTGTGGTCCCGACAGTATGTTCTTGATAAGACAGCCCATTGCCGTGATTTAATCCAAATCTGTTTAATCATATATAATCCACATAATTCAAATATACTCACCAAGGATCCAGTTTTATAGCTGTACTGAGGGGGAGGGAAATCTTGTGTTGTCACAAGTCATGCTGACATCGGTGGGGTTTCTTATTGATGTAGGACTTAGTGCTGGCACATGCAATTACAGCAAAATTTGGGGTTTAGCATATTTGCAATTTGATGTACTTTTAGGAGGCGGTTGCTTTGAGGTAAGCGAGTAAATGAACTCTGGGCCACCTCCAACAACATCTCTGACTGAGAGTTGTGCCCAGCGGTCATTCCGGGGAAAATATATACAATAATCTGAAATTATTTGTTGTGCAATTGAAAAATCATAAATGTTTCATTTCTATTTTTGGCTTAGAAATTTCACTTTACACAAACGATATAAAAAAGAGCCTGTGCTCCTCCCAAGGCATTCTTTACTGTTTCAGAAATGTTTCAACAACAAAAAAAGAGACATTTGTCAGCATAAGTAGTACACAGACATTATTCAGTGTTACCGGTTACAATTTGCATGTTCCAGATACCAATATCAGATCACACTCCATTTGCATAGCCATTCGTTAAGGTGATGCACACGCAGCTCTGTGGCCTAATGCCTCATAGCCCTGAATCTCAAAAACCTGCTCCAACCCGTGGGTAACTGTAAACATCTGAGTAATCCTGTTGAAGTCAGTCCATGCATCCGTTAACTGTGCAAACTAACCCTTAAAAAAATTATGAAAAGGGCAAAAAGAAAACACCATGCTTTCCAAGCCAATGAAACTCCATACACGCTTAAAGTTAAATACCGGAATACCTAAATAGCGCATGAGCTGAAAGACTGAAGCCGTACTCGGAACCACGGTTTACCGGTTATCCAGAGAAAACATAATATAAGGTGAACTTTTTTCAGCTTGCATACTATAACCCCTCTGATGCACTTCTGACTTGACTTTTTTTTTTTTTCTTTGTGGCCATTTTGCAATTTTCTATGGATTTGTTTTGATTGTAAATAGGCATACACATGAGCTAAAGCCAGATAATTTCTTCTGGCCAGCTTTGCCAGTAAATCACTGAGCTATGTAATTGGGTTTGTATAAAATTATGCGTTGCGAACTTGGGAATAAGTAAAACAGACGCAAAAAGTTGATTTTTGTAAATAGAATAATTTTTCTGCAAAACTTTTGTTTTGACCCCGTTCTTCTACTCCCTAACTTGGTAATTTTCCTCGTTCTTTCAATGTTGAATGAAAAGCAAACTGCAGAATAAATCCAAGCAAAACTGGTAATAATTTCTGGTTTGGCTTGTAGGTAGAATTGAATACAATGCCCGCATTTGTGGTTAACTGCAAGCAATACATTATGAAGACGATGGTATTCAGACACACACCCAAACAATTTGATTCAGACAAATTGGATACCAGACTTTGACCAGCATGAGAAGAACAGGTGAGAACCCTTGAGAGTGAAGCTGAAATAATACGTATTCTGATGGTCAGGAAAAATATTTCTCCGGTAACACAATAGATCTTCTATTAGAAACTCAAAATACTAATTGCAATCTGCCTAAAGACTTATTATAAATGAAGTGGAGATAGAAACATGTTTATATTATGGGGAGGCTTATTTGCAGATAAGCAGGAAACCAGTCACACATCTTCACAAACATAATTTTAGCTGTTTTAATTAGCAGGTTTGCTTTGATTTAATTTAATTCAGTGATTCCTTCTATCTTTACTGACACATGTGCAAATAAAATGTGCCGACCTGACTTTTGACATCCAGTTTCCTTTTTCATTTCTGTTTTTGTTGTTGTTGATTTCGGCAGTGCTTACGGTGAAATGATGGGGTCAACACTTCCTAACAGCATGGCCAACAGATGTAGCGTAGGGATGACAACTGTACATTTGAGTGGTCTTTTGTTACCCCAGCACTGACTGATTGCTGAGGTGCTGGAAGCCAGGGTGTCAAAGGCCATCAGAAGTCCTAATAGCCTCTAGATCCCCATTCTATTAAGGGTCGGAATGACAAAAAATATGCCTTTTTGTGCGGTTGCGTGTAAAAGTGCAGCGAGCTTTTTTGCTGGAGAATGAGACCCTAGAAAGAAGCCCCATGTGAGCCTTTAGCAACTTACTGTAGCGTGTGCATCAACTTTGGGTTGAAAAGCAACGTTTAAAAGCTATCAGAATTCATACATTTAGTGTTTGGAGATTGGGTGTTTTTATTGAACAGTGAAAGTAGTTATTGACAGAATAAAAATGCGTAGTCCAGAACAAAAATACCACATTAATGTAGCGATAAAAAAAAATCTGTGTTGACTTTGCTGAGCTTTTTGTCGGTTTGAGTGCTGGGAAACTACTTTTTCTTCTTTGTGGCAGAAAAACAATTGCTAATACACCAGGTGTTGTTCTCCTTGCTCTCTCCACCCCTCCCTTTTGCAGTGTCTCACAGCTGTACGATAGGTAATTAAAACAGTCACGGAAATGTTTCAATGCTGTTGTAGCCTTTAGCTGACTTTTAAAATTCGTATTTGAAGAAGAATGGTAAAATTAATTTGTATCTGGCTCAGAAAAGTGTTCTTTACTTGAGCAATGGACTTTACGACATTGCCAACAAAAAGAATGAAATTAATATTATACTTGCCTTTATCTAGGGTTATTCTGTTAACTGTTTTATACTGGAAATTAATTTCAGTATCATACAGATGTCTACAAGTCATGAATGCAGCAGTTCTAGCATGCAGTCAGATAGCTCTCCTACTTCATAATCGTGATAAAAATAATAGTGCAAAAGGAGTAAACTTGCCAGGACAATTAAATGATTCTGCCCCTAGATAATGGAAAGACAAAGTTTATATTATTGGACTGTAAAATCTGTAAGATTGAAAATTGTTATTGAAGAGGTATTACATGGTTATTTTGAAAAGAGCGGTAATATTACAGGTTCGTCTTTCTACTGAGAAAAAAAAACTTTAGAGACTATGAGAAATGGAGACCTCTGGATAGGCGTATTTTTGATGTTTTTCTTCCCTGTCTCTCTTTTTCACGTTTCAGTTCCCTGCTTCAGCAGTAGGCTTTAGAAAACTTGTAATTCATTCGTGATGGAATGCTTGGTCTATGGGACAGGATTCAATTCTTAAAATAAACTTCCTTGTAATACATTCTTTTTGATCCTTACAAAAAACCCCTCATCTTTACAAATGAATGTGTTATGTCAGTGTAAAGCGGATCCTTTTCTCCCTTTCTGCCCTCCTCCCCTCCTTTTCTGGTGTGTCCCTCTTTGGAGGTTGGTACTTCCCTGGCACGCGCAGGAGCGGCGGCGACGGCCGCATGCAGAAAAGGCACGTTCAGGAATTTTCAGTATGAGTGGAATTGGTTCAGGCTTGAAAATTACTAATTAAAAAAAAAAAAGCCGTGTAGGATGAAAGGTTTTGCGTATCCCTCATCGGTTTGTGGGGAATCCTTGCCCGGTATGTATGCCAATGTGCATATAGAGCAAGTGCTTTTACGTGTGTACTTTTGCAACTCTGACAGGTACCAGGGAACAGAGCACAAACCAAAAACATCAATACTGACAAATTAAAATAATGACTCTCCCCCATTCATTTTAACATAAACACCTATTCCTATTTGTGCAAATATTTCCTGTTGATTAAAGGCAGCGTAATCTCTTCCTCTTTCTTTGCTCCTTTGTGAATGTTTCTAACCACACACAGGTATTGCAAACGAATTTACAAATGTGGATAAAAATAAGACTTAAATGCTCATCTGCACCTTTGCGTCAACACAACTCAATTTGACAGTATATTTTTGCCAGGTGGAACAAAGAGCAATAAATTAGTTTTGAACGTTTATGATCTTGCATTATAAAGACTGCAACAGACTGTGTTCAAAATCAATTGTCAGAGTGATGGGGGATTAATAACTCTGGTACTGTAACCTTTTACGTATCTGCAGACCGGGTAAGGGCACATTTCAAGATCTGCTGCCATATTTCATTATTGCAACTTATATTTGAAAGACCTTTTTGATGCTTAAAAAAAGAAACAGATTAGTTTTTAGTCGAGCTGGATGAATAACTCATAATTAATAATTCATTCAGTGAATTTTGCCTTTTATTCTGTGAGAAGAATAAAAAAATAGTTGTCAAAATTTTCCATGAGTTCTATTGACTAGGTTTTTTTAATAAAAACTAGAAATCAGAATTCGGGGTGTGTTACTTGTTTGTGATTGATAAGACACGTGCTATTGGTTTAATTCCCCAATTAGCTGAGGACAAATATGCAAATACATTTAATGATTAAATGTTTGAGGAGAGTGTGTTTAAAAATCCCTTTCTACATGCACGCAAGCTTAAAACCAGTGTTTGAAAGTACTACTGAAAATAAAAAACCAAGTGTATGAAAACTGTTGGAAAGGAAATGCAAATGAGGCAGGAATATGGCCAAACCAAGTTCATTACAAGACACAGATCAGCTTCTGTAGACTTCTACGGTATTTTCCAGCTGTAGTTTTCCCTCCTTACGTCCGGCACCCTTTTTGAGAGAAGACCACTAAATATTGGGAGTAAATATGGGAGCAAGGTAAATGAGAGCTTTACTGAATTTCCCTAGCTCCCCAGCTACAACATCGTATTTTATGATAGCGAAACGTTTTATAATAGTGAAGCCACGTGGAGAGTTGTCATCTTTCGGCTTTCTTCACCTCTCGGCTGGCACGTTCGAATCACACCAGTGCAAGCTCTACTGGGCTGAGGCATCTATGGATTCTTCTGCATTTTTTTTCATACACGCACTTTATTTTGGTTTCTTCCTAAATAGAGGTAAAACAGTTAAATATTTCCCAACAAAATACACATATGTAATCTCAAGGGCTGTGCATACCATCTAACTGTCATTTCCTTTGATTAACCTTCACCTGACCTCCCTCCCTAAGGCAGTTTCAGATCCTTTTGTTCCTCCATTTAAGTATTGCGCTCTATCAGGTGAGTACATCTGTCATTCAAGAGCTGGCCGTTTTACCAGAGAACTCGGTGGAGATGTTGTGATGGAAAACTCTGTGCAGAATCTTTCACAGATTAGACAACCCAGTCTAATGTGCAGAGCTGGTCTCACTCGCTGGACGTATCTAGAAATGAAAAGGAAGCAGAGCTTGCGTAAACGCAGTTGAAGATAGCTGAATTTTAAGAGTGTATATTAATTGCTTTATGAATATTATTAAATAATTAAGATCAGAAAAGGATCGTGACTGAGGTCAACAGGACTTTTCTGTTGCAACTCCTTCACGTTGTCAGGAAGTGCCAGTTTGCTGAGAATAAAATTGCTAACAGGAGAGGATCAGAGTTAATGAGTCACCTCCTTTACAACGGTACAGTTTGGAACTTGCCACGGTAGTCGATTTTAGCATTTTGAAACCCAACAGGTCTGTGTTTCATCTCGTTTTTTTATCTACAGAGAGCAAGAAAATGAAAATTAAAAAGGCCAGAAGAAATAAAACATTTCAAAATGATTCGTGCCTATACATTTCAGCCCATCCAAGCTGAACTTTTTTGGATGGCAGTTTGCAAGAAATGTTGATGCTTTGTATCACAGCTTGGGACAATTTTTAATTTTTTTTTTAAATCCTGAAAATTCATCTAGGGTGAATAATATGAAACTAAGATATTATGAATCCAGTCAGATCACACATTTGGCTGACAGCAATGAAGAGCAAAGCCTGCATCGAATCCATAGCTTCTGCCGATGTTATAGAATATTTTTTGGAGTGATAATAAAGGCCGTGTGTGATGAAGTATCTCTTCATCCCAAAGTAAGCTGGTACAGTGGCTCATGGTGGTTCCTAACTGCTAAAACTATGCACCTTGATTCTAGCCTTAATTTGACTGTTGAATCTCTTACCTTTTCCTGATAGACTAAAAATGTGTTATCGGAAGCCTCAGCATCACGTAAATTCTTATGGATGAGGATTGACTCATCCTGTTAGTCAGTCTTTGATGAACTAAATAGGTCAGACTTCCTTAATATTTCATCATCAGGCATATTTTACAGATCTTATATGATTTTTGTAGATATTTTTTGCCCTTTCCCAGTGTGTCCTTTTTTTTTAAATACAGTTTAAAGTTTGAAGAACAGAGTCGAAGTATGCAACATTTCATGATTTCTCCTCATCCCCCAAGACCACGAGACTCATTGAGAAATAGCGAGTTTTAAAATAATAAGGAATTGTACTATAAGATTTCTATGCAAACATTGAACGCTGGATCCGTTCCTTCTACAGAGAGTTTATAATCTATTTTTTAAGCTTTTATTCATGCTGGCTTGTTTCCCGTTCTAGTGGGCAAGATGCATTGTATAACTCATGTGGAAGCAGACATCATTACAGATGCAGAGCAGAGATGTTGGTGAGAACCGTCAACATGACGGGGTTGGTAAGTCTGTACCAGCCAGCAGCACTGAGGTCCTGTTCTGGTGCAAACTGGTGCGGTTTGCTCAATTATGTTTTAACTAATACCTAGAAAAAGTCATTATATAATTCCACAGGGACTGTAAAAATCCCAGTTTTGGAGTAAGTGTGACCTGTTATTCTCCCTGTTAAGGTTTTTGCAAATGATTCTCCAGAGCAAACATTTTCTATGAAATCCTCTCCAAAACCCATCTGCTCTCCGTGAATGTTCTGTAGTGACGGAGATGTACTCACCTGGTGTACTGAAGAATTTAAATGGAAGAACAAAAAGAAACTGAAATTGCCTTAGGGACTGAGGTCAGGTGAAGGTTAATCAAAGGAAATGACAGTAAAATGGCATTCATGGCTCTTGGTACATTTTTAATCATTCCTCTCTCTCTCGTAAAAGACACAAAAGGTGTACAAGTTTCTGCCGTTTTATTTAGTTAGGGATGATTTTTATTTTTGCCTTGGTTATTTTAAACTGTCCTTTCTTTTAGATTTCTCTCATAGATTTAGCTCCTGAAAACTCGCATTGCAGTGCCTTAAAAATGTGTGTGGGAAATCGAGAATGTGTGTGGGGGGGGAAGAAGAATGTTAAGAAAAGGGAGTCGTTTTCCCCAGAATATCTCTCATTTTATCTTCTTCTAATGTGATAGATTTTGAAGGATTTCTAGAAGTCATGAGCGTAGGGAATAAATACTCAGAAAAGCTAAGTTTTCACATTATTACACAAGTGCCAGGCTAAATGAAGTCCGTGAATGCAGCTACTGGAAACAAGAATAGTTTCTTTCAGACTCTGCTAATCTACAAGTAATTACTCTGGTTTTAAGTATAGATGTTTTGTGTATTTAAAAAAAAATCTTAGAATAATCTTCATGATTACAATGAAATTTTGAAGTCATGTCTTAGTTTGTAGGCTGTCGGTTATATTCTGATTCTGTGTATGGGAAAAGGTCCATTTAGGAACCTTTATTTTCCAAGTTTGGAGTTGTCACTTTATGCTAGTCACCTTAGATAACTTTGGCATAACTACAACAGGAACAGGAGCAACTTTATGTAACTTATAACTGCCCGAGGCAGCTTTTAAAAAATGTGAGCAATGCATTTTTTTTTTTCAAGTCTGTTTATATAGCTCCCTTCCCCCCGTAATGCAGAGAATCCTAAAGGGTATATATATTAAACCCAAAGAGCTCTCAGCTGGGGTAACTTGGCTATAGCAAATATATTCTCCCTGCTCTTTAGATCCTATGCTTCGAAGCGTTATGCATCGAGCACCTTCAGCGACGCAGCTGGGAGCCGAGCTTAGGCAAGACCTTGTGGTGTTAAGCCTGCGGAGAGGAACGGGTGGCTTAAAGAAAACATCTTACTGCAGACCCATGCTATATTGTCATCCCTGCGAGTTGCAGTAAGAAAAAGCGATGTTTTATACATACACTTTCTCCACATCTCGGGGAAAAAAAATAACCTGGAAGTCCTTTCTTTGTATGTTGTTGTGGTGTTTATGGCCATGACTGCTACTGGTAATGTGGCACTTTTCTGCCAAAGCCCACATAGCAAATGCTGTCACATGGATGCCAGATGGGCTGTTTGCCAGGGAGCCGGAGGAGGAGGGAAAGCCCTGCTCCACCCTGCAAACACCGCCGAGAAAAAGCGGGCCAGGCAATTATTGGAAAAAACAGAGAACTGGTCAAAAATGGGAAAAATGTATCTGAAGTCATTGGGTGGAGGTTGAGTCGAGTTTACCCCTCAAAACCCAAGGCTCTTCAGCTATGCGGGGAAGGGAAGAGAAACACGGCTGGGACGGCTGAGCTCCGGTAATTGGAGTGTAGTACCGCACAGCAACAAGTGATTGACTTTGCAGATGCAGATACATGAGTAACTTGAGTATTTTCACATTTACAGGATTTGACTCTGTGATTTTATGATGCTGTAACAAAGTCAATGTTATGTTTATGGAGGGCAATTTTCAAAGGTACTCAGCATCAACCCGTGCAGCTGACTATCTCACCCATAACTTCCCTGTCCTGTAAAACTTCTCGATTAGTAATAGAAATACACATAATTTTTCGTCTGTCTTTGGCAAAACAGGAATATCTGTTTAAGGAAAAGAAGAGTAAAATGTGAGACAGATCATTTTAAATGAAAACTGAATATCTGAGTTGAAGAGAGCATTACCTGCTGACAACTGGAAAACTATTGGCCTGAGAGAATACGTTTTTTTTTTTTCATAAGCAACAATATGACCTCAGAATTTTTCTGAGGTAAATACTAAAGAATTGTAGCCAAATCATTTATCTATTTTTAAAGCATATAATAAAAATATTCAAACTATTATATGCCTGCATACCCAAATTATTCAAATATAGGAAGTATTAAGCTGGATTGAGCGTTTTTATTCCAACCATTCAGACCAGCTTCCAGAACATAACTAGTAACTTTCTTTAAAGGTTTATTTTTAAAAGGGGCTGAATTTCTTTAGTCTTTCATTTTCCAAAAAAGCAGAGTTGACTGGAAAATGTACCAAGTCTAATGTTCAGTGGAAGAAACTGAGGCTGAAATGAGATCTCCCAAATGCAGTGTCCGAACATATTTAATTGCTGTACCTTTTTCCTGCCTGGACTGGTGGTCAAAATAATGGGGGCTGGGAATGGAATCAGCCCCGTACCTCTGGTCTCAGTATCCCAGGGAGCATCCCGCGCCCATGGGGCGGGAGGACCACTGGGACCATCGCTCCCTCTCCCACCCATGGATCCCATCCCAGGTCAGGGCTGCTTATGAGGACAAGAGCTTTTCTTCTGAATGAAGCTGGATTAATGTTTTTCGGTGTTGGCCATGTTGCAAAATGACCGACGGATAAAATATGAGCGTTTACAGTTTCCCCTGTGGGCAGAAAATGGGGTTTTGCATTCGGTCTTTGCTGAAGCTGCGGTGAAGGCAGTGAAGTAGCTGAAGATCAGAAGAGAAGCTCTGCTCGGTGTCTCGCAGTTTTGTAGGCTGGTTTTCGTATCTTGTACCGGATTAACAGCGCACCTGCCCTGAGAGGGGGGTTTCGGAGTGAGGAAGCTCATTTGAGCATCAAAGTAATAGGACAAAAAATGATGGAGGAACAGCAATAACTGATGCTTTTGCGTTTCCTTTCGTTCTCTGTTTTTGGAGAGAAACCTTCTATGCAAGTATTGTCAGGTGAAGTGTTGGTTTCTGCTGGAGTAAATTGGTTGTCTCAGTTTGATCCCCAAGTCTTCTGATAAAAATAACATTTTTTTGTACCTTATTAGTAGCCTCGTCGAGCCTGACAGATCTTTGCTGCACGTGAGGGATCATCGTAGGTCAGTGATGTACTGAGTACAGAGGCTCGCGTGCCTGTGGCATAGCTGTCCTGCTGATAAACAGAGGGGCTTGTTTCTGGTCCTCTCAGGTTTCCACCTTCATTTTCCACTCTTCCACCAAGATGCAGAGATGCTTAGGAGGAAATTCAAGCTGTCTAGTTTTAGACATCCAATTTAGGTTGCTTCTGGCTGTAGCCAAGCACAAGCTCTGCTTGCTGCAAGTCCAGTAAGCGTTTCTTCAACGGCAGAGTCAGCTTCTTGCTTAAGCCTGACTCTGGGTACACGGAAAGCCCGGTGAAGAGCCCAGCTCTGCGATGTCTCAGCCAAGGCTATTCCCCTGCCAGGGCTCCTACCAGGCGACTGGGCTCTAACCTGAGCACCTAAATCAGATCCCTTGTGGGTGCAGAACCAGTCACTTCAGGGCAGTTCATTTTTTGTAAGGGTTTCTGTGATAAATCCTCAATATAATCAAGGTTTGAAAAAGAAATGTGTCCCTGAAAGCTTTTCTAAGTGGGCAAAGTTTCGCACTGTCTTTGGGGTGAACCGCAGGTTTCACCAGATGCCAAGTCAGTTGGGATTAAGCTGTGTGATAACCTTCTGCCAAGTGGGTCATGGCTGGTCGGATGGAGGCTTCTGCAGGCGCTTTGCACCGTTGGTGGTTGCAACACTAGAAACAGCCAGAAGCAGAAGGTAGCCAACTCTTGTCAAATTAGGTGAGGTAGACACCCTTCCTGAGGTTATTTGTTGTATCACGTGAAGTTAATTTAATGCTTAATACATGCCAAAATGGAGGCTAACCTCTTTTGAGAGATTTTAATCTGAAAATGCACTTAGAGCCGTTACTCCCTTGCATTCTCTGCTGCAGAAGGATGGGCTTTATCTGAAAGAGGGCACTAAAAATGGTGACATTTCTTTATGGGGTTAATTTAGAAACATGAACCACAGCAAGAGCTGGCTGGAAGGAGATACCTTTGCGTTCAGGGACGTTGTCTGTACCAGAATCATCAGAAATTCAGGAGAGTCGTGGCTGCCTGGGCAGCCCTGAGAGGCTTTGGACAATTTGCTGTGGCCACCTGTGGTTATTAGTTTAGAAAATGTGTCACTATTTTACCCTGGCATCTGTTCAAAGTACTAATTCTGTGGATCAGTGTCTTTCAGATGAAGAAAGTGAAATCCTTTTTTGCCCCTGGTGTCTGAGTAAATTGATATCAAATACACTAATGAAAAGACAACTGTTGTCAGCAGAGGCAAGCAACAAGAAAATCTGGGACAGGAGGTAACTTTGTGATGGATTCTACATCCTCAGGGACTTTCTGGGCTCTGAGGATTAATTTTCTACTACATCCACATGTGGGGCTTTTCTTAAATACACATCCACTAACAACTTAATACTTTTTTCAATTACAGTATCATAAAACGCTACAACTTTTTGTCATTCTGCCACTTAGAGGCCAACGCTTTCATCGTTGTGACCGTTGTTGCCACCTTTTACTTTTCCTTAAGTGAAGCATTTTTTTTCTGCCCCACTGAAGCCGTGCTTTTGAAGAGAAAGGGTGCTCTGCACAGGGCAACAACCCCCTTGGGAACTGCACTTCTGGTTGTTAGTGAACTCTCGTTTCCATGATAGCTGGCGTGGTCTCCTGCAAGTACACCTCATGGACTTGAGAAACCTTCACCAGAAGTGCCTCTTCTCATTATTTTAGTTCAGTTGGTTCAGATTATTTTAATATATTTATTTCCATATTATTTATTTTAGTATGTTTATTTCATGCATAGTAACTCTCAGAAAGCATCCACAAAAAAATGGGGTGTTTTTACCTGCCAGAATGTCCACACACTTGACTATGACAGGAGATAGAGCAAGAGCATGACAGAGCAAGAGTTTGCTGCAACAACCTTGTACTGCACATAAAAATGAATTGTACAGGGTATGACAGCATATGAGCCAATACTTTATTAATAAGTTGGATTTGGGTAACAACGGGTTACAGCCTATTGTAGGAAAGTGGTCAGTAGCTAAAATAGCTTGGAGTTCTCCATCCAGAAGTGTCATGGGGTGGACAAGGAAAAATAGATAGCATAAGGTGTCTGAAAATTACCTGTGCACTAAGGAGAGTCTAAAGTGTTTGTGAGGCTGTCTTCACCTTCTGGAAGATGGATCAGTGTTGCCAGTCACGCAATATCACTTCTGGTAGAACAAGGCTTTAGAGGGCTGCTTCACCTGGGGACTTACCGAACCATTTTGATTTTGTTGGCACCAACGAGGAAGAGAGGCATTGATTTTACAAGCCAGCTCAGAATTCTTTTATTTGGGAAATACTAAGCTAATTGCCCACCAGAACAGTAACTTGTTTGGGGTTTTTATGATTTTATAGCAAACTGTATTTTTAAATCCAGAACGAGGTGAATTGAGAAGTTGGAGACAATGTCTGTAGAAGGGGCCGGGCAGACATGGAGGTGCCCGTGGGAGAGCTTGCTGTTCCTCCGGGTAGAGCAGAGGTTGCTTGTGCAGGCAAAGGGCAGGCTGGGATCAGGAGCTGCGTCCCCCAGCCGGGATAAGGACGGGTCGATTGCACTGTTGGTAACCGCTGGAAAATACGGCTGCCCAGCTGCTTTCCCACACATTTCCTACCTCCTTCATTGAGGAAAACAGGTAAAATCCTTTCTGAGGCAACGTTCGTAAGAAACAGCATCATCATGTGTCAGTGTTCAGAACATAAACTGATCTGAGTTAATCTTTGTATTCTTCTGCAACCTCCATTTTATAAAATAAAATTGGAAGAAAATTATGGTCACAAAACCTGATTTTTGCCTCAGTCCTGGTCTTCGGTACAGAACTACCTGACAATTAATATTTGTGCATAGCTTTTGAAATATCTGACCTTTGGGGAGTTGACAGAGCTATAATATTAGTCTTTGTATGCTAGCCTGGCTTTTAAACTCCCTGCCTAGTGGATGTAAGTTCAGTGGATACAGATCTGAAACTTGATTTCCTCAGTATAGCTGCATTAGCATTCAGCTGTGGGGATGTAAGATAATAGTATTAAAAGCAACCTTCCATCCTGTTGTCATGGATGCAGCACAGCCCAATCCTGGTAGCAGTATACCACCAGTCTTTGTACAATCTCATTTTTATCTAGAAATTTTAATTTAATTATACCAGAAATTCTGTAGCGGTATATAATATATGATGTTATTTTCTGTTTTTAAGCATTAAAATGTAAGAATTGAGGAGCTCGTGTTCTTTGTCCAGCGCTCATTTTTTTGCATTCCAAGTATCTGTCAGTATTAGTTATGAGACTGTGTGAAATAAGTAGCCATGAAAGATGCCTGCTTTTATGACAGAATGAGTGGTTTCATGAATTTTAAAGGAGCACATTTGTATTTTCTGTTCTTGAACTACATGGGCTACTCACAAATATGACAGAAGATAATTGTTTGAGGAATTATGATGCCTTTCAAGATTTTGCAGGATATTACTATTTTCATAATCTTTCATTTATCAGGTTATATGGCTTGATTTATTTATGTCTGTAATTTGGAAATTAAAGTACTCCCATTCTGTCAGCATAGGTACATGTTTTCTTCGTATAGCTCATACTCCTGTTAGCAAAAATAATGAATGTGCTAATTTTTTTGTCAGTTACTAAAGAAACGTGTCAGAATCGGAGGGTAGTCGGGTATTATTCTGGGCCACGTGAGACAGTATGGAACGGTACGTATTCCTCCGTCAATGCCTTAGGATGGCGGGAGCGCGTATTTCAATATATAGCACTAACTGTGCCACCAGGCAGTGCGTGCGCTGCAGTTTGTTAAGATTTAAATGAATGCATTGTTAGCACCGACTTCAACAGGGATTTTGTGTGAGTGAGTAAAAGCTTCAAGCCTCTAATTGACTAAGAAAATCTTTTTAGTTGTGATTAGAGGGACAGATACTCAGCTGGTGAGAACTGATGGTGCTCCATTGAATCAATTTTCATACCCTGTCTGAAGTCAATGGAGCAGTGCTCATTTATAACCTGGTACCTGGCCCGTTATTATAAAAAAAACGTTTCAAGTCTGATATTTGAGTGGTACAGTAACCTTTTATTGGGGAGCTGCTTGACTTGATTTAAAAAATTTCATCAAAATCAGTGGTAAAATCCCTGGGCTAATAAATTCGGTGTCATGAGCTATTTTCATTCAGTTGGGAGTTTGAGTGTAGAAACCTATGACTCTGTCCTATCTGCTTGAAAGCATGGTGGCCTATCTGCCGTACTTGCATATTTAGCATACAGTTGTCTTTTTAAAGACTAAAATAAAGCATCTCTAAATCTGTATGAAGCATCTCTATATCTGTATGAAGCATCTTTTAAAGACTAAATGAAGCATCTCTATACCCTTTTTTGGTTCAGTCATGAAGTATTTGTGTTTTTTCTCTTAGCAATTTAATCGCACTTTCCATCCTGTGATAGCTGCGTAGCAGGATTTTATTTTATGGTTAAAAATTCTGAATATCTTTATATATTAAACTTGTTCATAACATCTGAATTTTGTTGCTGGAAATCTCCTCTCAAAATTCCGTGCGCGCCCATAATTAAACTGCTCTGAAGGTGCAGTCAGGAAAACCAGGCACCAACATTATGGAGTGAAAATTAAAGAGGCACAACATCAGAGTGTCTACTGTATGTGCCTGCTGTTAGACACTCAAGCATGGAGAACAGGATACACCTCTATGGATGGATAGCTTTCCTTATTAAAAAAACACAGTAGGACGCACAGTAGGGGAACACACTAAAACAAGGCTTTGTAGTAATTTCCTTGAAAGAAATTTCCCATGATAGCAACTTGAAAAGCTTTTAATCTTACGACTAGCTATATAGTGGGTTTTGCTGTAGGTGGTATAAAAAAGACCATTAGATTACAGCCGATCTGGTAGAGCTGGTCTAAAGCCTCTTCCCTTCCAGCCTTCCTTCTCAAGAAAAGGATTAGACTTCCCTTGCACCAAAAAGAGGGTCGAATAGATCGATGTGACTTCTGGCATATATAAGAACTTTAAATACATGTCTCTCAAGTTTGAAATTATGTTAGAAAATAGAAAACCCACCTTCACCCTCTGAAATACTCGCTCAAACGTGCTGCTTTGCGACACTGAACCTATTCATTAGATCAAGGTTTCTTCTACACACCTAAATTTGAAAGCACTGTCACTCGTATTTTTGAGCTGATATTTTATTTTGGGTCTCTGAACAGTGTGCCTTACTACTTGGGAGGAACATAAAGTGTTTGTCATAAACTCCTGAAGAAGTATCCTACGCGACCCTATCCTGCAGCAGCTTGGCGCGCTGCAGCGTACCAGCAGCCTTCTCACTGGACTTCGCCTGATTTGTGCGGTCTGTTCCACATGACTATTAAACCTCAAAGTAAAAAAAAAAAAAAAAACCTGGAGAAATTCCCGTGCAAATACACTGGAGGGCTGTCACGTGTGTTACGGTTGCCTGATAACCCTTAAACCAGCGTGACTGCGGGCTCTGTGCTGCGCTCGGTGCCTGTTTATGTGTCAAGGGCCATACTCGGAAATCCTGCAGCTTTTTCTCCACCATATCCTCCCCTGTTTTGGTGTGGTGCCTATGAGGCGGTGGCCCCAGAAGTTCGGTACGAGGAGCTGGAGGCTGTAGGTGCAGCAGGTGCTGCCCACCCTCTCCTCCCACTGGAGCCGGCAGGGACCAGGGACCCAGCACCTATGTGTGTGAGCATCAGCGGAGAAGCCTTAACATCTTGTACCGATCTTGTGTCAGCCACTGCGAGCTGAGAACAGGGAACGAACATGTCTGATAATGTGTTTCACATTGAAATAATTAAACGGAATCGTTGCTGGAGGGAAATGTGCCTTTAAAAATTAACCCTGACATCTCTCTGACAATTCGGCTTATTACAAGGGATTCTTTTTTTCCCCTCTTTTTTTTAGTTTTACTAAACTTGCTATGCATTTTTCAGCACCTTAGCAAATGTAGAGCCTTTGAAAACTTCCTTGTATGGGTAGTCCCATCTATTTTCCACTGAACTACTCGTAGGACTGATGTTTAAAGGATAGGGTCTGAAGTAAATGACACATTCTACTATGCCCTGGAGCCTGTGCTAGTTATTATTGTTTGAATCTATCTCTTGATTGCATATATTGCAGTCTTCTATCACACGGTGTGCCAGTTTTGAAATCTGAACGTTGTTGCTCAAGTAGCTATTGAGCAGCTCGCTTTTTTCTTTCTTCTTATGGTGAAACAAGTCCTTGGAAATCAAAAGTAGGAATTTCCATAAAGCACAAGTTTAAAATGTTTTTCTGGATGGAGCTAGAGTATTTAAAGACAAATGTAAAAGCCTATAAAAGTGGTATTATTTATTTTTAAAATTCTAGATGAGACAACAACAATTGTTACTTTTTTGTGATCTATGGGAAGTTAAATACAACTAATATACTAATAATATATAAAATATAACCATGTATTGGTGTTCAGGAAGTTTGGCTTCATTATATCGTGGCTGTAACAGTTATTTACCAGTTCAAGAATTGTGCAACTTTTTATTGGGGTGAATTCCAGTATTTTCAGTTCTCCAACTGATCAAAATTTGTTAGTCCAGGGACAGGAAATTTTGGGTTTCTCTCGGTTTGTTTGATCATTTTCTAACTAATTTTAAGCTGCATTTAGGGTGTATAAAAAGGGTGTTCGAGGTGGCAGAACTGGGTGCCTGATGCTTTTGATCTGTTTGATGTTGCTTGAACTGCCTCGGACTGTGTGTGTTTAAAAGGCTCTCTTCCTCCTGCACGCCTGCCAGTCAACGGGAAGAATTTGAGTGCGTTGTTCCAGCTGCGATGGTTTGGAGCTGTGCGATTCTCTGGCCTGAGGAGTGGCTGTGGTGCTGCTAAGGCATTTCTCACTTTCAATTTTGCAACTAAGAAAACAGACATGCAAATTTTCCTTCAGATGCTCAAAAGCTTTGGTGGTTTTGTTTCTTTTTTTTTTTTGCTTTTGAATAATGTCTGACCTCATGGGAGGAAAACACAGTAAAATATACAGGAGCAAGCACATGCTTTTCATTTGTATTCTGCAGTTCTCAGTTTGCAGGATGGATTCCTGGTTGACACGATCTGCGTCCGTCGGTACACCCCCGTTTGGTGTAATGCTGGTTTACACCGGCGGAGGATGTGATTGTAGGAGCCAAACCCTCCTTCCTTCCTTAGTCAAGGGGAAGAGATTCAGCCCCGTATTTCCTCTTCCACTGAACTTTTAACAATTCGGTGGTCTTGGGCACAATCCTTCAAGATCCTGAGTACCCCCGTGGGTGCTTAAATCAGGATAGCAGATGGCTCGTGATACTTCTTAGAACTGGGTGCTTCATTAGCTAAAATTTAAAACATAAAATACTTAAAAAACACTTCTCAAAAACATTTTTATTGGCCTGGGAAGGATTTTTATCCTTTTTATAAAAACAGCAACTAAAGAAATATCTGTTAGTTGCTGTGACATTTGCTATAAACCTAGCTGTGCACAACATTGCTGGTATGTTCTTTCTGGCTATTAAAGGCTCATTAAAAAAATTAAAGTCTCCACAATTTACAATATTTTCCATTGAAATAGCATGTTAACACATTTCTTTAATCAGTGTGTAACTGTCAAGGGAAAGAACAATTCATCTAGTATATGCATACATTAGAAAAAAAAATTATCAGATTTAATTTTATTTGTTTTATATTCAGGGCTTTTTGGAAGGAATTCCTGCAGGGAAATGGTTAATCTATTTTTAACTAAAGCTTACTTTTGTAATCTATCCAGTGCTTAGAGTTCTGTCATTGATCTATGATTTATGTGATTTAAACCACCTCTTGGCTGTAACATTGGTTTCTATCCAAGATGCTGAGCTGAATACTAATTACGAGATCAAATTTATGCTGTTGGGCTAAGCAGCTGAAGGAGCTTTCCATGCAGGACTCCCTTAAACCATGCCACCGTTGAGCATTAGTGAAATATTTGGCGGGAGGAGAGGGGCAAAAATGCTGGAAAAGGGGAAAAATATTGCAGGAAAACTGAAGTGTCCTTTGAAAGCTTTATTTTTAGTTCCCTTGAATGACTGTACAGGGCTATATGCAGATATTCAGTGTGTATAAGCCTGTGAATATGCACATGGTTATGTTTTTACAGCAGAATCTCACTAATTCACCCTAACGATTGGGAAACCCACTGAGAAAAGCCAAATGGCATGAGTGAGCAAACAAATAAATAAGATTGAGGATATTTTATTCTAAGATGTATTTTATGCCTTTATTTTGACAAGTATCATGTTGTCAGAATGATTTATGGTATTTCATAGCATACCAGTAAATGCACTGTAGTATGCTTTCTTACAGTAAGAAAGTCTTAGTAACAATAGCTTTGCTTTACCTCTCCTTAAAGCATTTTTGCTGAGAAATAAGCCGAGACCACCAATTTTATAGAAAACATAGGTCTTAGGCTTTCCTTCGGTAAGAATGAGTAACACTCCTCCATTCGCTTGCATCACCTTTGCAGAGGAGGTCGGGGTGGCAGCAATTTTCTTGGGTATAGGTAGTCAAAACACGTTCAAACAGCTCTGAATCTGAAATCCAGTTTGAATAAAAATGAAATTTTCTATAGGAATTTTGTTGATTTTAATCAGTTTGAGAGAAAACGTGTTCCAATGCATCATTGTTTGACCTTCATCTCTTGTTGGTATAATGTTGAAGTGTTTCATTTTGATGATGCTGAAATGTTTTCATTTGTTCAGGTTTCTGGGTTGTTTTTTGTTTGTTTTTTTTAGTTTATAGTGTAGTTCTCATGTTTACTATATGCTTTGTCTTATATTTTGTTACATTTGTGTAATTCTAACATTTTCAGACTACCACTGCATATTATTAAAATGTAACATTTCCATAAAATGTTTTCATAACTTCAATTTTGCAGGAATCTTGTAAGATGTCATTTCCCTTCTGCACTCATGAAATTTCTCACAGAACAGAAATTCCAGGTTGCAACTATTTCTCCTGTCTTTTTTACTTTGGAGTGGTGTGTTGGTCTGCCCTCAGGGGTCTGGAGATGCAATCTTGGCCAACAGGTTAACGTATAGGATGCAGGTGTCGTCGTCAGGCGTACACAAGGAGAAGGATTCGGATCCGCTTTTGTTTTCCCTGTGACAGCTGTATTGCCATCGGTGAGAATCGTTGTCTTGAACCTCGTTCAACAGAATGTGTGCGCTCAGATGCCTTCCCCCTCGCAGAGGTTACGGCGTTGTGGCTGGAGTCAGCAGGCCATCCCGCTTGGGCCGTAGGAGGCCCTTTAGTGGGGAATTAGTTTCCTTTTATCCTTATCCTTGCTCACTTTAAAAACAAAACCCCAAACAAATAAAAAAACAGAAACAGAAATAAAACAGACAGAAAACCTTGAAAAAGTGTCTTTCAAGGGCATTTTTAGACTAACGATCTCTGGTTGTGTGTCTATTGTTTGCTATCTTCCTCATTTCTTATTTCTCTCATTTTCTGATGCGGAGAAACTCAGATTTCAGTTAGATTTTTTGGCTTTTTAAAAATTATATTTATTTGTATTCCACTTGATGTCATATTTGCTTTTTAATGTGCATTGTTATAAACCATTTGCAATGCAAATAATACACATTGCGTACATTTGGGTAAAAGTTTTTGGATATATGCATGTATATGTAATCCTGACACGGGACGTGCTTGGGAACAGTTTTATTCAGAGGAGCCACAGTTCACGATCCCCTTTGTGTATATCGTTCTCCTGAGATGCCATCCTTACCTGCCTCATCTATAGGTGCAGTAGGTTACGTATCAAAATGCCACCAGTAGTAAATGCAAGGAATTGCCTTACGGTCTTACGTTTGCAAAATGGAGACGAGTAAAAAAATCAGGATGAGCCCAGGGACATTGAGGAAACTACATGTTGTGGCTGTAATTGCAATCAGGTCACTTTGCCAGCTGACTGTGACCGCTGGATGTGAGACACGTTCCCTTACTGCCTATGCAGGGAAATAACTTGCACCATCAGTGATGTTGATCTTTAATAAGAGTAGGTAAAACAACAAAAATGAAGATGGGTCTTGAGTTAATTGCTGTCATGGTCTGAGGGACTTCAAAGGAATTATTTGACCGGAAGCCTTATTAAATGGATTGGATATTTTACTATGCTGAACAGGTGGCTGAAGTGCTCCAAAGGGAAGTGTTTGAAGATGGGAACCACCTCCGGGAGTCTCTGTACTGATGCAACTGCCAGGGCGGAGGGGAGCTCCAGCTCCAGGGACACCCAAGGTGGGCCAAGGGGCGGCCATGTGGCAGGGAGGCTCGTGGGAGCTGCAGACCCCAAGCCACCCCAGTGGGCTCCACATCCTGAGCAGGTGCTCCCCCATTTTGCTGTTTCTTTGAAGCGTGGGCTTGCGGGACTGATGCCGTGGATGCCACACGGCGCTTGTGTGGCCTCGGGGTGGCTGTGCTGCATGGCCAGGGCTCTGGATGCGATGGGGGCCTTTCTTCCCTGCACCAGGGCTTGCTCCGATTCACACTGTGCCTCTTACACAGCTTTCACAAAGCAAAAAGTCATCGAGGAGGAGAGAAGTGCTATATAAAATCTAATAAAGTAATGTTCTAGAGGAAACGTATACAGTATTTTGAATAGATATATAGACGCTAAATATTTGTTCAGCTTTTCCTTTTCTTTATTTGTGGTAAAACTTAAATTAACAATTGTGGCTTTGACGATAATGTGGGGGGATTTCCACTGAAAGTACAAAAACTAAAATCACGTTGATTTAACGCGTACGTGTGCTGACACCTGTATACTTAAAACAGATTTATGCACGCTAGATAAGTGGATATTTTGTATACCTTCATATATATAAGTATACAAATAGTACCCAACATAATTTATGGGAGGGGAGAGCATTTTGGAAAACTGTTGTGGATCAAGTTAATTGGTGCTGCCTATCGTCTTGGTGATGCTAGGAGGTTGTTAGGTACCCTCAGGAGAGCCCCATTACATCCCGGATAAAGACACTTCTCCCTGGCTGAGAAGAGGAATATGGCTGCAGCCGTTTGGGGGATTCTTGCTCAGTTTTGTAGCTACACCACATGCACGCACGCATGCTGGGACATGCTTGCTGGCTGCTGTCGGGAAGTCTTTTGCTGACATCAAACATCCCATGGCTCCATCCTCCCTCTAAAATTTGAGCCTGTTCCTCTCAGAAGCCTCATGTACGTGAGCTCTAACGTGTCTGCTGAGACCTTTGCTCCTCTTCCCCCCCAAATACCAGTTTGTGTGCACAAAGCTATCCAGTCCATGGTGACAGTTAAAGCCTTGTCGAGCTGCCACATTACCCTGTTAAAATACTGTAATTTTCTCTACCTCACTTCAGGAAAAGTGTATCTTTGATTACGTAGGGATGATTACTAATCCCACAGATGTAAAACTGTTTGAAGAGTAAAAGGTTTGAAGTCAACTAGGGCTGCTGAACATCCAAAAAGAGAAAGACCCACCATACAAATCAATTGTTTGCCCTTGGGAATGCAGTTATCTGCAGGAGCAAAAACATGCTTCTCCTTAAGTTTAAATCCCAGCAAACGGAAGCAACAGAGAAATCTAAGCTACAAGCAACAAGGCAAGATTTGGGGTGCCCTTCTTATGGAAGTAGCAGCACCAGATGACCTAATGCATCTCTAAAGCACTGCTTGGTTTTCATGGAAAATGGATATAAGTTAGGATATAATTTATAAATAAGCATAAGAGCTCTGTAATTTCTGCAAACCGCTGAAAATTAATAAAACCTAGGGCTAGCTATTTGATAAAACTGAGCAGACAAAGTGTGTGTAACTATCCGTAGAGTGGCTGACATGATGAATGATGATGGATCCAAACTCATCTGAAGTTCTTTAGGAATAATAGCAGCATAAGGTAATTTCTATAGGGTACTTAAATGTGCCTGAAACAGAACAGTATATTGAAGGTTGCACATTATGCTAAGAATGACAAGTATTTATGATTGGAAGGTCTCTGTGTTGGGATTATCTGTTTTTGTAGACCTTTTCTTTGTTCTTTAATCTTTTGACCTGAAGACTCGTCCAGAGATTAAAAAAAAAAAAGGCTGATTCCTACAATTCTACTACAGAGACAGTAAATACCCTCTTACCTCAAGAAAATCAGCAGTGCTTGATACTACACAGGTGTTTTTTCTTCTGGAGTAGTGAACGTCCTCCTTGAGGAACAGCTGGTGAGCGAGGTGCCTGAGTGGCAGGCAGGAGGGTGGGCTACAGCTCAACTCAGCTAAGCTCAGCTCATCTCCTTCCTATGAATGGGAAAGCAAAATCCTCCCATGTAGTGCCAGTTGTGTCTATGAGTTTTATGTTAATGCAATTGCAGACGTAGATGAAGAAATTTTTAAAAAAAGTGGGGTTTTTAATTTATGGTCACAGCACCTGTGGCTAAATGCGACAGCTGAAGAAAAGTAAGGGTATAAGTATACTGAGTTGTCAGGGTACTAGAAATCTGTGTAATCACAAGGGGGCTGAAGTGGAGCTTTAGAAATAAAATGCCCGTTCTGCAGAACTTCTGCCTTCCAGTTGTCTTTGTATCTCTGGAGTGTTGTAGTCTTGTTCGAAAGAGAGCGAGAGATTTTGATTAAAGACTTTTCTAAAAGTATGATGAATACAATCTGCATTTGTCTCAGGTTTGGAAGAGGAGAAACTTTTGTGCAATACACAGATTGATTCGCAAGGCCTTGAGGTTTTCAGCTTTGCTAACATACTGCAGCAATCTGTTCTTTGAACGTGTTGATTCTCCTAGGTCTATAAGAGCCTTTGAGACAGAGCTAATTTTTTCAGCGTTGACTATAGAGGCTTGTGATTTTAGATCTGAATGTCCCTTTTTCAACCCTGCTACCAGTGACCCACTGCATAGTAAGTGTCTCACATTATAAAGTGGTTATTCACAGAGAGTTTTGACCAATGCTATCTGGAGGGTGGGAGATGCTTTCCTGGCAATGGGATGCGAACGTCGTGGGGCAGATCTTCAGCCAGGATAAAAATCCTGCTTGGTCGCTGCAGCTCAATGGGCGTCTGTTAATTCATGTGGAAAATTCGCGACCCCAGAGAGATCACAAAGTTCAGTGTCCTTGACTGAGCGCAATACTTTGCAGTCAAGATTGAAATGTCTTTCTTCCTATAATTCCCTTGAATTTCGATTGTTCTGTAATTCCTTTAATTTGTTTTATACCCAAAACTAAGATATTCTACATGAAACCTCTGAGGAATGTTCTGTGAGTTCTTCCTTTCTTTTTTATTAGGTTATTGCATTTCGATACGAGTAGGAATATTGAGGCCTGAGAGCTCACCTGGATCTTCTGCTCATAGGTTGTATTCATCGTGTGCAGAGGTTAAACTCCGCCGATTCTGGTATGCCCATTCAGGACTTTATTTGCTTATTCTTGAAGAGCCCCAATCTTTTATTTTTAATTTAGTGACATCAAGATTTTGAGGAAACTCTCCTGGCTGAAGGAGTGCCCTCTAGCAGCCCCGACTGGAGGACAGACCGGGGGCTGCTTTCCTTGCCAAGGATGTGCTCTTGGCACTTTTCTCTTGTGTTTTGGTGGTGAATTGTAAGGTGGAATTGCCTTGTGCTGGAATGAATCCCGTGAAGAGAGGGTTTGCAGGGCTCCTTTGTATCGGTGCAGCGCAGTCAAGCACTCTTCAGGCAGAGCAGCTTTCCTCCGCTCCTTCTGAGAGCAAGCAAGGTATTCGGAAAGATAAATCATCTGCGCTTTGCATTCAGCCTGGCATGAAATCTTTTGTCCCTTTCTACAGGAGTATTTTTCTTCTCTTTGGGGCATCGGACTACAATTAATACTGTAGTTGTACACCTCTCGAGGCAAAGGTCATTTGACTTGAATTAAAAAAAACAAAACCGAGAGAGTAAGATGCTGTTAAGGAGGGCATTAACCTGCACCAGTAGTGACCATCAGCATCACTCTGCACTTGGTTACGTAGGAACGGGGTAGATGTGTATGAAGCTTTGCTATTGCACCAAAATGCCTGTTTTCAGCCAACGAACAAGCCCTTTGTCCATCAGTCAAACACGTCAGCTGAGGATCTCCCTCTTCCTTTATAATCCTCGGTCCCGATCCCATCAACGCTGGAGGCAAAACTGCTGATGGCGTCGGTGATGGCAGGCGTGGAGCGCAGTCCCATGAGGCTCCCTGACTCCTGTCTCATTAACACCTGGATTACTTCAACCTTTAATCCAGTCATTGGTACCCGAGCGCAGATGTGTTTCACAGCTTTGCCATATTTGATTGATTCTGTTTTTGGTATATGCAGCTGTACCACTCTCTTTTTAAATTTTTTTTAAAAAATATATTGCACGGATGCATACAAATGTATCTCAGAGACCTTCCCTTCTTCCCAGACAACATCTCATCATGCCTTCTACTGGGCAGTCAGGCAATGTTATCTTCACTACTGTGGATTTTATCAACTTGAAGTCTAGACAATTCAAAAAGAAAAGAAGCAGTTGCAGACAGCAAGGTGGCCCTTGAATGTCTCAGTCAAGTTTTGCATTTATGCACTGAACTTTTCATTTCTTTTTTACATTATTTTCTTCTACTTGTTCCTTTATGTAGGTCCATATAAAAGATGAAATGGACTGTTGAGGAGGAAAGGTGGAAGCTGTTGGTACACAAAATGCTCTCAAATGCAGAAAGCAAGCAAATGGACAGAGGTTTAGTATTTCCCTGCCCATCCTTCCAATCTCTTTTGTTGATAATGACTTTCCTTATTACTTAAAGCAATTGTAGATCTAGAGAACAGCAGAAAAGCTTAACTTTAGAGATTTGACTATTCAGTGTGTGAGTAAACTTTGCCCTTGAAAAGGTCTGTCACCTTTCAGGCAAAGATTTGACTTAAAAATGATATCTATATGGAGTTCAATGTTGAAAAGGTGTTGGAAGCATGTCACAGTCACGAGCAGCGTGCGTTATAAATAGTTATAAATTTATTGATAAGAACATTTGTGGGTGGTTGTTCATAAACAATCTATTGCTCTATTGGACCTCAGAAAAGACAAATTTAAAAAGACATCTCTTTTTCCAGCAGTCAACACTATCTTTCATCTGTGGTGGCAGGACGTTGCTCAGCGGTGACCAGGTCTTCGCCGCTCAGCTGCAGGCTCTGTGCTGTGATGAAAATCACTCCTAGCAGACAGTGAGCACCCGCCCCTGGGAGGGGAACCTGCCCTCTGCTTTTCACAGGTGAAAGGTTCTGGCTGGGGTGAAAACCAATCCCTGACGTGCCATTGCCTCGCCGCCGCCGCTGCGAGTGACATGGGACATCTGGTGAGGCCATCTCCTCTGCCCGTGCTGCCCCCGTTTCACCAAGTCCCTGCTCTGGGTCGGATCAAGAACCTGAAAACCAAGACCTGTTCCTAGCAGTAAGCCCATCAAATAGAAAACCCTGTATTTATTTGAGAGCCATTTGTGTCATTAACAGGATACTTAGAGCCAACAATTTTAACTGTAGGCACGTAATTACCCTTTTCCCAAACATGACCCCAGAGCATGTATTCTGCACGGCAATGCTCTCTAGGTCTTCCTCTTTTTCACAAGCAAGAAGCCAATGGCAAGCCTACCATCTCTCCTAGTTCATCTTGTAAGATGTATTTTCTCATTTGTGCTATTTTGACCTTCTCCAGCAGAAGGTGTGGTAGCCCTTTAGTGGAGTGCTGTGGCAGTAGCCTTGGGTCGTCCTTTCTCAACCGATGAGTGCCCTGCTTGAGATGCTCCCTTTTCTGTTGGCCTAAACATAAGAATTACATTGCTCTGCTGCAGTCACATCTCTCGGTCAGTGAACAGAGCTTCTTGAAACCAGCAGGTTATGCTGTATATTCAAGCTTCCTAGATTCCATTAACATTTTGTTAATGAAATAGTGCTTTGTCAAAGAGTCTTGAAAACTTAAAAGGGTATTTAAGCTTCTTCCATGCGTCAATACCATGTAATGTCAACATTACCACGAAGGGATAATTCAGAGATGTCACACAAAGCATGTGTTATGCCATTTGCAGTCTAGCGAAACAGCTCAGCATTTATGTTGTTTAATCCATCTTCAAAAATCTTTTGTTCTGAAAAAGTTTGAGATCAATCTTGTCAGTATTTACTGACACGAAGCTGATGTAAGTTGCTGTGCTCCTATTGACTTCATCTGAGTTGTAACGATTTACCCCAGCCTCAAATTAAGTCCACATGAGGCATATGAAGAACTTGATATCAAACTTTTAAGGAATAGAGAGCTGAATGGCACACATCCTGCAAAGGAAAGTGTGGGTAAAAGTGGAGTGAAGTAAAGAGTTTGCAATGATCTGGGACAGTACGGACACAATTTGAAGAGACCTAAGAAACACAACGTTATCTAAAACTTTGCATTTATGAAATGATATACTTCTTGGGCTAGAAGTAAATAGGAAATACAGAAACAGAGAGTTCAGGTCTGAGTTCTGGCAGTGAGGTTGGGGACGTGGAGGCTAATTTCCAAAACTTATGTCCTGCAGCGTCCCGGGTTTATGTCACCGTCACAGTGAGTCTGGTCAAGGTGCATGAAATCCCTCCTTCCATTCCTCCTTCCTTCCTTTTTTTTAGTAATTCTGTGATCGTACCTACCATGTAAGGAAGTCGTTTCATCCTACTGGACATTGCAGTAATGCTGTTTGTTTTACCTTTGTACTTTTTAATCCTTTTCCATTGAAGTTCTATATAATTGACGTAGTTGAATGTAATGAAAGGTAGCTTCAGCTTTCTTTGAAGAAAATAGACTGCCTTACTTCATACTTGGCTGAATCCAAAATGCTTTCCTGTGATTATTTCTTAGCTGCGTTAAATCTGTGTAAGTTCCAGTCTTCCCAGATATATGGGGTCAATTCTGCAATTTGTATAGTGATGTAAAGCTCTTTAAAAATAATTCACACATTTGGGTGGCAAAGGTTTGTGTTTCATTCACATTCAGGATTTTTCTTTCAAACCAGGCATCATCGCGGAGACAGGCAGCATTACAGACCTGCTGGAGGAGCTCAGCAGGAGAAGAGCCAGCACCGCACCGACGATGTGAGTGAGCGGGGGAAAATGGTCCTAATGTTGTATTACTGCTGGTGGGTCAGGTACGCCGAGGTAATTTGCAGGTTCCTTCTGAGTAAAGGATACTTTCTGGCTTGATTGCACACAGCAGGAAGAAAAATAGTATGAGGCTCTTCATTTGTACTTTTATGCTGTTTTACAACCTGGGAAACATATGCGGCATAAACCAATTGGTCTTTCTGTGAAGACCTGTGGAGGGCTTGCAGCCTCATTGCTCCAGGTGGGGTCACTGCAAGAACAACAAAAGTGAGAATAAAATATGGAAAAAAGGAAAGAAATTGCAAATACAGGCTTTGAAACCTTGTGAAAGCAGGTTGTGCAGCATAGTGTGTGTTCTAGCAGCCTTATGGTATGAAAGGGTCTCAAAATGGTTAGCTCTTCTTGAGAGATGCCTCGTAGCAAATTAAGCTATACATGCGTATATCTAGTACATGCATAATTTTACAATTAAATTAAATTTTGGAATTATGTCCCAGATCCCAGTGTAGTTGATCAGGTGCTTTAAAGGAATAATACATTTGCTAAGTAGGAAAATTTGAAAAAACCACAAATGTTACATAAGAAGCAGAATCAGACATAAAGTTTATGATCCATCTTGGCCTGCTGTTATAAATCAAACTTGGAGTATGCACGCTGAATCTGAAATACCACAGTCAGCACTGCAGCAAAATGAAGCATGTGGCAACAGAGGCAATGTTTAAATTGAGTTTAAAAGAAAGACAAACCCAATTATTTCTAATAATAATAAAAAAAGATATGGAAAGTAATGTAACTGTATACGTGAAGTGCCATTCAGACAAAGACTGTCCCAAAGGCTTTGCAAATTTTAATGAGACAACCACAATATATATCAGAGGAGTCTGAGAAAGGATAGAGGCTGGAGCGTAAGATGCTGTGTATTTTAACCTACTATTAAAAAAAAAAAAAAAGAAAAAAGAAGTCCTTGAATACATTAGATACTGAAGAACTATTACAGAAGGTAGAAACTGTATGCAGAGATGGGGTTTGTATCTGCAGTAGTGAATGTTTGAAGGAAGAGGGAGGTGGCTGGTGCTAGATGTATGATGGCAGTGGGAGGAGGGATAGACCCTGCTGACTCGGGACAGTGGGATTAAATTCCATGGACATAACTGCCCTCTCTCAGTAGCCAATATGAGACTTCCTTGCAGATGCAGAGCTACTTACCTCTTATCAAAAAGCAGGCATTCCAAAGATTTAATCCAAATTGTTTTAGAAAGAAGTCAAGTGCCTGATACAAAACCTCCACAGATAATCTGCAAGACTACTATACTTCTGCTTCGCTTAAAAATCCACTTCTGATTTCCTTAACATCATCAGTGACATTAAACATCTGTTGATCTGCTTGTGCGTGAACCCTGCATCTCTCCTTGTCTCAGTTCTCCGTGTGTAAAATGAGGAGAGCGGTGCTTTCTTCTGTACTTTTTATATTTCCCATGTAGATGATACCTTCTGGGGAAAGCAGCTCTGTATTACTCTGTGTTTAGACAGTGCCCATCCTAGCAGAGCCCTTATGTCATCCAGGGGCTTCCAGGTCTGACCACAGAACAGGTAATTGTAATTTCTGAACCAAGCAGAATATTTCCTCTATATGGGATTAAATTGGGTAATTAAAAGAAATCAGTGTTTTCACCACTCCATCATGTATTAAACAACTACTTATTCTCGTTTCCTTATTTCAGGTGGTTTGAACAGAGGTCTGTGGTGGTCCAGCTCATTGGAAACTTTTGTGCTCAAACCAGGAGGATGCTATAGATGGACGTAATCCATGAGTAAGTTTTCTGGAGGCCATTATGTCTCCTACAGGTTTGGTTTTTTTTCTAAAGGAGACATTGCTCTGTATGTGTCTGTGTGTGGGGGAGAGAGAGAAAGAGCATTGCCTAGAGGGTTTCAGTTATCACACTGTCTAAATATCCCTTATTTTTAGTCGGAGTCTTCTGAATATGCGATCCCACTACAGGTAGGTGAAGTGACCTCTTCGGTTTTGAATCTCCTCTTCTCTGGCAGATGCAAGGCTGCATCTTTGAACAGGAACCCCCTCCTGCTCCATGCAAAGCTCTTTGAATTGCCCCTGATACGCTTCTAAGGCTCCCCGGTTGCGTGCGAGGCACTTTGAAGATGAATGCCCTGGCATAAGGAAAACATGAAACAAAACTTACTCCCTTATGTCAGAGTGTGCGGCAGATTTCTCAAAGACCTTCAATACAATGGTTGCTCTTTGGCGGGTGAGAGGAAATAGGCTGGTTCACCAGCTTGTAAAAGCAGAACAAAATTGCACAGGGCTATCCATTGGGTGGTAGGTGAGGCAAAAGTAAGGCACTTAGGGGTATCCACAACATCCAAGTCTGGCAAAACTTATTTCAAGTTGACTTCATTGGATCTTACTTGATGAAGACAAATTTATTAATTTTTTCTTCCTCCTGAAGTTTGCTGTATTTCCAAGTCGACAGATATGCCATGTCCTCTTGAGAAGGAATATTCTTCTCTGTCTCCATGAAAATCATCACAGCCCAGCTCCTTAGGCCATATGTAACCTTCATAATTTTGGACGTGACCAAGAGCCCTGGGAGCTGAAGGGCCTATGGGGCCCTGGGAGAGTGGTAGAACGGTAGGCAGTTTTCTCTTATTTGTGCAATTCTGAATATTTCTGTGACAATTGGCATGAAACTATCCATTAATATGTTTTTTAAACCTGATGGATCAGTTCTTCTGGCCCAAGTGAGTGGTCATGTATGACCTAAAAGTTTTCATTGCCATCAGATAAATGAACCCGTTTCCCTGAGAGGTTAATTGGCTTATAATGTAAACAGTTGAGCTGAGGTCCTAGGAGAGAGTAGGTGTAGAAACAGAAGGGAAGAGGAACAGTAAAAGAGATTAAAAAAAAGGAGAGATTGGTTAATAGAGATTGGTGATATTCTTTTCACCTCTTTTGGATGACTACTACAATGCAGACGTGTGAACTCCCTGTAAAGTAAACGGAGAAAAGCAGAACCCTCTGGGCCACAATTCTTTTCCGTATATGATAGATCCTTCTTCCTTCCGATCAATTAATTGCATCCTAAAAACATCTATTTCTCACCATTGACTTTAAAGGGATTTTAGATGACTAGCTCAGATATAGCTGTCTACACAGTAAGTGATTAAAGTTGGGTTAGATGAGCTGGCAGACTACATGGATTTTTTTTCTTCCTTCATGCAAACCCTAAATCAAAAGGCATCTCATCAGAGTATTATAAAATACAACCTTCAGAGGGATAGTCTTCTACTTCCATATTCTGGCATCTGAAGGGAGGAGGGAGACTCCCATCAATTTAGAGAGAGGTAGGATTTCATCTCCCTCTAGAAATCATGGCCATAATGGGAAATTCAGACATTTATGAGATTTGCTTAGCCAAGGCATAGCTGAGCATGTGGATGTTTCTGTTTGTCTTTAAAGTATTATAGCAAAAGCAGAATAAAGGACTATTTTTAGGGTTTTTTTCTTCTCCCCCCCCTCCCTTTTTATTATGCTAATGGCCCAACAGGTACCTGGAGGGGCAGATACAGTCTGTGTGACATTATAAACTGAACTCCTTACCAGCCCTCTCCCTGTGACTGCAAAATGGGGATAAACTGCAGGTGATTATTAATGAGAAACCTCCATTTACCAACCCACCAGAGAGGAATTCTCACAAAAACCCCATGCAAGTTGTGCCTGGTTTACATTTGAATTTTAAAACAGGTAAGGTTGTAAGTGATTTAAGCATGACCTACACGTTTCTGGCAATCGGTGAATTTGGGTTTCAAAAGTTGACAAACCTGATACATACTACATATATTTTTTTAAAGTCAATATGAATTTCAAGGACTGGAGAGGGCAAAGCAAGGGATGACTTATTTTAGTTTTAAATCAGAAAGGGACTCACTGTGACACTGTGCATGTATTTGTTTCTTCTAAACGTTAATTTCTTGACATAATGGGTAAGGTATCAAATTATTATTTAAAGATACAAATAAAGTGAGTGTCCCTTTTCCTATCTGTAAGTAATGTTCTTCTGCCAAATGACAGCCATGACTGTATTTTTTCCTAATTGAATCTGCATATCTTTTCCTCTGATAGTCCACTGCCGAATATTGATGGTTGCAATAATCGGCTCTTTATTGGTATAGTTTCTCTGGGGTGTTTCAACTTTCTGCAGTAAATCCTTTTCAAGTTTTACTTCTTTTATGGTCTGGTACTTACAGAAGTTGCTAATTCTGGTGGAGCTGTAGGGCTGTGAATAAGACTCGGTATTTTGATTTGTTGTGCAAGTCATGCATTGGTAGCTGGTATCTCTCCTTTTATCTTTTCTAGTAGAAATACCTCAGTTGTTACCGGCTATATTTAGCAAGCGAACTCAATCTTTCTCCTCTATCTGTTTTCTTCTATTTGTCCCTAGCTTCAAGGGTTGGTGGCACTCGATGGTGGATAAATGCAAGAAAATCTAATAATGCCTTTCTAATATACCCATTTATCTAGTATCATATTTTATTTTAACTCTTAATGCAACTGTATAATCATTGCTCCGTTGCTATAATTGGATTTGGAAGTATATTTGTGCCATTTAATTACATCTATAGCATTTCTATAAGCTTATTCAGAGTAATTAGTAATCTTATAATTTTTAGTGGAATCACATTTTATATCCACTGTGCTCATTTTTCTCTTCAAATTCTTCAACACATTTGCGCCAATTTTGCTTTTTACACTGGAATTTCTGGCATAAATAATCATTAAGATTTTTTTTTCCCACTGTGAATGTGAACAGAGTCTAATCCAGCTTTCATTGAAGTCAGTGGTAATCTTTTCATTTACTTCAGTGGAAAGTGGATCAAGCTAATAGGTTGCAAATTGCATTCAAGGCAAACCCACATCTTATCATGGAAAGCATTGTGTAGCAAAGCACGGTGTAGCTGATTGTTTCCAGATTTTCTTGCCAGAGAATTTATAGATTCTCTTATCCAACTTGATTAATTTTTAGCTCAGCATTCCAGCAATTTTTATAATATTAATTTTAACCTGATCTTTCTGACAAATTAAGCCCCCCTTTAAGTTAAAGATTTTTGTCAAAGGGTCTAGAACTTTGCTTTCCAGACAGTTAGCTATCTATACCTATAGTTATATATCTATATCTATAGTTAGCTATCTATTCATCTCAATTAAGATAGCTTGAAATTGGGCATCTTTCAGTTTAAAAAAAAATATTTTTTTTCATTTTTAATTGAAAAACAAACATTTGATAATTTTTTTTACCAGCTCTCTATTGTGTCAGTTCGTTAATATAATTGGTCCTCTTGCTGCTGAATATGAAAACCTGTAAGCACTTCCATCTAAAAGTGTAATTCTAGCAAATGACGTTCCCAAGTAGGCACAAATTTTTGATGTTCACTTTTTCCAATATTTTAATTTTGCAACTGCAGGGTGCTAACTATATGTGCCAAATCAAAAAAAAATTTTTTTTTTAAACCACTGCAACTTGCTTGTTAAGGAGTTATTTTTCTCTTCTGCACTGCTCCCACTCTGTTGATTAGAGGTTTGTTGTTTTGGTAATGCGTCTCTCTCCTTCAGGCAGTTAATGATTACAGACAACTCTCTAACCTGTAATTTTTGGGGAAGGTTATTGAGAAGGTGATACAGCAACAATTGTAATTGTTTCTGTAGCTTAGAAATGTCCTTAGTCTTTGCTGGCCAGTTATCAGGTCCTGGGGTTTAGAGTGGAAGTGGTGCTGGTGTCCGGGATTAAAGAGACTTTCCCGTGTTATTTATTCCCAAATCACGCCAGTTCATAAGGTTAGAAAGAACACTGTGAAAGATGGTAAACTGCTATTTAATTCTTAATAAAGTGTTCATGTGAATGGCGCCTATTTCATCCCAGGCAGAAGGTGACCTTCGTAGGCTTGAGGATGGAGCCCCTCGGACCTCCAAGGAGAGATGCTCAGCCAGTGGAGGGGTGGCCCATAACTCCTGGCATGATTTTAGAGCCTCAGGAGCCTTTGCGAGCTGGAGCATCTTCAGTTTCAGATGGCAGGATAACAATCATTCTTTTGTCCAGCCTTTTGATTGAAAATAGATCAATTGAACAATTTGTATTGGAGATTTTGTTATTCTTCCAGCATGGAGAAGAGTTATTTATGAGCCTTAAATGGAAAAAACCATAGCTTTAGTAATTTCATTACTAATCATTTGAATGGAGCAGCGTGAGCACCCATGCACCTGAAATTCAAATCCTAAATATGGCAGTTATTTCCATATTGTATGTAGGTGCCTTGCCATGGGAGCCGTGTTCCGACATCATGGGGACGCTCCTCATCAGAGGTTGGATTTTTCCAGTGGATGCATATGAGCAATTTGTTCTGAAATTTTGTCAAAAAATGACTAGTGTTTTGCCACTTTAAAACCATGGAAACATCACAATATTCTTTTAGAAATGACTCCACGAATTAATTGCAAATTACTTATTAATGAAACAAATATTCAGCTGTCACTTGAACTAAACTACACGATATGCTTAATGATTATTTTTTGAGAAAACACTTTTGTGTTTGTTTGATCTGCCTAGTGTTAACAGCGGCAGAAAAAGAGGAAAGCATTTGGTGTCGGAGTGGAAACTTGAAACTGGCAAAAAGAAGAAGGAGAGGAAAAACATAAGCCAATAACTCCAAAATAGGTGAAAAGCCCAAAGAAAGAGCAGACCCCTAAAAATTCTGTTGGAAGGCTGCTCCCCCAGGCAGCCCTAGTTAGGTAATGAGGGTAAAATATGGTGACACAGGTGGGGAAATCTGGCAGCAAAGGTTTTCACGGTAAGATTAATTCAGCCGCATTCCATGTCCGTAAAATGAGCATGAAAGCATTTGCCTCATATAGGGTGGGTAAATGTTTGCTAACTGCAGCGAGGCTTTCAAATGAATGCAAAATATCATCTGTAGTTCTGCAAATTATAACAAAAATAAATGCTGCTGATTAGGGAATGTGGATTCCTCGTGGCTCTGGCGTTGGTCTGGGACACCACCACCGAGCTTCCCTGCCCAGACCTTCTATGTCCCACTTGAGCAGTGGGGAGTCCAATGGGAGCTTCATGGGTGACCGTGGTGCACCTGGCGGCGATTTTTCCATGGGCAGCTTGCTGAAGCCGAGCATTTTTTCCCTTTGCTCTCCGTTGCAAGGGGCTGATATAAATAGGTAATAAAGCCTTTACACTCTTTGCTGTGCTACTGATGCTGTTTACAAGAGCAGGAACACGGGGCAGTACATGAACGAGGCAGGTACGCCTGCATTTTGAATACCTGAGGTGTCCTTCTGCTGGTGCTGGTAAATTATTTACCACTCAGCAAGTGTGTGCCTGCGTGAGATATTTAAAGGAGGGAATCTGAGGTGAAACCCCATCAGTTTACCCAGAGCTGACACTGGAATATTCATTATCACATTAAATCTAACCGCAGTGAAAATGAAGGCTTCCGTTGATTATGTGCTTGCATAGAAGACTTCTTTGGTGGCAAGCCGGTGTGCCAGAGAGCTGAATATAACATCTAGTAAGTGGAAACCATTCTCTTTATGGTTAATTTGCCTTCTTGGAAATTATGAGACTTGGCGGGTTTAAATTACGTTTTAAACCTGTGGTGGATTATATGATTTTTCTAACTGGCCACAAGAAATACTAGATGAGCGCACATCACACATGCCCAATCCCAGCCACAGGCATGAGTCAGGATTTCCCATACAAAGAAAAAAATAAAGTGCAGATTTGATATCCAGCGAATGGTACATATTTATCTCGGTATAACGTCAGTTTTGCAGGGTTGGTACCGAGGTCTCCTCTCCTGGAGTGCTGGGGCAAACAGCCCTGTGTGCACACATCTGCCTTGCCTTCTTCCCCTCCACCCTGAGTTCATGCTGGAGCAGAGTGAGCACCACAGCTTGGAGAGGTTTTGAGGAACCCTTTGGACTTATGATTGCGGAAAAGTCCAGTAAAATGCGTGGGATTGGCTCAAGAAGAGACACAAGGTATTTCCTCCCTCTCTTCATCCATCCCTCGCTCCCTTCCTGTTCTCCCCCTCCACCAGGGATCCTGTTGAATTTAAAGATCGAATTAAATCTTTTCTCTGAGAGGCAGAGAAGATAATAGAAATGATGAGATGAAACATTTTGACGGAGCAACTCTCGGGCAGGTTGTCACACCAGGAAGCAGGAGGGCTGGTTGTCCTAGTCCACTTGGGTCTGTAAAAGAGCTTCAAAGAAAAATGGCATAGTGAGGGCTGGGTTTGGTGGAGGTGGGCATGTACAGAAATGGGAGAATAAAATCTATTTCTGTTAAGACTAAGAATGATGATTCACTCACAATTAGTAATTTATTGAGATACGCGATTGATTGTATCAGCACAAATAATTTAAAGAGAAATAAAACTCAAGGTCCTCCGTCCCATTAATACTTACAGCGGGCTTTCTACTTTGGCAAATGACATGTAAGAAACAACACGATCAGAAGCCAGGCTTGCCTAGTCATAAATGGATAAATTGATAAAGCTTGATTTGGAGCGTGGTTGCATTGAAACCATCATCTTCCAGAAAATGATGAGCTTTTTTCCTCAGAATGCTGGAGATAGATTCTTCATGGCACATTCTTCTCTTTATGCTCCCTGTTTTCGTCTTTAGTTGGAAACGTACTTAGTGAGTGAGAATAAAACGTAAACATACAGTAGATACAGAAGTGCCAAGCACCTTCAGCTTTCACCGATGCTTGCAGAGAGCATAGACAGAAACAAAATGATCTGTAACTATAACTGAGAAGCAAAAAAAAAAAAAAATCTATGTTTAATCAACATTTAAAGGAGGAATTACATGTGCCGCGAATCCCTTTTTATATTGCACTTAAAATCCCCTTACCTGCCCTTTAGTTTTCATGGTTTTCCTTGTCTTCAGTGTCACTTAATCATATTTCAACAGGATTTGCTTCCTCACTGCCCATCTGCTCTTCCTTTCTAGTGCCGCGTTAATGCCAGAACAACATCCCAATAGTTTCCTTCTACCACGCTTTGATGTCAGACACCCGGAGATTTGGATTTTTTTCATTCAGGTTCAAACAGAAGAGAAAAATTCTTGGTTTGTGGGAGTGACAGATACTATTTTCAAATGTAAACGTCTAGAGCTAGGGCAGGGGAATAACAGGAGGCAAACACAACTCTGACTCCTGTTGACATTGAGTGTTGGTCATGGGGGAGCATCATCGGTGGGACCCGATGGCCGTGACCTGCCCTGCTGCTGGCCATGGCTATGCCTCTCCTGGCCCCGGGGAGAGGATGCAGGCAGCATGCTCTGCATCAGGTCTGTGCCTGCAGGAGGGTCAGCCTCTGAGGATATTAAAAATATTAATCAATGAGTGGAGAGGGCAAAGCTGTGTTCTCCTCCGGACACCCACTTTGCTTGTGTGGGTTGCCCAGTTAGATCTGTGCTTACTGAATCAGAGGCATCATTTTGAGACTCTTCATGTGTTTTATTAATCTTAGAAGTATTGAATTAGTAATCTTTGTATATTTATCTGTCTCATTTTCAGAGGTAGGGAAGACTTTGTAATGTTGTGTCTTATTAGTTTAGGAGCTTAATGGTGTGGGTAGGTCTCTTTGAAAGGGGAGAATTTTAGATTTTTTTTTTTTCAGTGTTGACAGGAACTCTCCCAAAAGAGTTATGTGCTACCTTCTGCAGTTAAAAACTTTAAAAAAAAAAAAAATTCTATAAATCCATTCTAATCCATTGTGTAACTGTGAGTTAGTCCTTGGATCACTGCTCAGAAGAGGTCTGTGAGTATAGCTGGGGATATTATCGTCTCTCTCACATCACTATCTTTGCTGGGCATTAAGCTCTCATGATAATTCATAAGAAAAATATATTTTTAAAAGATATTCAAAGTCTGCAGTGGCCAATACTTGAACCTCTGTTCTTGAATTATTTTTTAATTAAACATAAAGGGTTTTTTTCTATAAAAAAGTGCCCCAAAGTGCAGTTAATCCAAATTCTGAGGAGTTTGTGCCAGCAGAAGTCAGTCTTGCTATTTCCAAATAATATTTGCATCAGATCTCATGAAGCAGAACATGAGGCTCCCTCGTTACAGAAATCCAGAAGGTCCTCTGTATTACGGTGGTGAGGGTCACAAGCTCAGAAGATGCTCATTCATGCTCAGTGCTGTAATGGCAAACTACCCCAGAAACTGGATCTGCCAAAGCAGTGCTGGAGGCTCCCCTGCCAGGAGGGCTCTGCCCTTCCCACCCTGGAGGACGACTCTGGACTTTCTCCAGTCTGGTGTTGTGTGAGCTGGCTTTGGTGGGAGCAAAGCAAAAGGAGACGGGTACAACCAGAGTACAGGCAAGGGAGGTGCGCAGGGGGCGAGCGGGGGACGGGGCAGAGGGATGCCTGGGATGGACTCTTAAAGGACAGGTTTAGAAAGAGACGCTTGCTTGGAGGAAGATTAAAGAGGTCTTCTTCAAGGCACAGATGTGACAGCAAGAGGGAAGATAGGAGGGAAGGCTGGGAAGAAGGCAGAAGCTGGTGGAGGAAGCGGAAGCAGAGGCTGTTGCTGAGTCTGACAGCTTGAAGAACGAGAGGAAAGGGCGTCTTCGACTTTGATTTGGCTAACACATATGTGATGAAGAAAGAAACGCATGGGCTGATTGTCTGCGGGGGAAGAGGCTTTAAGAGGAAGCGTGGGGCAGATGTCTGAAGCAGGTGAGAAGCCACCACAATGTTGGTCATGGGACCAACAGAGATGAAGGAGTTAGAAAAGAAGGGATGGCTTTAGCAGTAGAAACAGGATTTAGCAAGAAAATAGAAAATGAAGAATAGTATGAGCTGCATGGAAAACATTGGTTTATTATTATTATTATTATTATTATTATTATTATTATTTACTAAAGGTTGGCTTGTTTTGAGTCTAATAAATAGCTTCTGTCAGAAAAATAGAAAACAAGTTTTAAATGTTGGCTTTTACTTCTACTTTGTTTATTAGAGCAAAGACTGTTAGGTCTGTTTTACTAATATCTTGTAAGTAAACATAGTGAGAACATTCAGTGTGATAGAGAGAGATGATTAAGATGATTAACCATTGAAATTTGGTTCCACACTGAGCACATAAGAAGGAAGAAAAGGATGGCAATTAATATGTTACTATAATAGAACCACTACTAAGAGGCAGTAATAATGGTTCTGGATTATTTATGGTTAATTTTAGAAGAGAGCGAGTTCATTTTTGGCCCAAAGCAGTAGACATGAGCATGGAAGGAGGGGAAAAACCTTTTAACCAAGTAGAAATTTCAGTCGTGAGCTGTAAAAGGAAGTTGAGGTGAATATTGAGAAAAATTCAAAAAGATAAAAATGATTTCAGTTTGGTCGTTCTTCACTGGTTCTGCAGTTTGGCAGCTGTCAACGTCTCAAAATATCATCTCACCCAAACTGTTGAAAGAAAGAAACCCTTTGATTTTTCCCTTGAGACTCCCAAGCTGAAAATGGACTCTTTGTAGTCTCAGCCTCATTTCAGACAGTTTTTTTTTTAAAACATTCTTGCTGGCAGAAACAACTAATTCATAAATAGAGTCTCTGTTAATTAAATAAGTTTTATCATTTTAACTTGCCTTTTAAAATGAAAAAGAAAGTAAATCTCTAACATCTTCTTTATTACGAATCTTAAGGGAGTAAGCATCACATTTCTTGCATCATTGATAATGCAAATTAGTTTTTGTTTGGGTCACACATAAGTTTATAGTTAGAAGTAAATATTTAATGGACAGATCTGGGAAATCAACTCATATATAGCAGAAAGTTTACTTTATAGTTATTGAAAGTTAGTGTGAGAAAGATGGGCGGCACGGTGGTTTCTGTTTATTTAACCTTTCCTGCTCTTGCTTTTCTTTCAGTAGAACTCTTTGTAGCTTGTCATTAAACACTGTTATATTCCTACAGTATCTGTTTTTACTATCTTTACGGTAGCCACAGCGTTCAGCATTTAATGCTGTTTTAAAGTAAAGGTTAAGCATATACAGCGTACTTAGGGCTATAAGGATTATATTTGTGGTCCTGATTATTGGCAGGAAAACCAGGTGATTATTTACAATAATATCTAAAAATTTGTTGACTTTGCAACAGTTTTTCTTAGTTTGCTTGATGAAGCAATAGTCAGATAGCCAAATCAGATTAAACTTCACTCAGGGCCTCTATATTGTGCATAGTAATGCCTCATGAGGGTAAAATACTTTGACTTGTTTACTTGCTAGCACAGGGGTAGCCTGCAGTTAGTGTATATAGCCTATATGAGGTTTTTCTGCCCTGTGTTTTTACACATTATTCCTGAAAATGTTGTACTTCTCTCTGTATGAAACGTCTGCAGGAATGACACTACTGCAGACAAATTACCGATGTTTCACCACGACATCTGCACTTTCTGTAGTGACTCTTTTTTTGTGTGTGCGGTGGATAACAAAATATAAGAAGTATCCTGTTATTTGTGCGTGAAATCTGATAGTGAAAAAGACACCAGAGAGAATTCTTCAGTGATAAAAATTTAAATAGACCCATTTATCAATATGGCAGAGATTTGACCTGAAAGTTAAAGTGTTTGAAAGTTAAGTGGGGTTGTGTAAAGAAAGTTGAGGCTGCGCTACAGATAGACCATAGGTTTTGTAAGTTATTAAATCAAAATAAAAGGTATTGACAAAACAATACATTGCCTGTATCGCCCCATCTAATAGCTTCTGGGAGCACTAAATACATTCTCCACACTAAAGATGTGTGAAGCCTTTCCCTTTCTCATACTTTTGTTCTTCTACTCAGAAACATTCGCACCGTGGTTGGTTTTATAACAGACTTGGCACCAAATTGCGCCTGTGAATGCTTTGCCAGAGAACTTCCTCGGAGCGGCGTCGTGGGGAGCAGGAGTGGCGGCATTGCTCTGCTATCAACAGGATTATTAAACTTTGCAGGTGGGGTCCGAATCACTTTCTTGGGGATTAAAAAAAATAATAATAATGGCACTAATATCTTTACTGGGGGAAGGGAGAGCACACTGCGGCACTCTTTGCTCTCCTCAGGACTCCTCAGCACCATTTCCATGCTGGAAATCTATGGGATTCAGAGAGGGAGCGGTGTCTGGCAGTCCCCTCGAACAGGGATGCAAGGAGCCGTGAGGCAGTTAACGCCGCCTGCTTAATGATGCCACGTAAACCCTTTGCAGTGACCGTCATCTTCCTTGGAGAGGGGCTGAGTTTGCTCATGGAGGGGGAAGGCAAACGGCTGCGGGACCCGCCGGGGACGGGGAGGTTGGGGAGCGGGCGGGGGGCAGCTCTTCGCCCCCAGATTCATTAGCTGGGGTCTGCTTTTTCCTCTGGCTCCTCCGACTCCATGGGGTTGGAGGGGCATACCCCCTACCTATGGCTTCCCCACCGAGGAGGGAATGAGGCTGGCTCTCTTTGGCTTGAAAACGACACAGATTTGAGACTATTTCCCCTCCTGCAGATTCTTCCATGGAGAGGAGCATAGAAGACATTACTATTTATAGTGCACAGTACGCGTACACAGCGTGACATCCACCGGCTTTTCAAGCAAACATCCTACCAGTTTGGAGGGGGGAGGCTTTCCATCTCGGTGTCCCCGAGATGCCCTGTCCCCTCTCCCGGGGAGGTGGGAAATCACACAGAGGCAGCACCCATCTCCCCTTGTCTATAGGTTTCCTTCGCTTATTTTTAGATGAAGATACTTGCCCCCCTGCCGTGGAGCTGATCATGAGATTCAAAGCCAAAGCAAGTTTTCAGCAAAAATAACACGAGTTTTAAGGGAAGGGAGAGGGATTGAAAGCAATGAAGGTACAAGGGGGTTGCAGAGCATCTGCAGCGTCTGGTTTGGGGATGGACCGCTTGTGTGAGCGGAGGGAAATGAAGATGGAAAAATGCATTAGTTTAACTAAGGATTTTTGGGAGTTTTCAAGGGGATGAGGGCCAGCAGTGGGACTCGGGTTTCCCTGCTGCCCGGTCCCTGCCTGACCGCTGGGTCGCACGGCATCTCTTTGTGTTCGTGTACGGCTTGGGAAATCAGAGTGTCTTCATCTAAGCTCGATTCTCGATATAGAGAAGATAGCTGACAATGGCAATAAAAATAACAGTAAGCAGTTGGAAAGGCCCAGCTCAAATCGTGCTCTGTCAACAGCTTTGCAATCTGTATAAATACGAGCAGAAAGACAAACAACTCTGATTTCTCTTTAAGAATGTGAGTATCCATTGTCGTAGATTTAAATTAGGACATTTTACTTGTACTGTATGTAAATTCCTTCTTGGCAAATAACCCATGTCCACTAATGTATGTGTATTTTGGGTCTGTATAGTTTTGGTCTCTGTGAAATACAATGAAATTTGATAGCACACAGAAATACTTGCATGGAATGTCAAATTTTTTGTGTGTGCTTCTCACATATCCATAAAAGAGTTTACACATTTCTAATTACTCATTCAAAAAGAGACTTTACAGCACTTTTAAAAGAGAGCCAATTTTTTCCCTACTGTGCTCTGTTTTTACAGCTTGTGGAAAGCTTATTTAACGAAAGTTTAAGTAATCAGCGAAAGTCATTTCTGAGAAAAGACTGACAGATATGAAGCCTCTTTTCACACTTCATAGGAGGTGGAGATAGTAGCCATAAAATTTACAGCTCAATAGTACTCTGTTTAGCTTAAGTTATAGAATTATTAGTGTTTCAGGCATGTGATAGATTTTAGGGAGGTTAAATATTTTAAATGATTATATATGCTTTGTGTAGCTGAGCTGTAAGTGTGCAATACTAATAACAACATACCCCTCCAAACCCAGCAACCTGCATGCTCCCACGGGGCTGATGTTGCGCTAAAAATATGTGTTTGCAGCTGACTTAACTTCATGATATATTAATAAAATGTTAACGATATGTTCCCTTTACAGAGGCTCACCTCTGGCTATGAAAGTATGAATTCCTGGGCTATGAAAATGAACAGGCGGGCATGTTGGGTAAGAGAGGAGGCACTAGGGAGGTCAGCACCATCAGCATCTCTGTCCCAGCTCCTACGGAGCAGGGACATGCAAATTTTACTGTATGAGAGACCTAGCTATAGAATGGTTGGGAATAAGTGGCTGCTTCTGCAGCTCATGACCAATTATATGTTGAAAAGACCTGAATAAAAGAGGAAGAACTTGGCTATGTTATGAGAGTGAACAGTTCATGAGAAATCTCATATAAATGGGCATGCCTTTGAGAGATAGTAATAGGCATCTGAGTGTGAATCTTTCTCAATATTATGAGACGCCCAGATGCTATGGCAATGGGTAACACATACAACTACTTACGGCAACATATAAATAAGCAAACAAAAGCAATAACTGAAAACATTTAAATGTTGCGCTCTCTGTGTCATCCTTTGAACCCATTTTTTTTTGGTAGTGCTTTAGATGTAACTGCCTCCCCAGGAACACACAGCAGAAAGGCTTTCATAGTTCTTTAAAATAACATAAATTGTGCGAGCTGGAGGCTAGTCCCACTGCAGTTACTTTGAGGTTTGCCATTGGTTTCGATAGAACAAGAACCAAATCAGGGAGGCATCGTTCCTCCTCATTGTGGCAGCCACGGTATAGCATTAACACAACGAAGTGGCTCACGGTACAACTTACATCAATATGCAGTTTAAATATGTGTAGCATAATGTTTATATTTTTTTTATTCACTTTTATGTGAGCCTAATACAGCCAGCCTCATAAAGTTCACTCTTGCACCAGATTAAAGCGGTGTCTTTGTAGCATTTACTGGTTGTTCATAAATCATGGTGGCACTTTGTTACTGTCCACAAGCTGGTTCTCGCGCTAAAGGTTTCAATCATTAAGATGTACAGTATTATCTCAGGCATAGTTTTACTCCTAGAGAAATTATGCTGAGAAGTGCTTTTGTACGTCTGGCATTTGTGGAAAACGTGTGTGTACAGCGTGCCATTTGAAAGCTGATACACACGATACCGTTAGCTGCTGTATTAACAAGCGCTTTAACTAAATATACAGAAAATTCTCCTGTGTATTTATGCAATGCAGGAAAAGTACTTATCATGCCAGTTCGCAAATTCCCAATGTTTATCTCCGACATCTATTTCACCTCGATGTAAGGTTTTCTGGGCGTCGAACACTTAGATTTCAGGTACGACTCTCAATTACAGGAGAAGTGCCTTGATTTGTCAGACCCTACAGGTTTTCGGCTTTGGCTGTTAATACCAACAATTCCTAAATCCTATTCAGTTGACTCTGAAAACCGCATTCGGGAGGCGTTCAGTGATCCTGCATTCAAATGGTTAATTTGCACTATGTTCTGTTAAAGAAAAGGAAAACTGTCACCCTGTCATTTTAGAGTCTGACACTAAGCTTGTCAAAAGAGACAGCTGTTAAACTGAATTACTGTTGACATGCAGAGAAACGGCCCTTGCCAGATGTAAAGGACATCTGCGGCAATGAAGTGGTACAGGGTGGCTTTTAAAATGTGGTCATACTGGTATTTGAATAGAGCGTCTATGGCATTAAAACGTGGCCTTGACTCAGACAGTTTAAGGCAGCGAACCAGAGCCAATGAGAAGCACAAAGAAGTGCTGATCTGTTGCTGTATCCATAACTTATGCATGAATATGAAAACAGTGCAGTGTCAAAGCTATTAAGCTCTTATCTTGTATCCAGGAGGATGTGGGTTTAAAACACAGTAGGAAATATTTTGTATTTCTGGGTCCTTGAATGTGCGGGTAGGTGAGGTGTAAATTCATAAGGTGGATTAGGCAGGGAATGAATAGAAATAAGTCTTCTTGTCTTCAGCTAACAACCGCTCAGACAAGAATTGCAAAGGGCATTAAGCCTAGGAAGTGAGGGCTGGATGTGCCTCGCCGGTGCTTCTGATAAGGCTGCCGTCGTGCAGAGCACGTGGGTGGGTGCTGGGGAGGTTGTCCTTCAGGGAGGGGGGCAAATAAAAATGGACATAGCTGCACGGAGAGGCCTGTAAAATTGTCTGTGTATCTTAACGTGAGTTACATAAAAAAGTCGGAATACCAAGTTCATTTTGTAAGAAAATGTAGATATTATGAATATTTTATAATTTAGCGATTGAACCGACAGTAGGGAATTCTGCACATTATAGAAGTGCGCAAGACTTTGATTTGCATGTTTTTAGGGTAGAAATAAAGCTGTTTTGGAGAAAAAAGTATCAGTTAAGCAATTTTGCTAAATGTATGAAAAATGAAATGTTATGAGATCAAGCATGTTTTCATTACGAAATGAAATTGATGTTTGAAGCTAAAAAAAAAATATTCAGGCCAAACATCATTTTGAATATGTTAGCAGATCATATCTTGATGATTTATTTGTATGTTTAGTGGTGGCAGAAACCGAAGAGTTTGCCATCTGCAGGGAAGAAGGCAAATGATATTTCTAAATCATAGAGACTAAGCTGCTCCTTTCTGCAGGAAAGCAACAACAACAGCAGCAACAATTTGCTCTAGGCAGCAAAAGTGCTGGCAGGGATGGGTGTGAGAGGTGTTTTCTTCTTTGTAAGAGAAAAGTTTGCTTTCCAAGCACCTGGGTTTCTCTATGCAGAAAGCCTGATGTCAGTCGAGGTGGACTCGTCCTCCTACGCTTTCTCTAAGGGTGGTGGAAAGGCCAGGGCTCGTTTAGGGCTTGAGATGGTTTGTGCTGGTCTCCTGCATTGCGCTGAGAGCATCCCTTTACCGCGGAGAGCATTTAGTGTCCTGTTCTGCCCACACTGCATCGCTACCATTGCCCACCACCGCAACGCCAAGAGGTGGAGGTCTGTGCCCATGGTCCACCTGGACGGCCTCCAGATTGCTGAAGAGGCGCATGGTAGTGTGTGATTTATGGAGGTGACTCCATGCAGCGTGGAGGGCCGCTGGGTCGTGCTGCTGCCAAATCTGACCAAACAGCCACTTGCACGTGTAACCAGCGGTGGTCCCACTGGTCCATATGGCCGTGGTTGGCTGGGTCACAGCAGGAGACAGCTTTACAACTACAAATATCTGTGATCTAACACAGCCCGTCCTGAAACCGCATTTATCAACAGCTGCCAGAGGTCTGCCACGTACGAGGGAGGCAGTAAGTAGTGTCAGCGTTTAACCACCGTGGCATGTGCAGCAAGCAGAGAATAGCTGTTGTGTCTGTGCAGTCTCCAGGAGTCAGGGATGTGTGCTTTGTCCTGGTCTCTACTGGGAAGCTTTTGAGAGGAGCAGTCAGGGTGACCATGCTCTCCCGGGGTTGGAGCACGTGGGTACATTTTGGGTTTCAGGATGCTGGGACGGTTGGTTCCTCAAGAATAACCTTTTCATGGGGACAACGTAGCTGCTTGATGGCAATTCAAAGGCCAGCTAGCACCTGGATAACTCTGTCCGGCGTGTGCTGCAAGCCATGCGAGTGAGGAAAACCTTGTAGATGGTATGGCCACGTTCATGGTGGCATCGTCAGATGGCTCATTTCTCACCCGGTGGGGTTTGGTAAGATCTCGGTCACAAATACAGGAAAGGAAATGTAAATAAAAATGTTAAAAAAGTTTTGAATGGTGGTTGCCTAGCAGGACCACCACCATCTCATGTGTGTGCTCTGGGGACACTGTCCAGGAGCTTCCAGCCTGGTGGAGTAAGGGCAAGACAGACCTAGGAGGAAATCACTTTACCGCGATTTTCTGCCTTCCCGCTTGGCTGCCGAGTGTGCCGTTGTCTGTGCTGACCCAGCAATGTCAGTACTGAAGTGTCTGCAAAGGCAGCAAAACCCATCCCTGTGGCTGTGCTGGGACGAGGCTTGGGCGGTCGTCTTCACCCTGCCAATCTTACAGGAGTTATTTGGACAAAACATCAAATACCTCTTCAGAAGGACGTTGTATGCTGCAATAAAGAAGGCTGAAATCTCAATATCCACTCCTCACTGATTAGGTGGAGCTGCAGCTCAGTGTCACAGGTTTTATCCAGTGCAGACTCACCTATTTACACGTTTAACTGTGCTGTAATTATTAACTTTTTACAAACAAGCACAAGGTGGAACGTTTAAATAAACAGCAACAAGCTTGTTATTAGATGGCAGGTTTTTCTGTGATAGCTCTTGTAATATCATCATTAGTTTATTAAACTTACCATGAAAAATCTCTTTCTCCTAATCTAAGCTCTTTCATACAGCTTCCGGTTTTGATTGACACCAAAATAAAATAACTAGCCTATAAATTATAATGTGCTATTTAAATGATGTATAAATGCATTATTTGTAAGGCATTGCAAGGATCATCGGTGTGCAACATACGCAATTTTAAGAAAATAAAAAATGTTCTACCAAGATAATAATAAGGCAGAATGCAGCTCTTTTTGTGGATATTCTCACCGCATGCTTATACTAATTGTAATAATCAAACAAACCTGGAAAAAAAGCCCTATGTCAACAGCCATTTGAACTTCATCATGGAATCAGTCCCAGGTCAAAAATTAAAATCTATGCAATTCGTCTCAGAAATGCACCCCAACTTTGCGAGTTGTCAAACAAGCAAATTCCTGTCATTGAGGTCACCCCAAAATTCAGGTTTGTAAACATGTTCCTACTCACCTGTTTGTTGATGTTGGAAAGGCATCTTTCCCATTTTGTTCAAGCCAAGAAATGAAACTTTCTGAGTTTTGTGTGTTGACTGGGAGATGCTCTCTGCCTGCTGTGTACTGTCACAGCGAGCCCGGCTGAATTACTCCAGCTGAAGATCTACCCCCAAGCTCTAGTTTCCCATTTCAGTGTTGCAGACAGCATGGGAACTAGGTCATTGACAAACAGAAAATAATGCACAATGGCTTGTTATAATCCATCCGTTTGTTTGGGAAACCAGCGATCTCCAGGGAGGGAAAGGACTCCTTGCTACTTTTTAAATGCTGTATTTCAAATTGGGGTTTCTAATTCAGCTTTTACGTAGCCTGATAACTGTTCATTACTGTAAGAAGGATCTCACACAAGTGGAAGTTATTCTATCCAAGATCATCAGTGCCACGGGCTCAGACTTTGCCCGGTCAAGCCATCCTATAGCGCTAGTGCTTGGTGAGTACCATTAATGTGCTTTAAATTTGACTGTGCAAGTCCCGTAGTGGAAGATGTGGCTCTTGCCCCTAGAGGTTTGCAGTGTAAAATGAGTTAATAGCACATTTCGGGCTAGATCTGAGCGCATATTATAAATGACTAATTTATTTCTTGAATTTGCATTTCCCCCTGCTTAGATTGTGATTTCTATGAATATTTTCTTGTATAAAGGTATTCTTTTTTTTCTCTTTCTCTGTGGTATGAATGGAAGAAATATATATTTGCAAACCGAGGTGGTTGTTACCTTTCCTTGCTTGGATGTTCATGGCATGTTTCTGGCAAACATCTAAAATTCAGTTTCCAAGGCTGTAGACAGCAAAGGGCATGTCTTGCAGAGACAAAATGAAACCGATGCAAACAAATATCCTCACAGCATGATGGGAACACTTCTTGATGTCGAAAACCGTCAAAGGAGCTAAGATATGCATGTATGCTGTAGCTCCATGTATGGTCAAAATATGAGGCAACGTCTACTCTGGATTTATATAGTTTAACACGGCAGGGAGTTTGGGATCTTCAGAAACTATAACCCCGCTGTCTCCTAAATATTTTTAGTGGTGCAAAATCTCTTGTGATCCAAGCTGGTTTGCAATGTGACTAGTCTCAAGGTAAGGTCACGGGGAATTATACTGTTTCTTTAGTGTAGTTTTTCCCTGTGTGCAATTCTTGAAGGCCAGCTGCAAACTTACTCCTTGCTGACTGACTTGGTAAACCACGTCCTGCGTAAATGTACTGATATATACCTGATATGACTTAAGCTAAAGAAGAACCAGGGATGTGCCAAGGAGGAAGGTGGCTCCTTTTTCATCTTTGCATTGAGCATGTTTCTTGTTTCAATGTCTTTTTCATTAGAATTTAATCTTTCTGGAAGCCAGGTAATATCTTTAGACCTGGCCCATGTCCATAAAGGTATTTTAAGATTAATTTCATGGGTACAACCAGCTTCTTCAAACATCAGCCTTTTCTCTTTTTAACCATAAATGTAGGTATTCTACTCTTCCTGCTTTGTTTTCTTTTTTAGAAATGCTGTTTATTACATTAAACTGAGTGACCATGCACCGAGTAGACTTTTTCTCTAAATTAAATGGAAAAGCCATTTTTTGCATATATTTTCTCACGTAATTAGCTATCATCTTGTTATAGGTTATCTAATTTCCGACAGAGGAACAGAGTTTCAGTTATTTTTGCTTTTTCTGTGGGGATTTTTCATATTTTGTAAAGCTCTAGGTGCAGGTAAAGATGAGGAAAGAGGAGCGCAGGTATTAGTAGTGTTCACTGAGTAGTCGATTTACAGATACGGGAGTCCCCTGGGTCTGACTTGCAACCAGATGACCAACACGCTTCACATTTTATTTATTTATCTGGCTACTTAGCACTTCCTACTGTTTCTCTTATATGAATTAATTTACCCTGTAAAGCATTCCTTGCAATAATCAATGACTCATTACACTGAAAACCCGCAGGAAAGATTAATTATATGAAAAGTGTGCAAGAGGAATGTTCAACTTTTGTATTTCTAGTGACCCAGATATTTAGTGCTTTCTTTACGCCGAGTTCTCATAAGTTACAGGAGAGGTTTTTACCTGGAGCCGCAGGGAGTTCAGATGGCTTAGAGTGCGGTGATATTTCCTAGACATACCAAATCCGGTTCATTTATCATCAATATCCACAGGAAATAATAATCTGTTTATACACCACATTTCTATGAGCTCTGCGAGGCTCTTGTTATGAATTCCTTCCAGCTGCTTTTCTCATTCCCACAGAAGAATTGCATGTGAAGGGTTACCGCTTACCCATCAGTTACAATTATTGACTGATAACCACTGGTAATCCCAACCCTCTGACAATCTCTGATAAGGACTCTGTGTAGTTATTATGCTCTAAAATGTTGCCTCACCCATAAAGGTCTTGAACCTCAGGCTGGGTGGCTGACATAGCCACCTTTTCCGAATCCTTGAGTAGAAAGAGATTAATAATACGGACCATGGAGCTTTTACAGCTATAGAAATGCCGTGTAAAACTGAGAGCCGGTTTGAAACTCCTGCTTTCTGCCCCGTGGGACTGATTGCGTCCTGTTACCTTTGGAGAAGTGATGCCTGCCAGTCAGCTGCAGCTCGGCAGACAGCAATCAAGGTTTCTTTTATTCTGTCCGATGATTTTTGGAGAAAGCCAGTTAAGTAAAGCCATAAATCAAAGCAATTAGAACAAGGTTAAAAAAAAAAAAAAAAAGCTATGGCTAAGCTCATTTCCTTGACATTCTTCGCACTGCTGGTTTTGCAGTACACCAGCTTTCAGTTCTGGTTTGTTCCCCCCCCCGAATCACTGTTCACCTCTATTAATTTTCTTGTATCTATTGTAGATTTATGTTTTCTTTAAGATCGGTATGTACCTGCATTCAGGCAGACTTGCACCGTAGCAGAGCAGATGAGCTGCTCCCATTCTAGTTTAGCAAGGGGTCAAAAGCAAGCCTGGGAGATTTCCCGTCCTGGGGAGGGTCAAGCCACACACACCAGCAATAATTACTTTACTTTTAAAGTAATCTGGGAAAAGAGGGAAAATAAGAAAGAGAGGCTTGAATTCTCTGTTCGGTTTTAAGGCAGCAAGAATTTAAGTCAATTTAGCTCAACATGTTAATTAGTATGTCCAAAGAGCCATAAAGTGAAATAATATAGAGAATGAATTCTTTAAAGTGTAGGTGACCAACAGAAATCTGGATAAATACATGACACTGCCTCTACTTTGGGTTGTCAGCTAATAAATTGCATTAAAAAAGGTGGCAACGCATTAAAGATTTTTGTAATACTTCGTTCTCAACTGCAAGCAGTTGTAATTGCTGTAGGGATGTTATACCGTGCTGTAGGACAGGGAAGGCAGCACTGTAAGGGTAAGTTAGGAAAAAAAGATTTCAGTCCCAAATGGATGAAACCTGAGATACAAATGCATGTCTTAACCCCTAACTATGGGTTTTTAGGGAGAAAACAAACTAAATGGTATTAGTACTGTACTGAATCTATTTGTTCTGTGAATCAGAAGCTGGGTATTTTCCTTGCTCCTGTGTAATGTTATTGAAGTAAAATTGTAGAAAGCTTTTGCCTTAATGTTTTGGCCCAATCTTTTCAGTGCTTCAGGGGATTAATATAGGTTACAAAGCTGACTTTCAGGCTAGTTTCTCCCTCACCAGCCTTTGCAATTCAGTGGGACTGATGGATTATAGCACTTTGGAAATCAGGCCCTAAATTCTGATGTCTACAAAACATAGAAGAGGTTGAATTGTGTATATTTTGCCCTGAACCTACACTAGATTCCTTGAAGACAATAGCAAAAAAATCATATAAAATTGTCTCTTTATTTGGAGGTAGTTTAATATCAGGGGAGACTTGCTTCCAGCTAAGAAAACATTTGTTACAGAACTAAAAATGTTTGATATGCTGTTGTAGCAGATAAACTTTGTTAGTGCACAGTAGCACAGTGCTGATAATTTAAGAACTCGCAGGATTTTCAGCAGTAAAAGATCCCCAATGAGTGCTAAGCTCAGTGGGAAAATGCAGTACATAAATCTGCAGCAAGAGGAACAGAACAGGAGGGGATCCGTTCTGCGCTCAATTTTGGGAACCCCAAACCACTGTTGGAGGACATTGGAGAGAAACAAAAGTGAAGAGAAGATGTCTTGGGGCATAAATGTTAATTTCGAAGAATTTTCATGTTAAATATAATGTTGGGTAAGACCCCTCAGGGAAATCCTCAGCTCACTGGAGACTCCTGCTGTCGTTTGGCACAGGGGGAGATAATCTGTTCTAGTAGAGGAATCAGCCTCTAAATGCTGCATAGTCCCAAAGTATATTCCGCAACACACTGTCGTGCATTGCAGTTAGGAGAAGTGGTCGCTGCAGGTATCAAGAAAGACGGAGGAAGGTCCAGGCAACAAAAGCATGGCCAAATTCGATCGATAAACTGGTTTCATGTGACGGGATGAAGAACATCAACTTATAAAGAAGAACTGATGCTTAAGGTGGAGGGTGGTTGCATCCAGAGTCAGCCCCCCCGGATGATTTCAGAAGTAATTATGAAGTTGAATTTGGGAAGAGCCGGAGAGGGAACAGCAAAGCCACCAGAGAAAGGCAGCAGAGGAATGTGACAACAAACTCCAGAGAGAAAACACAGTGCCATGAAGGGGGAGGACGCTCAGGCACCTGTTGTGACAGCTGTGACTAAGCACACAATGACCAGATCAGGGAGAATAATGAGAGAATCTGCTCATTTAAGAGTGTATATACAAACCCAGCAGGGACATGAAACTGTTTTGCTTTGGTTTACTGATAATGTGTTATTGGAGTCATGTCTCTGACTGTGTCGTAGAGTGGGTTCAAAACAATTACTTATATAACACAGGATATATTTAAGTCAGGGAGGACTGGGAAGGGAGAAATGTGTGTATCTTAATTTCTGGTTAAGAAGCAAAATGAAATTATGTTTTTCTGAATAGATTTATTGATTTCCGTTTTTCTGACACAGGGATAGCCGTCTCAAGGGCTGGATGCCCCTTGCAAAATTTGAACTGTAAAGTAATTGATGAATGAGATTAAGCATACATCTCTTGCCAGCTGCTGCTTCATACCCTAACCTGAACTGCATTATTCTAAAAAGTAAACTCCTTAAAAAAAAGGTCAGTCAGTGCCATCTCCAAAAGCTGGAGCCCACCTCTGGGCGGCTCCAGCCTGGTCCATGGTGTCCGGGGCTCGCTGCCGGCCGGGGCAGACAGGCGGTCTCTGGCACAGCCCCTGGCGTGCCTTCTGCTTGTAATGCACCACGTTAGAAGTAGGCAAGCATCTTCTGGATCAGCTTTGGGGTTGAAGAGCCTGATTTTGAAGTGGCAAATGCACGGCTCTAGCAAAATTCCATCTGTATGTGAAAGCAAATTGCATTTGCTGCTCACTTACAGAGCAGAGTAATATGCAGGACAACATCAGGGAAAACAAAAGGAAAAATAAAACTCAACAGAGCAGTTCTTTGGGCACCAAGAAATAGCACGGTCCAATGCAACTGCCCGCACTGCAAACCTGATTCACAAATAATGGCATTCTATGCAAGAATAACCGCTGTTACTTTAATTTAAAATGAAAACCATATTGAGAAACTTTGAAAACGATGACAAGATTTGTGGAATGTAAATACCTGGTGGGTGCAGCCAACCAGCACAAAATATATTTAGAGGGAGCTGGAGCTCAGTCCCTACTAGAGTGCACTGTGCTTACAGATCATCATGTACAAGGAATAAATTACAGCAGGGTTTGTCAACTAATTTGGTGGAGGTATGAATTCTTTACCTATTAATCAATGTAGGGAAGCATGAAGCACCTATAAACCATTCATCTCACTTTAGCTTCTTGTTTAAATTTAATTAGAGTTGTTCTGATTTGATTGGAAAAAATGGAGGTACCTTTGACTATAGAGGTGTCAGACGGAGTATCTTGGGTAGCACTTGCTGCTGTGAGATCCTCAGGGCAATGGGTCAAGTAGTTCGGACTTTTTTTCCAAAATGAACAGCCATAAAAATTCCGTCCAGGGTGAGACCCTTCACTCACAAGTAAATAAAAAAGATGTTCGTGGTGCCAGCACCTCACCAGCGAAGTTTGTAACAGTGTGGACTGGTTCATTTCTCTCTTATGCCTGCAGCAGTTTTCCTCCCTTTCATCAGTGTCTCCATTCCTTTATTGTTATATAGATATGTACAAGGAGGATATTTAATAGGGAAACTTAATTTCTTCACCTTTTATCCTTATCCTAACTTTTTCCACTGCTACCCGTGTTAAAAATTTCATTAACCGCAGTAGGAACAGAGTCAGATCAATGCTTTTTTTTTTTTTTTTTTAAATCCCTCACAAAATTGTTTACCTTTTCTTCCCATAATTTCCATGGGGATTATAATTGAGGCTGTAGCACCTATACATAGTTATGATATGTTTTATACCGCACGTGTAGTATCTGGTGCCGATAGTTGCAACTGCAAGCATAGAAAGCCCCAGTGGGTCCCCTCTATTTCATCTCATTTTAGTTTGACTTTAAATCAGTGACATTTGCTTCTTGTTTTTTATAAAAGAATTCTTTAAAATGCTTTTAAAAAATGAAAAGTCATTCCTAAGCGTTAGAGTCCTACACACAAGCCTTGAAAACTGCAGCTTCACTAAAAACCATGCACTATATGTGATATACACTGATGTATGCTTATTATGGATAAATATTTTTCTCTAGGTAGTGCCTGGAAATTTTAATTAATTTCAGATAGGCCCTATTTTTGTCCGTGTATGCAGATTTCAAATCTGTGCCTTCGTTGATTTTGACACTGTGCAATGATGTATCCGAGCTTTCAGATGTCTGGCTCTTAGAGTTGTGAAATGATAAAACAAACAAACCCAACCGTTTCAGCCTTGTCAATCTAGTTCTCAGTGGACAGATGCCCCGGTGCTAGAAAAGCATCATCCCATGCAATACCTCTTGGCAGTGTCTAAAAAAAGCCAGACATCTTCTAGATGCAAAAGTAAGACTGGCTTCTCATCTCAAAAGAAATCGTGTTTATGGCCACGCTGAAGCTCCTGGGTAAGGCTGCATGGGGAATCGCGCATAAATTCTGCGCCTGCTGTGCCTCGTTCGTGCACGAGTAAGTGATTTCTGGTGTCTCAGGTAATCAACCTGATCTGCTTCTGGAGCAAGTTGCCTCTGGACAGTGGTGGATTAATGGGTGAAGGTCCAGGTTTGTGTGTTGAGGTTTCTGGAATGAACTGGGTTAGTTGTTAGAGTTTGTGGATTGCATCATTAATTAATTAAAAGGTATCATTAATGATGGATTTAAATATTTTATTGGATGCTTATCCAGTGGGAATTGGCTAAACTTTCTAAGAAAATGGGAGGTTTTGCGTTTATGTTGGCACATCAGCAGGGACAGCCCTGTCCCGCCAGTATATGGCCATGGATCTGTACCCTTGCAGGCCACTGCTGGAGGCCCCGGCACACCTCTCCTCTTGAGCAAAGCGGGGGGGGATGAGGCTTCAGGCTGGTCTCCTCCCCACATAGTCAGTCCAGGTTCAGCTGAGCACTGGGGATGTGACAGCCTTGGTGGTGCAGAGCTCCAACACAGCCCAGCCTGGCGAGGCCGTACCTGCCACGGAGCACAGCATCATCCTGGGAGTCTTGCAAGATGGGTTTAAAAGCACGCAGAACTCACTGAATTCATCGTACGGACAACTGGCTACGACTGAGAAAGAAGACGGTGAATTGTTTTGGTACAGATGAGGTTTTCTTTTGGCTAATGATTTGTTTTTAATGTCACACATGGTAACAGCAGAAGCTGCAGCATTCGGGCATTTTTAACGAATTCGTATTGCTTGCATATTAGTAGGAATATTTCCACTGCAGCAAACACCATAAACAGTTTCCACACTGGGGTATGTTATACTGCCACCAGAATTGGTTCTTCTGATGGTTCATTTCTTTTATGCTGAGAATTCAGGACCAATTCAGCTTGGTTTTATGCATCATTAGAGATTTACAATTACTTTGCTATAGTTTCTTTCTGGAAGCCTATCTCTCATGGTTAATGCTATGGGAGCCCTGTTGTGTAGAGGCTGGTATTAGCCACCTTATAGCAATAAAGCGTTTGAGAAGGATTTAGAATTATGAGTGGCTAAATTCTCCGTGCAGTGACTATAATACTGTTATCCCTTGCTGAGCTTGGGTTGAAACATTTTTTTTCTTCTCCTCAAATTAGAAAAAAATGTTGTTTCTTCAAGAGGTTTTGAATCATTTACATGTAATTTTTTGTTGAACTGCTGCAGTCAGGAATGAGGAATTGTGAGAAATTCCATTTGGATTTCATGATGCTTAAAATACATTTAGATTGTATTAGTATATAATGAAAAGAAGGCCTCCTCGCTTTTAAAAAGTGTCATCATTATTTGGGACTTTCTTTTGGTTTTTAGATTTTACGTGTGTTGCTAAAGTCAATAAATTTCACAGGCTTTGCCTTTGGACAATAAGCAGTGGATGTGTATGTGTTACAATCCACATAATTCATGTTTTAGATAAGTGCACTATTGCACTGAAACAAACATGATATGCAGTGAATGATACGAGCCCGATCTAAAGGCCATTAAAATCAATGAAAAGATTTCAAATTAACTTTTATAGCCTTTAGATCAGGCTCTAAATAGGCAAATTACAGTTATGGAGTTTCCCATTTACATACCTGTGTGCTGCATTTAATATATTTTATGGAATTGAAATTACTTGCTACTATTTTCATGCTTTTTTAGGATAAGAATTTGCCAAGGGCATCAACAGCAGTTTTCCCAGGCTTCAGCACAAGGATTATATAGTCAATCCACAAATGACTCAAATCTTTGAGAAAATGGACATGGTTATCAGAGAGGCTTTGACGACAGCAAGGACGGGAGCGCTATCTGGCATAATCCATCAGAGGTTCTCATTCCCTCTCATTAACATACTCAGGACATCAGCACCGGCTGTCGGTCCCAGGGGAATAGCTTAAAACTTTTAAGGGAATACACACGAAACCTCACCCCTGCGTTATTTTAAATAGATCAAACCAGATTTGTCTTTTGTAAGGTTAGAAGAAAGATTGGGGCACGGTAGCGTTAGGGGAGAGATTCAAAGGTTGCAGGGAATTTTCAAACCCATTGTTATATCTTGGTAATCTTTCTTCTTTTACAGGGTTCCTCAATCCCACCGAGGACGCACAGAGCTGATCTCGAAGTCTGTGATATCTGCTGCTGCTGTAAGTATGAAAAAGAGATGCTTCTACCTGCTCTTTCCAAGTGCCCTATAATGAAAAACCCTTTTGGAGCAACACTGGAAATAAGCCATCACTATATCTGATTAAACTTCTTAGGAAACTGTCACTAATCACCTTCTCTGCTCTTGATGGAATATATTTATGCATTTTAAATATACTTACTACGTGTGTGTGCTCCATAAATCACATTCAGCACTCGTATATGATGTATAAGCATATTCTATAGAATACACACAAATATAGATGCCAAACTCCCACAGAGTTCATCACTGGAAAACGTTTGAAGGATCTGATCCTTAATATTTAATGAGAAAGATGCTATTTCCTTCCTCAGCTTTTATCTCTGGTTTGACATAGTCATTAAATTTGTTGTTTCCTTGCAAGATTATATAATTTATGACCTAATTTTAGACTTTTGTGTAACCACACTAAAATACTCGTGGCATATCCGGATTTCTTCATACGGAGTGTTCCAGCATTAGACACCAGCTAGAACACGACTGCTCAGCTATGAGCTTCCCATCAGTAAGGAGTTACAAGCGTTAAAGGAAAACAGCTCAACGATATTCAGATAGCATTACAGGATTAGATTGTCGGGGGTTTTTTCCCTGTAAAGATACGATTTAGCAGCATTTCCAAAGCCCACCGTATGCGGCGGTTGGCAGGAATCCCCAGGTAATGCAGTAATCACCCAGCAACTCCTATTACTTAAAATATTTTAATGTAGCAGCTTCTGACCGCTCTGGGACAAATTCATGCAGCCTTCATCGCAGGGAGGGATGTACGGAGCTGGGGAAAGCAGGTGAAGAATGACACTTAGTGCTTTAAAGTGACTGTCAGCCCCCTCGCCCTCTGGAAGAAAGCATTTGCTCTGCAGCACCAGGCTGGCTGGGGTGATTTTTTTTGCTGCACAAGGTGTTGCCAGATAACTCCTAAATGAATTACGCTAAAGCCGCAGCCACATTTTTTTGTGTCTTCTGTGTGTCCAGGGTAATTCAGTGGTGTCATAAATAGTGCCATGAGTTTCAGCTATTTTGTCAATTCAAACCATATTGTTCGGACCAGTCTTTCATCAAATTTAATATATCGGCTATTGCATTAATGCGTTTTGAGAGCACTTTGTTCTGGTGTTTAAGAGGGAAGTGGTCGAGGATGAGGTTAGATGCTTGCTTCGTGCCTGCAGCACAGTTATGGGGCTTTTTTCCCCTTTTTCTACCTTACCCCGAGGTATCTAACGTGGATGACAGAGGTGGGGTGCTGCTTCCTCAGACCAGCACCCAGAGCGATAGGAACCACGTAGGTGCAGCTCAGTGCACCCCTCTAACATGGCAACTTAATGCAGCGTACGGGGTGGGGGGCGTGCCTACGTGAAAGAAAAATCATCCCTATGAAAAGGTGACATTATTTCTTGGAATAAGAAAGATTGGAGAGTGTATCTGCTTGGCTTTAATGGAGCAGTTCCAGGAAAGCAGCAGCGACCAAAGTGTTTTCAGTATCACATAATTCAAGAGTAAAATCATAATTCCAATTACCATTTCAGCCATTTCTGGCCTTGGGAAACCTATGCTAATATTTATTATTATATGATTGACCTATGATTTCTTCATCATTTACATTAGCAACTGTGATATTCATAGTAACGTCCTTTAAATCATATAAGCAGATGTCAACAGCGCATGATGAAGTCACATCCTGCAGATTTTTTATTTACTTAGTCCATTTTTTTCCTGGTAAAATAACATTGTGAGATGCATAATCTCACCTCCATGAGGCCTCTAGGGGCATATATAATCATGGAATGCATTTTCTATAATCTCACAAAATGAGTCAATTCTATCTGAGGTACAAACAGTTATATAAAGTCGGTATTTCACTTCCATCACTGCCTGACATCATCTTCCACACAGTGCAAGAAAATATTTACTTAGCTCTTTGACATGAATTGCCACAAAGCCTTTGGAACAAAAAATCGAGGAAAGCGAGGAATTAAAATGGAATAACTTGATTTAAAGAATTTAACCCCTTTTCTGGGTGCAGGATTTAGATTTGTAACTTTGTCAGATGCTTTCTTATAACGTCTGGACTGGCCATAGACACCTCTAATCTCTGTTCTTCAGTGAAGTGCCTATGCACAAACCAGAGAGTTGCCCAGAATATCCAACGCTGGAAGCTGATCCTCTTTCTTCATCATCTAAATATTTTCTTTGCACAAGTGAGCATTTGTCTGTGTGAATTAAAAGCTACTGCATTTGTTTTCCAGGCGGTTTTCCGAGGCGCGTTGTTTCTGATGCTTTTCCGTGCAAAGCGCTGCAGAGCAGGCAATACTTGACAATAAATCTCCCTGAAAACAGCTTATTGTTCCATACAGGCATCACCAGCTGTAATTCTTATCAGCTCTAAAATCACTTTTTATTCTTTCTGCCCCTCCCAGCACAGGAGAGGGCACCGACGGGCTCTCTGGAGTCGAACCGGTGAATTCCCAGCCGGGGAACACAGCCGCTTCTGCACTGTGCAGGTGAGGTGCCAAGGGCAGCCTGGGGCTTGTCACTGCCTTCCAGTAGGGTTGATATAATTGTATTTATCCACGAAGGGTCAGTAATTTTCCTTTTCAGACTGATCTGGTGATGCGTCAAAAAGTTTTAGTTCTCCGTTTGTCTCCCGTACCCACTACTCGTCCTCCTGCTGCAATCCAGCTCCTACTTTTGTTCACCTCCACGGAGCACGGCCAGGTGCTTTGCAGCATCTCCTCAGGAAATGTGCCTCATCCATGGAGCTCAGGGAAGCGGGAGCCATCGGTGCCAGCCGGAGAGGGCTGCCTTTCATCGTCTTTGTCTCTCATCCATCACTTTTTTACTGAAGTTAAATTCTTCTGAACTTACATTGCCTGAAAGAGTTTACCTGGCTCAGCCGCTGCCAGGTTTAGGATGTTTCAGAGAGTTTTTGGATCATTTTGGACAAATTTTTAAGGTTTGTGGGCCTTATACAGCCTGTCAGGCAGGTGGACTCTTCTCTCCTCTCTGGGCGTGTAGCCCTTGAAAAGCCCTCTCGTTTCTAGATGTAAGGCGAGGTAAAAAGGTCAGAATAGTCCTAGATCATGTTTCTGAAGAGTGCTGGTGTATAATAATTATTAACAGTTTCTCTAACGGTGCAGGTTACAGACACGGGACCAAACACCTGCAGTGAACCTCCTCAGGCGAAATTCTCCTCGGCTTCAATCAAGTTTTTTCCGGAGAAGAGACCGCTGGCTGCGCTCAGGGCGATCTGCCTGTTCCTGGCTTAAGAGGCACTTATAATCTACTGCTAAGAGACTTATTAGCAATGTAAAAATGAATTTGAAGTAAGAAAAGTATTCTTCCTAGAAGAAATATATTTTTTGTAAAATTAGTTTTGCTGACAGAAGTAACTGGGCTAACTCCTTGTGACTATGGATGTTATTTGTTACCCCTTATCTTACCAAAGCAAAGGGTGCCAAATACTTTGAACTTTGTAAACAATTGTTTCCAAAGTGGTTTTTTTTTTTCTCTCTATAATTTCTTTAGAGAAAAGCTGGCTTCTAATCCTTTCTCTTCCACAGCTTTTACAGCTCAGCTTCTTCCCACTCTAGATACCTTTTATTTTCCCTCTTTGGGTTTTAATATTTCTTAGGTATTACAAAAGTCTCTTTTAAGGGTAAATCTAGAGCTTCTGCTCAGATTGGAAAAGTCATTCTGAAAGCTTTAGTAGATCGGAGAGAGAGAGAAAAAAATACCAAAATGAACTTTATTTCAAACTGACACAGGTGCTGGGGCTGCGGCTTGGAGACCAGCGTCCGAGAGCCTGACGGGTGCCCAGAGCAGGGGTCCTGGCCATCGGTCTTGCCGTTTTTTCTTGCTCCAGGTACCCGGCTGGTGCAAACAGCTTTGCTGGTTGGTCGTGTCTTCTGGGCTGGGCAGGAGCCGGGAGCTGCTCTGCCCCCTCCGTCCCACCCCGCCGATGCTCGCTATCCCCTCCTGTGCCGAGGAGAGGGGCACAATTTTCTTGCAAACACAATTTTTCTCAGTTTTATTTCACTTTTGCAACCACAGCAACAAATATTAAGCCAGAAACAGGACAGAAAGCTCTCCCAGAGTGTGCATTATTAAAGCAGTGTCAGAGGCCTGCAGGGAATCCACGCTTATTATTTGCATAAAACCAAGCAAACTCACGGATGTGGGAAAACTGCAATGCTGGAAAAGCAAGACATGACTTACTCCATCATCCTGGAAAGTTGAACGCGAACGTTTTTACTTATCTGTCTATCTGCTATCTATCTATTTGTTTACTTATTTTGGCACAAGACCCAAATAATGAGAAATGTGTATCTCTAACTGGAGCAGTTACCTCTCCTTGGGTTCTCAAAGGTGGCAAGGATGGGCACGGTTTGGGCAGACCCGTATAGCCCAGAAAAATAAATGACAGCTTCCCATGCTTGCCCAAAAAAATAAATGACGGCTTCCCATGCTTGCATTGCCACTGGAGCGGGGGTGGGTGCTAAATCCCAGTCTTCAGCCTAAGGCAGCAATGTCAACCAGGGAGCAGCAAAGCCCAGGCGTCTGTGGGGAACTTCTGCAGTCGCAGGAGCTTCATAGCGGATCCCAGAGGAAGGATCCTTGTTGAATCAGACTCAAACCAAGCACACAAAACCCAGTGTAGGGCTCGTCAACCCTTCGTCTAGTCAAGACCCAGCTGCTGTTGAGGGATGCTGACTTGATGTCTCATGTTTGTGCCGTGGTGCCATTCCCCAGCTGCCCTCCAACGCCAAGGCGGGGACAATAATTCCTGTTAAGCCCAGCTGTGAGACTTACTTCTTGAGTCTTCAAGTAAGAACTTGATGGTAGGCGGCTCCCACCAAGACTGATCTTCCTTCCTTCCCCTCCTCCAAAGCCAGCGGTTTCAGGTCTTAGATGCCACCAGCAGCTCCCTGGGCACTCGGTTGATGGTTTGCTCCCTGACTCAGCTGGAGTGGGAAGCAATTTAAAATTTCCAGTATTTTTTTTTTTTGGAAAAAAAAAAGTTTACAATTTTTAAGAAGGCACCTTACAGCAGAGCCCAAATGGGAATGTTTGCGTTCGACACCATCCATCAATGCCGAGACACTGAGGGAGCGGCTCCTCCAGCTCCTTGCGTTGCGGTGGACAGAAGGAGCTGTCAGGGAGCCGCGTGCGGCCGCCGTGCTGAGCGGGGCAGGAGCCGTGCTGGCAGAGATCCCTTCCGCAGAGGGGATTTCTGCACTGACAATTTTTGGCTCCTTTAGGTTACTTTGGAGCTGCACAGAATATGTAATGTTCTGCAGTCTCAGAGGGGCTGACAGGGAACTTAAATACAGATTGCAAAGATAGATCATCTCCCAGCATCACTTTGTTTTCTGCTGCTCTAAAATCATTTTACTTGTTCCTGCAGCTCCTATAAAGCCAGAAGAGCTCTCTATATTTGCTTCCCGGATGCCTTTTTCTCCTCTGCTTACAACTATAAAAGCAGCTTTTCATGCTCCAAATCAGAGATAAATTGAAATCGCTGCTGAAGAAATAAAACACAAGGCTAATCAAATTGTAGCACAGGAAGCAGCCTTCAGCCAGTGCATTTTTTGAGAGCTATTTTTAGAATATATTTTTATTTTGGCACTCCATATGGGAAGTCAAACCCATATGGTTTGGGAGAACGGAAGGTTGTGCTTTTATAGAGATCTCGCAAACCATCCCTGCTCAGCCACGTACTTAAACATGTGCTTAAATCCAATTGTCTGCGGTGGGACTGGAGCACACAAACTCCTCGTGACTGGGGCCTCGGGCCCTGTCTGAGGTTGTAACAGTATTACTCCCTCCTGAGATGTAAAACTATTCTATATTCGTTAAACCAGTCTCCAGTTAACTTGGCTCTTCTTAATTACGACATTTCTCATTCATACACCTTCCTTTTTTTTTTTTTTTTTTTCATTTCTTCACTTCTTCTCCGTTGCTCAGATGCCCCAATGAACGCGGTTCCAGCACCAGCCAGGATGCAAAGCTGAACATCCATAGCCATCGCTCTCCTGCTCTTCGCAGTAGATGTTGCTACCCTACAAACATCAAGATTAATGTGGCGTTGGGGAATACGACTGTGTTCTGCCCACAACACGGCGGCACCCTCTGAGTACGCCGATGAAGCAATAACTGACTAGAAAAGGTACCGTCCTTCTGATAAACTGGATGTATAAAATTGGAAACACGTCCTCAGTGTTAATCCACCGGATTATCCACTTTACTTGTGTTTTAGGTTGTTCCATGGGACTTAACCAAAAACTATGTTTCTTTTAAGGAATCTTGTGGGATGGTTAAAAACACCGACAGAAAGTTCCTAGCCTGGTAGATTCCAGAGGATCTTTTAATGAATATTTTCTAGTGTAATCCTGGAGTTTCTTCCCTGCGCAGTTTCTCAGGAGGTGAAATTCAAAACCCCGAATTTAAAATACGTGTTATTTATTACAATTTGAAAGGCAAAATTTACCTAAGCCTGTGTTCTTTGTGCTCCCAACTCTATCACTGACTGTGGTACCGAGGTACCACTTTTACAAGCAAGTAGGGATGCCCCTGAAGCGGTAGCACATGTGGTAACAGTCATGGGGGCACTTGAGTTTTTCAGTCTTACCAATTCCTTCGAGGTGTGGGTGTCCAGATCAGCCTGTCGGCTGCTGAATGCCCAAATCTGTAATTAAAAATCATCTTTGAAACTCAAAGGGCTCCTGAGGTGCTCCGTAGGCAGACCTTCGCTGCCCGGGCTCCCCCCCAAGCTGGCAGGCAAGCTGCAGGCAGGAGAAATGCGAATCGCGGAGGGTTTTGTCCTGCGGTTCGCCCCAGCTGTATGCACAGAAAGCCAAGCAGCGCTGTGTGACAGGCAAGAGGCAAAGTTAAATCGCACGTCAGTTAGCATGAAATGCTTAAATAACTATTTTAATATGTCTGAGATGATAGCTGACTTTGTCTACAAGTGCTCTGCAAGACATCGCAAAATGCAGCTGGATGCTTTTTGTAGTATAATGAGCAGAGGCTCAGAAATTTGGGCGGTGTGAATTACACAGGTTCAGCGTAGCAGACACCCTGCAGAACTGCTTTCTGACTGAAGGAGAAGTCACTTCCTGCATGACTTTTGATTCAAGAGTTGTATTTGGCCTCAACATGGAAGCAGAGGTAAAGAAAGACCAGGGCATTGGTAGTTAATATTTTTATGCTGCTTTTTTTTTTTTTTCCTTAGGAAACAATTCTCCACTCTTTTTTTTGGACAAAGTGCAATAGGATTGGGAGTGCACAGTGGAGAATTCAGTGCAGCAGAAGGATGGGAAGCACGGAGATTTCTGAGATGGTTTGGATGCTGCTTCCACCAAGTAGAAGGGATGTTGTACTAAAATTGTTGATCAAAAGTGAGACCTCATGTGGATTATTTTATTGGAAAGTCAAGAAAACAACCACTGATTTTTTTTCCCCACAAATATAAAGCAGAGATATTGTGTAAGAGAAGAGAATGTTAAAATAACCAAGCACCAGAAGGGGCTGCAAGGAAAAGCCTGCGGTTATAGCAGAAATTGTCAAATGTTTTAAAAGAAATTTTATGAAGCCATGTTTAGAACCATAGAATCATTTAGGTTGGAAAAGACCTTTAAGGTCATCGAGTCCAACCGTAGGACTTTATATTCCAAATCTATGACCATTTTGAAATCAAAATAACCACTGTTAAATTATTTGTTCCAAGTAGCTTTATAGTCAGGAAAACCCCCATCGTTTTTATCCCACTTTAAAAAATGTATTCTATACCATTCTGAAATCCCAAAAGACAATAAAAAATACCTGGATTTATGAAGTTTAGATGTATTGGATTTAGATGCAAGTTCCTGGGTTTTCCCAGAAATATTAATCTTGAATATTTGCATAACTCAACCTTTGGACCAGGTGCTTGGGTGGTGTGTGTGACGTGGGTATGTGGCCACTATGAGGTGGACTCGTGACGTCGCTGCGTTTCCTGTACATCACTTCTCACAGCTGAACATCGTGGCCCCAGTAAAGCCAACCAAGAGTTTGCCGGTGACTTCAGAGGAGCCAGAATTTCATCCCAGCCTGGGAGCAGCTGACGGAGAGTGCCACGGGCTGGTGACCTGGAGCAATTTCAAGTCAGTGACGTAGAAGTGAAAAAATTCCTTGTCGCATAACTGATCTCATCGGCAACCCAGGGTACTCAAATTTCTCTTTGGATTTTCTACCGAGTCTCCATTCACGTTGCAACCATGTAGATAATATGTTAAGGCATTATTCTTAAAAAAGTAAAGAATTAATTTCTTTAAGAGATGGGCGATTTGTAGAAGACATTTGTGTAATTTTGTATTCTGTGACTTATATTTATAAATAAATTTGAATAAAATCTCCATCTCTCGATGTCATAGTTCTGTTTTATCTTTAATTCAGATGCTCAAGAAATGTAAATTATTTTTACAGCTAAATAAAAGCTATACAAAGCTGCCAGAAAAGAATAATGAGATACACATTCTGCCATGCAGCCATGATAAATCCAGCAGCACCATGGTTACAGTCAAAATGTGAGACCATCAGCGACTAGGGAATATCAGCACATATAGATTCCTCTGGCTAGATTTAGCAAACTAATCTTAACTGGGGAAGCTCATGACAGTAGGTCAGCAGGAGAAAATATTTACCTGAAAGATAGACAGGCACCTAAAGTGAGGAGGAACAGTTGGGTTATATGGCAAGGATTTATTATAAATTAAAAACATCAGCCATAGTTGGGCCAGGCTCTGTATATGTGCTTTGCAGAAATAAAGACATCAGCATTCCTATGACATGGCGAGGTCTGCAAATTATTGGTGGGTTTGCTAATGATAGTATGGGCTTATAAAATACGGCTTGGTCATGAGGATGGCACCAGTGAGAAGGTATATTTGCACCCCCCTAGTCATTGTGGTAAAAGGCTCCAGTGCCATGGCTCTGATTGACTAATAGATTATGAAATGGGTTTCCCTCATTAGAAATTAACTCAAACATGAGGAGATAATTCCACCAAACGAGGGTGTGAAGAGCCTCAGCTGACGGTAGTCAAAAGAAAGTAAATAAAAGGTACACCGAGTCCCTCTGCCCCTTTCCTGGTGAGGAGGCTTAAGGGATAAGTTGCCTGGATTTTCAAGAGGACAAACCTTGCTTTCCATGACTTGCTGTGACTGGTGCAGGTAGGTCTCCCCATTCTCTGTTTTTGTCTTGTCTCTGACTGCATTTCCCAGTAATACTTGGTTTTTCGATGTGCATTTTTGCTGTTTTGTTTGCTGCTGGAAGTGTCTTAATCCACCCTGCTCTTTAAAGTTTACATAAAAGGAACTGAAGCTGATATGCACAGCACTGCTGACTTTTTGCTATTCCCTGTTTGCTGAATCACAGTGGTCTCGCTTTAATTAAACTCAGTATTGAGGTCAAACAGCTCCAAGAGTGGCTTCCGAGGAGCTAGGTGAGGGCTCCAAGGCTCTTTGCAGGAGGAGGCATACAGAAGACCAGGCAGTGATGAAGGGGTGCACTTGGTGTTTTCTGGATCACCAACCACATTGGATGCTTAGAGGAAACAGCTGTAATGGGCTCTCCTGCAGTGCCTAAATTTTGCAGAACCTGTTTGCTCTAGAGCTGTTGCTATCAAATTTTATTATGTGGCTAGGTGTATGGGGTGTATAGCAAACCTTGTGTTTTGGAATCTGCTGCTTTTCCCCTTTGGGTTTCCTCTTCCAGACAAAAGAGAAGCAACAATTTTGTGATAAGTTTTATACTGGTACCAGACAGGACACCGCACGATGCTGAGCACCTTGTCAAGAAGGTGCTGAGCCTTTTAAGCCTTGTGGGTTTAAGGGCTGCTGGGTCCTCAGCATCCTGAAGAACCGAACCCTGTGATGCTCAGTTTTCCCAAGCGTGTGGACAACAGTTTGCAGTGAATAGGGACAGCCTAAAACTCGCGTCAAAAGAAACGCTTTGTTTTGCTGAATCAGGGCAGTGAATGCATGCGCATCTTGGAGAGCGTGGACAGGCCTGTTGACTCCTAAGGACCACTCATGTGCCTTAATTGAGTATGTGCATGAATGCTTAACTGGTTGGGATCAGCATAAACATCCCCGAATGTCAAGCTTTCTTCTGTGTCTATTTTGTAAAGCTAATGACCACCAGGCATTAAAAACCTGGTTCTGGTCTTTGGAGATGCTGAGGCACCTTATTTCATATTTTTAAAGGTGAATGCCTTCACCTTAAAATAAAAAGTCTTTATTTCAGAGAGACTGGAGCGTAGAAAAATGGAGAGCTGTAAACTTAATGTCCTTGGAAGCTTAAGATTTTTTTTAAATGTCCCATAACTTAAAAAAGGAACCAAATAATGCTGCTTAGAAACATTTAAAAACAAAAAATTATGCTCAGCAGACAGCTCTTATGACAAGGCTCTGCCCAGAGTGAATTTTTATGCTTGAGTTATAAACCCTTGAAAAATGGGGATCCTAATGCAAAAGCTGACACAGCTTTAACTAAAGCAGCTCTAGTAAGTGCTGCTATAATTATTTGCTCATTAATTACAAATTTTGCAAGACATGAGAGTAACACAAATTGGAAAATAGGAATAATTATCAGTAATAATGCCACAGAAGCTGGACACATTGGAAGTATCTTCCTCTTTAAATTTAATAATAGCAAGACAGCTAGGAAATTAATAAGAAATACATAATTGAAAATTAACCTTGCAAATCTGCTGTTAATAAACCGTGGTACTCTTGCGTTACAATAATTTTACAGAGCCCTTAATTTACATTTGAAGTGTTATTCCAGGTAATACTTTGTGTGTTCACAACAATTAGTACGTCTTTGAATTAAAACAAAAATGCGAAGGCAGGATTTAGTGTAGCTGGAGAGTACAGAACAGTATATACTGTAGTTCTTAGTAGCTCAGAGCTCAAATGATTGGAAACAAAATGTACAATGGTGATTTTTGTGCCTGCTGGTGTGCCTGAATGCTGTTTTGTTATTGTTGAATTCGAGTATTGTAGCATTCTGTGCTTTCATCCTTCGCTTGTGTAAATATACCAGTTGGGCTGTTGGATCACTTGCACTTTCTCATCCTCCAAGGTGTGAGGCTTGGGGATGCCTGAAAACATCCAGTGTGTTGGTAATGGGTAGCGTGTGGTCCTTGACATACTCTGCTGCAGCGCGTGCTTTTACCATCGTGTTTGGGTAGTTTTAGTGGCTCCAATGGGGGCAGGCTGCTGGAGGCACCGGGGTTTGCTGAGCAGGGTAAGTCGGCATAGCCTGTGGTTTAATGGAAAGGTGCTGCTTTACTGCAGGTTGGCACCTTGCACCTGAGGTTTGCCCATGGTTGTCCATTCAAAGGGAAATGGCACTTCCTTACCGATGTTTTATATCTGTTGCCAATTGACAGAAGTCTATAAAAAGTCTGTTAATCGATTTGCAAGTAGGGATGAAGAGAATCGTTTATTCAAAACTCAGACTGAGTCAACTGCTCTTGCTAAATATCTCCCACTCATAAACCTGATGCATATTGCTGCCTGCTCCTTGTGTTCGGTCACAGAAAACTTGCACATTTGTAGCCAAGAAGTGTTTAATAATTTTGGAGCTCACATCTACTGAGCTCTGAGTGCTCAGCTGAAAAAAGAGGATGGACTGTAACAAAGAGGAATGTCCCTGACTGCAGGCTTGTACTTATATTGCAGTGGTAATGGCAGTGGAGGTATATATACAGGGTTTCAAAGTTGTGTATGGCCAAGCAGCTTAAAAAAAAAAAATAAAATAACCCGGAGACCTACAGTGTTTGGCATCAGAGAGGAGGAACATTGTACACAAACAATTGGGTTAAGAGTGTGCGCTCCAAACAGTGTTTCTGCACAATTCCAAACTCCATCGAGGGCTGCATGTAAAATGTTGGCTTCTTTGTGCAAACCCACAAATCCTAGGGAAAAGGCCATTAGGGGTCAGCAATTCAGCTGTTTGTCTGTTCACTTTATGTAAGAGGTTAGCAGCAGTATGCTTTTTGTCCAAAGCCAGCAATAGCAGGAACAGCTTGTTTCTGAAAGGGCTGTGGCTCCCCTAGTAGTGATAGAAGAAGGGGTCCTGAAATAAACCTTGAATGTGGATAGTCTTTGATTTGACCTTTTGTCCATTTATTTGGCTATAAGCGTATGCTTAGCACAGCATTTGACTCCCGTCACTCCCTCCCCTAACAGCCTATATAGTTCAAGCACCACCAGCGCAGAGGTTTTTCCTCCATTTCAGTATGTTTCAGGGAATTTGGAAAACATTGCAATGTGGGACAATAAGGTGTTTTGGTTGCCCTAGCTCTTCCTCCGGAGGAGCTCAGGATGTTGTATGGAAAAGCAAACCTCCAGTCCCCTGGCAGCCTCTGGGTGAAGTCCCAACAGCGTTGCAAATCTCAGGGGCTTCAGCCCACGGGAGGGGAGGATGGTGATGTCCCCCTCCAAATGCCTTTGAAATCAGTTTTCATTTTTGTATTTTTTTTAAGATGTAAACTGACTTTAAAGTCTCTTCTGCCTTGGGGACAAACCATGGAAATCTCTCAAAGCAGTGGAGTAGAGCTTATTTGCGTGAACTCAGTGTGGCCGCGTCTGACTTGAAATGTGCTGCTGTGAGGACAGTTTCACTTGGTCCAGGAAGCTTTGTTGTGGAAATGGAGCAGAGTGAGGATGGGTGTTCCTCAGCTTAAGCCCCGTCAGGATGTAACCGTTGCGTTTGTGAACATAAGAATTAACAGCATGGAGTTGAGAGATGACCCAGTGAAGGACTGTCGAAGACTGTTTGGATGCAGCTTCCTTCCCATGTGTGTCTGTAGGTCCTGTTGGCAGTTCCCTGTGAGACCAGAGCAAGTGCTGGGGCCATGCTTGATTTCCCATGGGAGCTCAGAAGCTCGGCCAGCCTCCCGGCCCAAGAGGGGCACTGAGCAGAGCTTTCTGCGTGAGCAGGGGCATGTCTTGGGTAGAGAAAGCCTTGAGAGCTGAATGGATGAAGAGGAGCAGGGAGTGGGCAGCCACTGTTCCAACCTTGAGAAAAAAGAGATGGAAAATGCCCTCTCCATCTGAAAAACAGGAGGCGCTGGGAGAAATGTGCCTCTTAATGATGCTCCTGAGGCAGCCTCTGCTAGTGATTCCCAATCAGTATTCTGTTCATCACCGCTTTCTCAAGGAAAGACATAAAGGAACAACTTAGCCAAAAGGAAGCTATTTTTAGAAGATGGAGAGATGAGTTTTTTCTAACCATTCTGCTGTTATTTATGTTGCGTAGTTCTTGAGTTATTTATTTCAGTGGGAGTTGATGCAAAGTGGGACGGTGTTTAATGTGTGGAAGGATGGTGAAATCCATCCTACAGCTGTCCTTGCTATTTCAGGGCTGGGCTTTGATAGTCTTTCCAAACTGCAGATTGGATGGCAGTTTTTGGACGTTATCAAAGTGTTGCTGATTGCGACGAGTGTTTGTTGTCCCAGTCCCTTCGGCTTCCAGCGCGCTGACCATGCTTCGGCAGTTTGTCACTGCAGCATATTTTAACCTGCCACTTAACTCACCCATATGCATTTTTAAAACACTAAAAGGCAACCGATAATTCAAAGTGTGCTCCAAGGTAAAAATAAAAAATGTTAATACTTCTCATCGATCGACGCTAATTTATGCGAACCGGGCTCTGCTCGCAACTGCAGCAAGGTATAAATGGTGACATCATTGAGCATGAGCTCTGCCAACCTGAGTTAGTGTTGGAATGACAATGGAGTGATTTAACTATTATGATCTCACTTAATATTTCATACTTAAAATGCAGCCTAACCTGTAATTCAGGGTTATAGGAAGTACACGTTGTAGCGTTGTTTCAGAACAGATTTTGACACAAACTTTGCCGTTAAAGGAAATGTTTGAGGGACATACGTACTACATATGCTTTTACTCTGCAAGGCTGGTGGAAATCTCTTCGGAAAGGAAAATTTACTGTGGAATGTTTTCTGTTTTATATATATGTGTGCTTGTATATAGACACATGCACACAAAAGGGGGAAAAAAATCTGGAATGTTGTCTTAAGCTTTCTGATATGAAATCATCACAGGAGAAGAAAATCACTGAGATCAAACAAATATAGCTGCTGTTTTTAAACCCCGAACCCCATCATCCTCACATTTGTGACAACAAAATACTGTAGATGTGATGGGTGATGAGTTCGAACTTTTAAGGCCAATTTTAGTTTCTAGCCTTTTTTTACAGAAACAGTGCTAAAGTGACCTCGCATTCAGTGAGGGAGGTATTGCAGCTGGTCTGAAAAAGCATCAAGTAAAGCAGCAGGAAAAGAAAAGCTTGTTTTACTTGATGCTTTGGCTCCCCAGGTGTGTGGCTGATGGGGGAGGATGCGCTTCCCCTCTCCATGCCTCAGTGCCAGCCTTTGCAGGTGGAAGTCTTCAGTTGTTTTGCTCATCGAAGTTGTTTTTATTATCTGCATGAGAATTAGAAAAACAAGGTTTTGCTGGTTTAGTGCATGGTGATGAGAGGCAGAGCTTAGGCTGAGTGTGATGATGGAGAACAAGATCTAAGCCAACAATGCCTGAACTATAGGACAGTCTGAAAAAAGAACAAATTGTCAAAACTGCGTAGGCAAGGCACTTATAGTTTTTTAGGATGAAACTCAGTGGACATAGGAGGGATTAGTTGCTAACCTTGGCCACTGCAGTAGGAGGTTGGGTGGCTAGGCCAGGAAAAGCTTTTCCTATTTGTGTGGGTTCAGCCAGTCTTCTGCCCCTGGCACTGTACTTAAGAGATCTATGGCTCTGTAGACATGAGATGAGTGTGGGGATGACACCAAACTGGGGGAAGTAGCCAGTAAGTTGAAGGACAGGACTGCCTTCCAATGCAGTCTTGGCAGGCTGGAGAATTGAGCTGACAACCCTCATGAAGGCCATCATAGACAATGCAAAATCCTGCACCTGGTTTGGAGTAACTCCATACAACCATGCCGGCTGGAGACTGGCTGAGGAGCAGCTTTGCAGGCAAAGACCTGGGGGTCCTGGTGGAAAAGCTGAACATGAGTCACCAGTGTGTCCTTGCAGTGAAGAAGTAAATACTCAAAGCTTAAATGGAAGAGGCTCTGCATTTGAAGCTGACCGTGTTTTCAACAAGGGGTCTAACCAGAGAGCCTTCAGAAACCCCTTCCAAACAAAATTATTCCTTGATTAGTTAACAGAGCTCCTTTGCAACTGCCTTTAAAGGCTAGGAAGGAATAATTTTGGGGTAGGGTTTTCTCTAGGAATGTGGTATCGTTTGCACATGCAGTTCAATTAGGTCTAAGATTTACAAAGATTCATTCTTCTTGACCTTAAGGGTCAGTGTTGCTGCTCCTTTTTGTAGAGAAAAAGGACAATGAGTATCCTAGAAAGAATGTGGTCAAGCCCTGAATCTGCAAACTGCCCCGTTGTCTGGGAAAATGGCCTTTTTTTCCCTTTAAGACTGTCATGTTCTGTGTCATGAAGCCAGGTCTGGTTGCTCATTGCTGGCCACCAGCAGCCCATATCTGAAAGCACGTTTCAGTGGTTACTCAGCATGTCTGAGGCTGAGACATTTTGTACTTAGAGAGGGAGGGTGGATTTCATTGGGTAAAGTTTTTTGCACCCGTGTTGGAAAATGTTTCGCAAAGGCATTTTCCATACCAGTGGAATGACCTTGTCGCTGCTATAAATACTTATCAAAAGCAATCATTATTAGTTCAAGTGTTTAAAATATAGTGACATAAGAAGGATTCATCAACGTGAGTCTTTCAGTTGAATTAGGATAAGAAAAGGAAGGGGGGGGTTGCAAATCCAGAATTCTGGAATTTTTATATTCTTTAAATGCTACTTTAGGATTTTTTCAGTCCAGAATGCATTTCCAGTGCTCCTTACAGCTAATAGGAAATTTTACGGTTTTTCAATCAGAATTGGTTTAAGCTGCTAGAAAACATCCTTTGTTCCTATATTGATATAAACCCAGTATTCTCCTTTCTTCCTGTTTGGCCTCCCCTGCCCTGGATGCAATGGGAGTAAGCACAGTAGAAGGATTTGTATTACCAGCAAAGAAGAACAATTGCAGCAGTGTTTAAACTCACAAGGTTTGAGGATTGTAATTGGAGTTTATTGGGTATCGGGGGGGGATGTTTATCCCACTTTATTTTTAGAGGCTCTCCATTTGCTTTATCTGTGCTTATCGCAAACGGACAAACGTTTTTCCATATAACAGAAATATTTCTGATTCTATTCCAAAAATAGCCTCGAAGCCATGAGATCCCAGGAATAGGCTTCTCCCTCTAGTGGCAGCAGAAGGGAAGATGCAGAGCTCTCAGACCAGGTAGCTTCACTTTTTTTAGGAAAGCATATGAGGTAAAAGACCTGCTGTTTGTTTACAACTTCGAAGAAAGATACATATGGCACAAAATATCTGCAACTTCGTGGCTCTCCTTAGGCATTGGAATACTTCTAAAACCAAGATACCGAAACAAGGATGTTTCTATAATTTTTAAAATGACCTTGAGACTTGACGTACAACTGAGGCAACTTGATAAACACAAATGCTGATGAGTGTGGTGTCCGGCTCCCTCCTGTTAGGAGAACCACGGAGCAGACGCTGTACTTGGGAGTAACTGCCGGAGCTCACTCAGCATCTGTCCCTGCAGATAATGCCTAGCACTGGGTAGCCTGCAGAGAGGGAGGGATGGGTGATCTTCAGAGAATTGCCTTGGTGAGCATTTGAATCATCTCTGAGGCTACCAGGCTTGTTTGACATGTAAAATGTAAGCCCATATGTTCTCAATGACTAAATTACCCCTTGTGCCTTTACAGGAATGGGGAAAAACATATTTTATCTATAGGCAGAAGAGCCTGACCACCACCTATAAGTCAAATAACAAGCACAGTGAACCAAATCTGCTGCTTCTGTCCTATTTCTGCTTTCCATCTCCCCTTGATGCCTTTACTACCTGAGAAGAGCATAAAACCACTAATACTTGTTTTAGACTTGGGCAGAAAGGTTGATCTGTGGAGGGAGGCTGGCTGAAACACCTGATCCCCGTTTGGCTTCTGAATCTCTGTTGTCAGTGTTTTAGTCCCTATGACTCAGTCACTGCTTCTTGTGAGTCTACTTCAGTAAAGTGTTACTTTAATAGATTACATGAATGAAAGGAGAGGTTGAAACAGCATCTTAAATTCAGGGAGAATGTGTCCTTCAGGCTCTATAGTGCTAAAAATACTGTTCAACTAAAGGATGTGAGCTGTTTTCAAAAGGAAACACAATAAGACACCCCAATCCCCCTGTGGCTGGGGTGCAGCTGATGGTAGATACCAGGTGGTGGAGGTTACCTTTGTCTGATGTGGGGCAGTAGCAGAGGTGCCCCTTGCTGGGTTGGGGGTAGCATGTGTGCAAGCTTGCCTGCCTTTTTGGTAAGCTCCACCTGGGCTCTGGGAGTGAAGAGCTGTGTCTTGGGAAGGCCCAAGGAGGAAAATAGGGTCACTGTCTGTAGTGCCCCTTATTACATGCATGGTGTCCCCTGGGACCCAGGAAACATCTACCTGACCTGTAAGGTCATGTGCGTTAGTCCATGAATTTGGAAGTCTTCCATCAGGGAGAGAAAATTGGTGACTTCAGAGTGAAATGCAAACTCCGTTCCTTCCAGCTGGGGTTGTGAATTAGCAAGGCAGTCTAATTGCATCTTCTTCCAGTGAAAGTTATCAATATCTCTCTTGCCTTTTCCAAAGGCTGTTGCTTTGGAGCCTGTTTCATGTTAGGACTTTCTGAGGAAAGGACTTACCATAGGAAGTCTTGATTCTGGCAGGCCTGCGTGTGCCTGCTGGATGGCTGTGGCTGTCTGAGCTCGCTGAAGTTAGAAGACCTCTCGGCAAAGGGTCATGTTTGCCTGTCACCTTGTCCTCAGCACCAGGTCAGCTTGTTGCAGATGCTTGCCCAGCAGCCATCATGCTGCCTGGAAGGTTCCTTAGGACATTAACAGCAGTACGGAAAACGCATTGGGACTTATTTCTTCCATGCTGTCATCTTCTGTGAGAAGGCTTAGTTACTTTCCAAATCATAAAGCAATAATTCAGTCTTTTAACATGGTCACTTCTTCGGATAATATCTTGCCCTGGCAGATACCTGGACTGCTTTTCCAGCCTCTTGTTTCTGCACTGTATCTGAAAACTGTTCTAATTTTATTTTACCTCCCTGTAAAGTTTCTTTTCATTTGCTGCCTTTGCTTTTCTTATCGCTTTTTATGCTCTCAACTTCATTATGCAATTGTTCCAATCCTGCTTGGTATTTGAAGTTTTATAACTCGTGTCTGCCTTTTTTTCCCCACTGTTGATTACTTTTACATTTCTCTGTTCCTTCACACTGGCTTTAAAAATAAAATAGAAAAAACAACTCAAACGTTCCCTGTGCAATTACTGCGAGGTGGTATGCATAACCCTTGGGCATGTATTAATTTATCTTTGAACACTTTCTGTTTCCTCTGTGTCCTTTCTCTCCCCAGTTTTATCATGTTGAATTTCACCCTGCACTTAGTCTCCCAACTTTGTTCTGCTAAAATCTAATCTACTTGTTTTCTAAGTTTTAGTTGAACATTAATCCTACTGAAATCCTTAAAGACTGCAGTCCTGATTCTCCCCCACACCTGCATCACCAGTCATAATTGCTGTTACAGAAGCCTTGCTCAAGAATTACTCCTTACAAAAAGCCATCATCTTTCCGTACTTCATATGATGAAAATAATACCTGCAGCCAGGACCCACATAGGACTGTACACAGTAAGGAAATATTTTTTTCACAACATCCACAAGCGTTGCTCAAACTTCTTCCTCTCTGCAAATTTTAGCCTTTCACTTTGACATTGTCTCAGCTGAACATTTAAGTATCTGCCTAATTTTGAGCAACTGGGCAATCTGTCACAACTATAACTGTTTTCCTTCAATTAGGAGGGTTGCTCTTGCCCTTTGGGCTACAGCTGTACTCCTCTGAGCTGGTGTCAGTGGATGGATTCAATGGAAAAATGATGGGGGTGAGAGCAGAGCAGGTGTGCAGCACTGGCATGCTCTTGCCAGGCGTGGAGCATCTGTGCAGCAGGAACACTGAGGAGATTCCCACCACTGCCACCAACCTGGGGACACAGTGCTTCCTGTGAAAGGTTTCTGCAGCTCATGCCATGGAGCAGACATGATCATGGGCTGTGTTCCCTGGAAAAGGAGTGGAGCATTTGGTTGGATCATGCTGGAGTGGAATAAAAAAAAAATTGCATCAATGCATCTAACTCATTGCTTTGGGAACTAGCTGGACCAGGGCTTCACTTTGCAGCAGTATGTGAGTTGCACAGGAAGCGTTTTAACAGATAAATTAGCAATAGTCACTTCCATCCTACAAACACGGACTCCTTGTCTGTCAGGCAGCACGTGGCTCAGCGGACACAGTGACTATCTCATGGGTCCAGTGAGACTTGAGCTAAAGAGAAGGGACGCTCAGTTGCTGGTGAGGGTGTTCAGTGGGTGATGCTCTGCAGAATGAGTATAGCATCCAGCTTTTCTCCAATGCAGACAAGAGAATAATACATATACTACAGACCTGAGAAAACAGCCTTTTGCATATGACTGCAGATGTGCTGGCAAGACAGTCTTCTGCAGAGCGATTTTGGCAGATAGCTGTAGTCTAAGAAATATCTCAGAGGTGACGAGAGCCAGCCTGGCCATGGCAATGCCCATAACAAATCTCTGGTGAAATGTGCCTATGTTGGATTGTGCTGAGGGCGCTCAGGGCTGCAGCAGGCACAAGATGATGGAAAGTGTATCATCAGGATGCATGAGAGGGACCACCCAGAGAAAGTCACACCAGCTGTAGAAGCAAATGGCCTAGAGATGGGTGGTAGTGCAAGGAATGAAGAGGATTTTGTCTGTAAGAGGTAGCTGCACCTGGAAGAAAGGCAGTAGTATATGCTGTAAGCAGGAACAGCAGCTGGTGAAGGAAGGGAGACTAGCTGCTATGTGACTTCTTTGGACCCAAAATCTTTCAGTGGGTGGCCAAGCACTCCACTTCTGGGACTTTAATAAAGCCATGGATGAGGTGCCTTCAGGTCGATTGTGAAGACAGCTCTGGCCCAGCAGCAGTAATCAGCAGAAACATCACATTTTTGGAGGACTGGCTTTCCTACCAGACATCAGTGAGCTGGCAGGAGAGGACAGCAGCTTGACAGGTTAGTCTCTGCTGGTCGGCCACATCTGTGGTGCTGACCCTGGAGCAGGTGAGCAGCAGCACAGCAAGTGCCCATGGCAGGGGGAAGGCAGCGCTTGCCAAAGGCACTGCGACATGAGTCTCAACGCAAATACTGCAGTTCTGGCACTTCCATAGATTTCCGTAGAAAAGAACCAACTTGGATTGATAAGCATAAAGTCTACATGTTAATCAAAACAAAGGTCTTGACACAGACTCCAGATGAGCGCTGGACTTTTCTAGACCTGTAAAACTATTTCCTGAAAACTCCCAATGGCTGCTTCTGTTAAATGTACTTCTTTGTAACCACATAAAATCAATTACCAATGCATACAAAACAGTGCCAGTGTTGAAACTTTCTGAATGTATTTGTCTTGTTCTTCCCTATCTTTATCTAGTCCTTGTGTTATTAAATGTAATTAACACATCTAATAAAATAGTGACTTTAAGTGACCTTATCAATGTCATGGCTTATTAAGTTTTGTTTTTTCATGTAATGTTCATTTTCCCGTCTATTGAATGATTGCATTATTTGTTTACCATAAATTCTGAGTACATATATTTTGGAAAATAAAACTGAAATGCCAAGTGCTTTCAAGAAGCACTTTCAAGCACAGTAAATGATGTATCTGAGTGTATTTAATTTTTTATAAAGTGCAACATGAAAAACATGTCTTTACCTTCATTACTTTTTCCTTTCTATCTTCCACCTACTGCATATTTCCCCAGAAAGGCACCAGACAAAAAGAACGAAGGTTTCTTGTGTTAAATGAAAACAACTTAAACCTCTTTTTTTTTTTCTTTGGCATTTAATCTCAAGTGAAAATTTGCAATCAGAACGCATGCTTTCAGTTCAAATTGGAAAAAGTATTCTTCACAAATCAGTATTTGTTTGGAGGAGAGAAAGCTCTAATTGTAAATGTTGGTTCTCACAATAAATGTTTCTGTAGTGTATTTGAATTGATTAATCTGTCACTTTTCTCAGTAAAGTGCAAAATCGGATCAACCCACATCTTGCTTATTTACATGGCCAGCTTTAATTTATCTTTAGTTATATTGAGTGCTAAAGCTTTTAGTGCAAAAGATACCTCTTTCACTTAATGGATAATCGTTTAGTGCAATATAATTTAAAAAATGTATATGGTATCTCTGCTGTGGCTGTAACCTAACCTCAACATGATAAACTTTCTCCAGTAGAAGGATTAGCACTTTCTGGTGGCTTTTGCCTGGGTATTTGTTTAGTCATTAGTTCAATATTCAACTTAGCCGAAGTATACTGTGATCTGAAATCAGGTACTTGATGCAGTAAAAATGTTTCTGCTTTTGGCTGTACTTTCCATTAGACCACTTTGTGTCAGGTAACTCAATAGGATTTCAATCCAGATCACTGCATCTTTTTAATTAGAAGATAAGAACAAGCAATTCATGGCAGAGTCTGAGAGAATTGGAGAGGCTGTGTGCAAGCCAAGGGGACAGAAGTTGTACCTGGAAAAAAGATGAAATAGTAAATGAAAATAAGTTCTTGAGCTAATTATGGGAAGAGACCAGATGGATCATGATAAGAAATTTTATTTTGAATTGTAGTGAAGGGCCATGGGGAAAGAGCTGATTTTTCTCAGCAGTTGCTTTTCTGGGGACTAGAGCTGTATCTCCCCAGCCTCTGAAGCAGAGGGGTGGCAGCCTGAGCCTTTTCACAGAGGCACCCTTAATTAGGGATACAATTTTGCTACAACTTTTTACACTCAGATAATTTCAAATGATGAAATCTGACTTCAACCTGTTTTCCTCCTTCCCAATAGCCTCACGCTTGCTGAGCCGCAGCAGCCCTGCGAGGTGGCAACAGCGGCACTGCCATGTTATACACGCTGAAATGGGGGCAATCAATCTTCACGCCATTCCAGCACACGGGAGCATAGGTGGTGTGACAGGTCGGGTTGCATTAAGGGGCGAGGGTTTCCTCCGTGCGGGAAGGAGCTGAGAGGAGTGCCACGTAGGTTCAAGTGTGTATCAAAGCCTTTTTTTTGTGTGAGGATCTTTTCAATGGTGTTTGGACTGGGAGGCTGGGATGGTGTGTGACAGCTGTTTAGTGAGGGACACTGCTGAAAGCTGGACCTGAACTAACCAGACTAAGGTTTAGGTAAAAAAGCTTTGAATTAATGCATTGTTCAAAACTGAACAAGTACAATGCTCAGCAGCAGCATGGGTTGACTTTGCTTTTTACGCTGAATGTGGAAAATCTAGGCTTCCCATGGCTTTAATTGGGTTTTGCTTCAGTTAGCCTGTGTCCGCCTGGGTTTTGGAGCTGTCATCACTATGGAGTAGGATCTGCTATCCAGCTCCTGCTGAAGCTCAGTGTCACTTGCTAGGGCATGGCCATGGTCATTCATGGAGGTGACAGGAGGGTTTTGATTTTTAACCTGCTGCTTTCCTTTAGCTCTTCTTTCCAAAGCTCAGAGTGGATTTCCTACGTGCACTCTTGAGCTCTGATGCTGCTTGAGATTTGTTTCTTGGCATGGAGAGGCGCATGGCATGTTGCATGTATTTTCCTCTGTTAAGAAAGAATAATTTTAAAAAAAAAAACAAAAACCAACCCACCCCCAAATTACAAGTTGCATTTTTAATGATCTCTTATGTGGGTGTAATAATCCAAAGGAATATCTAGAAGCCTTATTTTGGAAGCAATTCGCAAAGACCGTTTTAATATCTTTCATGTAGCGTAGAGACTGCTGGAAAGAAAAACAACCATCCAGAGGCAGTTATGTTTTCACTGATGCCAGCAATTGAAATGCTGGTTGATTTTTTTTTGGCAACTTTTCTTCTTGAGGAAAGAACTTCTGAGTGCAATCAATTAAAGAAAGGATCTGATTTGCTTTGTAATTGTTTTTCTGTCTGTATGAATGATGTAAGGGCATATTGGAAGAATTTACTTCACTACTCTGTCTTTTCTAAAATAACAGGTTTACTGGTTGATTTATGGGTTGTTTGTTTTGTTTTTGTTGTTCTGTCTGTAGGTGAGAAAAAGGTTAATTTGCTTGAGAAATCATGTCTATGCCAGAGAAGGTCAACTTGTTCCATCATCGTGTACTGCCATTGGAGGCTGACCTGAACCTAAACACGGTGGTTTAAGGGAAGAATAAGGCATCTTGTTTTTCTGCATCCTTTTCCCAGCATTTGTTTTCTCCTCTTTTTTTCGTAGTTTCTCAGAAAAGGCAGGAGGGTGTGACTCAGTGGTGGGTTGCTTATATCCTCCCCAGAACTGATTCTGTTCCCTGTAAAGCCATATTTTTGACATTCTGCTTCAAAGACTTCAAACTTTGCTGCAGCTGTGCCAAGCTCATGGCACCTCTCATCCTCTGACTGACCAAAAGCCAAAATACCAAGAAGTCCGTTTGAATTTTGTTAAAAGCAGTGAAGAAATGTGCGCGTAGAACAATCGGGAAAGACAGGGAATATTAAGTTTGTCAGAGCTGTCCGTAAACATAAGAAGATAGCGGCCAGTGTGGTTCCTGGGGATGTCCCCAGCTCCTCTTCCTTGGCTGCTTCGCCGAATTATTTCTGTGACCGTAGGGTGTGGACCACAAAAGATGAAGGCCCAAGGCATTGTTGGAGTTTAAACATTTTGCAGTGCTGTAAAAGCTAATTAAAATGAAGGGTTTTCATGTTGCGTGTGTTTTCTAGTAGAACAAGTTTAATATTAATGTAACAGAACTGGGTGTCTGGTTCCCTGCTCCATCACCCATCGCTCTGAACGTGCAGCTGAATGAAAACATCAAAGCGTTTGAGTCTCTTATGTTTATTTGGTTTTTCCAGCTCCTTTTTTCTTTTCCTTCATATGTTTAAGTTCATGTACATAATACATATTTTCAATATGTCTGTTCATCATGTGTCAGAAAGCAGAGTGGTGGTGATGGAATATTTTTAGGGCGATAATTTCAGAGAAATGTTAAGTCTTATAGAAACAATTTTGTTTCTGTTCTCCAGATATGTGGTGAGATTAAAAGCTGGTTATTGGACTTGCCTTGCATATTTTGTCCATGTCCATTTTATANATTTTATATACCTAATTGTACTAAGTCTGTAAGTTTATTTTTGTAGAGTAATTTGGTTGTTTTCAGTTCTGGAGAACTGTGCTCCTAGATTTAAACAGAGTAAATAAACTCTCAGGGCACAGCTGTCATGTCCCGAAAGTGCATGTCACTTTGCAAGACTGGCTCTAAGGAGTCTCATTTAGGAAAGGAAAATAAAATCTGCAGTATTGTTAAACTAAGTTTGCCACAGGATTAATTGTCTTTGTATATATTTGACTATAGTTCATGTGAATTTGGGGTGTTAGCCTGTGTGTTACATGCTGCTTGTTCAGACCCCGCAGGCCAAAGTGCCGGTGGGCTCAAGCAGACCCCACGTGCTGCCCCACTGCTGCACCCATCCTGCAGCTACGGAGCAATGCTGGGAGCATCCAGGACCTGCTCCTTAGAGCAGTGGGGCTGCAGGGCCTGTTTTCAACTTCTGTCAAGGGGAAATGCTCTGGGAGGTGATCAAGAAAGATGAAGCAATCTCCTAGTAGTGTTTTAGCTGCAGCATTTAGTGGAGTTGTTGAGGAAATGTTTAATTAGTCTGTAGGTTTCACTTGCACTCTGGCTTGGATGTATCAGAATTCATGTTGGCTTCTGCCTCTTTTCCTTTCTTGTTCAAAAGGCAGCGTTTCACCTGAAGTGTTGGGAACATGACTGGGAGGTTGTACATCTCGTGCTGATGGGCTAAATCTGGCTGGCTGGCTTGGGGAAGTCATTCAGCTCCTGATTCTGTGATGTAGATACCTGGTTAGATTTGGGGAGAGGAAAGGGGTAGCACAGGGCAGTAAGAGCTGAGCAGGGGATTGGATTCAGCTGGGAAGAAGACAGGGACAGGGCACTGTCAGAGAGGAAAGAAAAGCAAAGCAGTGTGGTCTCTGAAGCTGGGACAGAATTGCGAGAAGAGGTGGAGATGATGAATGGACCAGTGCCATCTTCTCCAGGCAAGTCTGCTGCCTCTGTGAGCTTTCTGCATGGATGACTATTGTTTTCCAACTTGTGGGCTCCTGGGGAAATCCTGTCTGACCAGAAGCGTGGTTTCTTGGCAGTGGCCAGCCGCTCTCCACCGGTGTGGAAAAGTGGACCTTGTGTAAAATTTCCACCTGTGTACAGCCATGAGAGGGGCTCCTTTGCTCCTCAGCCTCTAGCCATCCTTGTACTCCAAGGCTGAGAAAAGGCAGACCTACTTTGCAGTGGCTGGAAGATGAGGCAAAGGTCCAAGTTCTTCTGCTGATGCTGTCCCCTCTGCTGTTGAACTGCAAAAGCCAGGGAAGGGACTGCTGATGGCGGACGTTGGCTTGGGTGGAGATGCTTTGCGGTGGAGTTATAGGGAAGGAACGCAAGGATGGTGATTCTTCGGGGAGGTGGATATGCAGGGTCAAAAGCAAATGGGAATTAGGAGGGGCACATCTGATTTGGGTGGTTCTGCTATTACTTGTAAAGCTAATGGAGTTCATGTGTAAAAGCAGAATTATTTGGGCAGATCATAAATCAGGGAACAATATAGTCATAGGTGTAAGTTATCATTGAGGGGGAATATGAACTTTTTTGTGAGGAAGGGACATGTAGTCTATTAATTGAAAGGGCCTGGATGTAGTGGTTTTGGGAAATTGTAATTTTGACTAATTTAGTGGCAACTGAATGACAATTCAGTGGTGATGGGGCTATGTTGGTAGTGTATGAATTTGAAATGCAAGTCAGCAGGGGTCCCCTTCGTGTGTGCGTATTTTTGGCGTGTTCTATGTTGTTTCCTGCAAGACTCACAGAGAAAAAGCAGCAATTCAAGAAATCTCAAGGTTTTTTCCCAGCTAGTCTCATTCCTGGGGTCCTGCTTTGTGCTTTTGTGGATGTGCAATTGGTATTAAGGTATGAGGGATGCTGCAGTGGGGGCTGGAAAGAAAATGAAGAGTTTTTTTCTTTTTCTTCCTTTTACTGGAAAAGTATGTAAATTATGGTTGGAGTTTGTCAGTATGGAAACAAATGTCTTAATTTACTTGGAAGGGCTCTCAAGACTTCAGGATCTTCAACCTTTTCAGGTACAAAACCCCCTGCAGTAAGAAGCACCTTTACAGACTTTTACATAATTTACTGTTTTGATGAAAAATAGCATCAAAGTGACACCTGAGGCACCACATCCATTACCCTTTGATAAGAGATGGAAGTTGGTCAATCCTGTTCTTGTCATTTATTAGTACTGATTCACAGGGCGAAGAAATGGCAGTTAGGAAGAGCTGGTTATACAGGAACTTCTGAACTATAATGGCACAACTGGTATAAAAGACTCTCTGATTTCCTTTAGGCTTCTTGTACGTCAATACACAACTGTGGTGGTCTCTTTGTAAACTTGCACGTCAAAACACTTGATATTTCTTTCTTTTTGGTAGTTTCTTATATGATTTTTTTAAAATTCTCTTTCTTGAAGTAGTTCTTAAAACATTTTCAGAATAAGTGATTAATTTAAAAAGTATTTATATTTGCACTTCTTCAAATTTTGGGGATACACACCACAATACACAATAGTTCCTATCATAGCTTTTAAAGACCTGCAGAATTGCTCTTTGCTTTTCCCTCCTCTGGGCAGATCATATATCGCACCCTGTTTAATTCCTTCAAGATGCACATGAAGAAATTTCACGTATACAGAGGCAATCAGGCCTCCCCCTGTCCTTGAGCCTTCACGGAAAGGATGTATGAGTTGGAATTTTCAACTACATATTATGGAGTTTATTGCCAGTGGAGTATGCATAGATCAATATTCAATATAGCTGTAAACATACGTCCTTCAGACATATGCTAGATGCCCTTCGTTGTGTGCAGCCTGGCCGTTAGCTCACTGAAAGACCAGCTTACAGCAGCCCAGCAATGAAAACGTCTTTCTGGTTGCCCCAGCCCAGGGTTTATTAAAGCAGATGGTCACAGGTGAGACCTGGCACACTTCTGAGCCCTAAAGTTCCACCTGCTATTTGGCTTTTTTAGGGTAAAATATTTAGGAGAGGGTCTTTCCCCAACATTTCACAGAGCTTTTACATTACCGGCATTTATTTGCAGTTGCTGTTTTCTGTTTGTTGGAGGAAAAAGCCAGCTATGTGCTACATGTAGATCTTTTTGCTGTGCTAATAGAAACAGTTCACAGGTAAGCAGTGTGCAAGGTCAGCTACAGCCACAGGTATCATTCTGTTAATTAGCATCAGGGGAGGTTTAGATTGGACATTAGGAAGAATTTCTTTACCGAAAGAGTGGTTAGGCATTGGAACAGGCTGCCCAGAGAGGTGGTGGAGTCGTCTACCCTGGAGGCGTTCAAAAAAGGTGTAGACGTGGCACTCCAGGGGCTAGTTTAGGAGTCATGGTGGTGTTAGTTGATGGTTGGACTTGATGATCTTAGAGGTCTTTTCCAACCTAATGATTCTATGATTCTATGATCTTCCAAGAAAGTTACACGAAGTCTGAAATTTCCCATTTAATAAACTACAATTAAATAATCCCAACCCAAGAAAGGTCTTTATCTTGCCTCTAAATTGGAGGTTACAAATACCTTCCATATAAAACCGAGGGGGAAAGCTTGTGGTTGGTTATTAAAATTGTGAAGGTTAAACTGTTGTGTATGGGACTTTTTTTTTGGTGTTGCTGTATGATTGCTTGTTCAGTTTAAGATTGCTTTGGATTGGACAGGGAGTGTTTGTAGGGGTCTGAGGGCTGTCAGTGCTGTGAACGTTTTTCTTGTGATGGAGAAAGGGCTTTATCCAAGTGCTTATCATGTGCTAGAAGGGCTGTGCATGAGAAATAATTACCAGGGAATAAAACTGCTGGCAGTTCTCATTTAACCCACTTCCATGGCACATACTTCAAGTGCCATACAAGCCTAAACAAGACTCAAGATAAAACAGGGATTTGTTTCCTTCTGTGTGAATTTCCCAGTTGGAGATGTCTTGTCAGGCAGGCAGAAATAATTATTACTGGGAGAAGATGGGAATTCTTCCCTCAAAGATATTCATTCATTCATTCACCAGGAGAACAATTAATGACAACTCACTAATGGCTGCAACATTTTATTTTCTATTTCCAGTGGTATGTGCAGACCCAGGCTTCCGAGTGCCTGGGTACTCCCTGCCTGGCCCCAATTACTTTGGCAGGGAGGCATGGCATGCTGCAGGGACCGGCGCTTCCCCTGGCAAGCCAATTTCCAGCCAAGAATAGGTTTGAGCTTTTGGCATTGAAGTAATGCATATGAGTAGCACTGGGTAGCAGAAATCGCTGATTGTTTCCAGCAAAGGAGTGGCAGTTGCGTTTTAACTATGTAATTAATTACCGCAGATTTGGTGGGGGGGGAGAGGGGAGAGCGTTTGGGTTGCAGGGCTGAGCAGAAGTATGGGAGACTTCCTAATCGAGCACACGTTTCCCTGCAAGATAAAGCCAAGGTGAAACGTGCAAGGGAACAGAAGGGTCTTAAAAACAAATCTTCAGGAAAATAAAAATAAAACCTAAATTGTACTCTACCTAGTTTCCTTCTCAAGGCTTTTGCCCTGAGCCTGTGGGTAGATCATTGCTTGTTAGATGGTTCATCTCCCAGTATTTAGCTTTTACCCCCTTTTGGAGTGACTTTACACAGTTGTAAATGCACACATGAGATATTTGGTCAGGCAAAGGACAGGGAGGCTGTCTGAGGTGGGATAAAATAGGGGTCTGCAGCTGTGTGTGTCATGCCTATGCAAAAGGAAAAAAGCATGTGCTGTGTCTGGTACTTTAATACAGGGTGCCAGTCTATAACCTATGGTTGGGAAAGACCAATGTCCCTTGGTCTGTTTTACTGACCTGGTGGCCCAAAGAGGCAGCAGACCAGGGTTTGGAAACAGCCACTTGGTCAGCCTGGAGCCTTGTGTCCTGGGGCACCCACCAAGCCCATCACCACGGAAGGGAGAACTAAACATAACTCTGAGCCTGCTTCTATGCCGCTGGTGTGGTGCAGCAGTGAGAAACCCGGTGACTCGGTTGGTGGCAGCCCTAAATGTGTCCAAACCTTCCTGATCACTGGGTTGTTGTAAAAGTGGCTAAGACTCATGTCACAGAATCACAGAATGGTTGGGGTTGGAAGGGACCTCTGGAGATCATCTTGTCCGACCCCCCTGCTTGAGCAGGTTCACCCAGAACAGGGTACACAGGACCACGTCCAGGCGGGTTTTGAATATTTCCAGACAAGGAGATTCCACACCCTCTCTGGGCAGCCTGTTCCAGTGCTCTGTCACCCTCACAGTAAAGAAGTTTTTTCTCATGTTCAGCTGGAACTTCCCGTGTTCTAATTTGTGCCCATTGCCCCTTGTCCTGTCGTTGGGTACCACTGAGAAGAGCCTGGCCCCATCCTCTTGACACCCACCCTTCAGAGTGGTCCAGATGACACCCACCCTTCAGAGTGGTCCAGATGACACCCACCCTTCAGAGTGGTCCAGATGACACCCACCCTTCAGAGTGGTCCAGATGACACCCACCCTTCAGAGTGGTCCAGATGTCCAAGCTATTTAAAGTAAATCCTGTTGGATAAGTTCAGCAGCTTAATAACAAAGAGAAGTCAGTGGAGGCTGGGAGCTTAAGTCTTTCATGTCTATTGAAAATGTTACTTTTAATGCATTACCTCTTTAGACTTGAAAGGAGAAAAACCCAATGCTAGCTAATAATGAAGTGATTAATTGTAATAATATGCTGCGCGTTTTGAAGCAAGCAGTATAGGTTCAGACAAATCAGGAATGAATTTATACATTAATACATATACAAAAGTATGTTTTATGATTTAATTACAGTTCTAAAAGCAGCAACCCAGAGGAGGAACATAATGCCCTGATGTTTGCATTGCTCTTGCACAAGGAAACATCCAAACTTGGCTTGTAACCTACATTAATGGCTTCTGTGTAATTTATTTATTTCTGTGCCGCCTTTTTGATTATGCTGCTGTGGCTGATCTTGGGAAGCGAAGGAGAGAGTCTGGGTTCAGGAAGGAATTGCTCCTCATCCAAAAAGTGCTGCCGTAGCAGAAGCAGCCTTTGATCCTGGAGAGGCGGTTGTGAGATTTAGGACTTGTAATGTTCCTATTGCTGAATATGTAATTTAGGTCACTGAACTATGTTTTGGTGGAAGATACTTATCTATTCCACTTCTTGCAGATGTCCTGTGCTGGGAAATCAGATGTTAGAGTGCAAAAATACACAAGAGGCCAGACTTAAAATGGCATAAAATATAAATGGCTGGGTGACTGACTGACTGCAGTTTGCTATATCGGTTGTAGGGGATGAGGGTCACACCACTTCTTCTGTACTTCGTTGCCCTGCTTTATCCAAATTCTGATAAAAATAAAAACCCCAGCTTATCTCTGCTTTTGATTTTTAGTCTCTATATGTGCAAAAGGTGAGCAGAAGACCCAGAGGAAATATTGTCTCCTACTTGCTACGTAGAACTTCTCTCCGTTGTAACACCTCTGTTCGATTTAGGGAAGCTGAGAGGGTGTTAAATTTGGGTGTTTTCCCATATCTCCTACAGAGATGTTCACCACTGGCAAGAAAGGTTAATTCAACCCAAAACAGTCGTCCTAAACAGAACGGACTTCTAGATGCATGAGTGGGACTTTATCCCCACTTTACTAAGAAAGTGATGGGAGAGCCCAATATTGCTCAGGTGGTGGTTTGCATAAGTCAGCTTTCTCTAACCTTCAGGATACCTTATTCTGAAAGCATTGGTTAAATTATTTCATCATTTAACACAGTCATCGGCTGTTGGCAAGCGCTCAGCAACGTGGGGAAGCGCCTGGAGCTTGACTGGCTTGCTAGAAAAGTCTACCTGGATTTATGTAGTTTTCTGAACTTTTTTCCTCCCCCCCCACCCCCTGTCCCAAACCTGCAAAGTTTTTACTTAAGGAAAGTTTTTAACAGGGAGCAATCTTGCAGGAAGATATGTAGGTGCTTATTTTGGCTGCAAAAGTACTCAGAAGTTCAACTGATAATAGCATTGCAAATTTAAATAAGTAATTAAAAAACCCCGAAGCCTCACCCTTGGGTAAGAAAAGGAAAACGTGCCTCCTAGGTAATTCATCAGGCAGCACTCACAAAACAGCAAGAGAAAAATAATTTTGTTTTTCCTAAGTCTCTCATGGTACAAGAAAAACCGAGCAATTTTCCTTTTCCCTCTACAAAATTTAACAAATAGTGATCAGTAATGCAGCTGTGAGAAATATCAACTACTTTTGCTAGCTAGATTTAGAAAACCCCTAATTTACAGCAGCAGCCAATGCCAAGATAGCAACCTGGATTTTGCAAATCAATCTTTGGGTTTGTAGTTGCTGAGATCTGAAGTGTCAGAACTACTAAGTTCACATTTTCTGCAGTTTTTTTATCAGATTCCAACCTAACTGTATCTCTAAAAGCAATCACCTTTCCAGTATTGTGGCTTTGGATGATATATTGAAAAACATAATTCAGTATACCTACAAATCAATAATAGTTCATATTTTCAGTGAAACCTTGAGATTTTAACAAGGTAGGAGCAAGATTTTCCTTTTTTGTGATCTTCCCCCATTCCTCAAAGATGTATGTATTGTAAGATTGTTTGTGTAAATAATATATATCTATAAGCATTATATACAAATGCACATATTTATTATTACTTGAATGTACTTATTGGTGCTTCCTAATGGCTAATTAATTTGGCAAAAGCTCACAAAGCTAATGATGTATATTGCATTAAATTGCGTGCTAAATCAAAGATATCATCCTAGAATTTCCTGTGATATGTTAATTGCTGAGGTTATTGTCAAGTAGAAGGTATCTGCAGCTTGGCATAATTTGTCATTTATAACAACTCTTCTCTTACTAAAAGTTACAGGATTTACAGATGAGTTGATCCAGATCACCTTTGTGCAGCAGTTAATTATTAGCTCCTGGGCTACCAGCTTTTGCTTTAAAATCACCTTCTTGCTCCTTCAGTCTTGCTTTTAAAAACAGTTTAAGATTATGGAATATATTTGCCACTGAAGCTGCTGCATTTATCTCAGGCATTGGTGACTCTCTTAAACTCTACGCTAGAGACTTTCAACGTACCTCAGAGTGAAGCTGCCGCTCTGCATTTGTCTCTCTCAAGAACTGATTAAAGTGATAATTCTTTAGCAGTTGTGGCATAAGTACTGCTGGTAATCTCCCTAATGGACAAAAGGCACAAATAAACACCGATTTCAAATAAATTTGCAGAGTTTCTTTTCTTCATTAGCTTGCTGTTCTGAAACAAAAGTCATGTCCAAAATAATTAGCAACTGCCAGGAAGATTTCCCGTGTCTGTAAGAACGCTGCAGAATTCAAACAGCAATTCAAAATGTTCCTGCGACTCTTCAAACACACTTCTGGCTGCGTACAGCCTTTCTGCATAAACACCGGTACGGTGGGGTGGAAAATAAACATTTGCGATTATTCACCAAAAAAAGTTTACGTTCATATTCAATGAGATGAGGGTGTAATTTTCCTGCCGGGGTGGGAGGAGGTGGGGAGAGAGAGCAGGCACATCCAAAGATTTTCTGTTTAGTGCTGCAACTGTATTTAAGTCGAACATGCATCTGGTATGTTGCAAAGAAAAGGTATTTTAGAATACCTTATCTCTGAATAATTTTTTGTTATTTTTCCCAGATTTTAGTAACTTTTTTGTTTGCCAGTAGTTAGTTACTTTAACAAGTAAGATATATTGAGACATAATTCAAAATGACAGGAAAGGAGTAACCAATACGTGGTGCACAAATGACTCCCTGTTAACATGTCACGTATTACATCCTTTATTAAAACCAGCCCCCGCTCCGTGTCGGCAAACAGCGCTTACAACCATCACTCCAGCTCGGCTTTGTGATGGATTGTCTTAAGTCTTACTATATATTAGCATCAATATAAACATACAATATTGCTTATATTATTTTTTTCTTTATATTGTCTTTGTAAGGATTTACATTCAAACAATCTCTTTAATCACAGCTCATAGTTTTAAATAGGCTTCCCAAGGCAGCCTGGATTCCAAACCTTGGAGGTATGTCAGCATCTGTCTTCTGCACAATCAGTTAATTTGAGGGTTAGGGCATACTTGACACTGGTGTCTGTCTGTCTGCCTCAGGTCTGCAACTTCCTTGCATTCCTCCGACTACCCTAAGTTTTCATCCAGCTTCCCTTCTACCTGGGATAGTAACTTTTCAAATAACATTTTTTTTCTTATGACATTTATCACCCAACATTTATTCTTAAAAAAAAAAAAATTAGCTGTGCATAAATCTTGAATTGATATATAAAGGATTCAAAATTCCCACATGCTCTGCTCACTTTTACCCTCTGTACCTGACTCTGTTTTCCTTTGTGCTGAAACTGGAAAATCCTGACACTTTATTCTGGTGTTAGTGCAACAGATGTCTGAGTCCCGTCCTTGGCGAACTTTTCTAAAGCAGCCAGTGAGCAGACATACTGTTACTGCTGAATAAGGGAGGACTAAGAAATACATGGTTTTTCAAACCCTGTGCATATATTTCTGGTGTCTGCATGTCTACACATAGATGCCAGGTGTTGTTTTAAAAGTGGCCGCTAGTATAAACAAGAGTATGTGCTATTATTTATTGATTATGACAATGCCCCTTATGCATCACGAAAGCTTTTATCAGAAAATAGGTTTTGTAGGGCATAATCTTTACAAACATCCAACACTCAAAAAATTAACACACCCCCCCCCCCCCCCGAGGGGTCTTTGTGGGGAAGAGGATGGGAGGGAAAGAGCAGACCCAGCGCTGCAGACTGGCTGTGGGTATGGATGCTGGCAGCGCCTGCGAGGGAAGCCCACCCTAGGGTATATTGCTGGCAGTTTTCCATCACACGGCAATGTCAGCATGCTGGAAAAAAATGCCATGTTCTCTTGGTGAGAAAGGTGATGGTATGTTTGTCATGCAGTCAAGAAATAAATGGTAGCCATTACAAAGGTGTATAATTCAGCAATTACAGATATTTGTTTTTTCTGACACCCCCTGCAAACAGTTATGGCTTCAGTCAAACATAATTTGATTATCTTTTTTTTTCTTTTCCTGGTACTGTATATTAACAGGGCAAATAAAAGGGAAAATAGTGCAGTCCCTTGTAATAAAGAAAACAGCAGCAAACTGTTAATGCTCTTTGAAAAGAGTAGTTTTAACAAAGTAAGCAAGAATCATTTTCTTTGGTTGAGTGTTGATTCCCTAGTGTGCTCTCAGTAAGTAATTAGAATGGCCCAGTGAATGTCAGCATCAGCTTGTTTATTCTCATTATTTTATCATTTTAAAAACCCTCTAGGTGATGAGACATGCAGTATAGAACATAATTACCATTATTAGCATACTAATTGGACACAAAAATAGGCCAACTACAAGGTAGCCAACTGAATAATTTCACATTAATCAAACACCATAGTGAATAAGCCTATTGTTAAATTGACAGCTACAATAATTGGCAATATTTCGCTGCGAAATATAAGAAATTCCTTGTAATATCTCTGCAATATTATATAATTTAGTAATTTCCCACATTTCCAGCCTTAACTTTGTACACCTAGTTCAAGTTCAAGAAAACATCATGATAAGATTATTAGTCTATTATCAAGTGGACGAAGTATATAAAGACCTGCTTGTTAGCATTCAGGAATAGATTCGCATGATAAGAAAACAAAAAGGCTACTAATTTAGTTACTTGTTGCTTCAGCATTGAATATGTACAAAGGTTTATGATAAGATTTTTTTAACTGTATATTAAAGTCCAACTCGTGTCTTCAAGAAGCACAGAAAATGGTAAAGGAATTTTAAAAAGCAAGTGCTAAAATAAAATTAAAAAAAAAAAATCACCAGTGGGAACTGCGACTTTCATCCTCTAGGATAATTTTCTGGCTGAGGCTGGTTGGCTTTTCAGTGGTGCATTTGCGTGGTGCCGTCCCTGTCTTGCTTAACAGCGAGCTAGAAAGTTGCAAAGCCACCACCAGAAGTGAGAATTCATGAAATGCTCAATTAGTAGCAGGCAGGAAGGGAAAACTGGCCCTAGCTGTGCTTTGCTCTGAAAACCTTGTGGGAAATAGGACAGGAAAGGAGCGAGTGGAAAGGCGAGGAGAAACAAAGCTGGGGAAGGTGTAAGTGGGGGGAAAAATGAGGGTTGAGGCGGAGGGAAGGAGACCGATAAGGAGAACAGAACCAGATGGTGAAACAAGAGGAGCAGAGCTAGGAGAAGGCGAGAAGAAAGAAAAACAGTGAGGAAGAAAGAAAATAGTCATCAAGAAAAGGGAGGAAGAGAAGGTAAGGTGAGAGTTGGGGAAGGGAGAGCAGATTTGGAAGAATGAAACAATATTCTTCTTTTAAGAATTCAAAGGCAAGGGGAAACAAGTATCTCACTGAAAGAAATGTTTCCTTCCCGCTCTCCAGGCTTTCGGAGATGTGGAGACTGGGAAGAAAGACAGAAAGGATTCACTTTTAAGTTTCTGTTTATTTCGATAAAGAAAATGTTTTTGAAAAAAATCGTATAATTTATTTATATATTATTTAATAAGGTTGTTCACATGGGCGTTGGGTGCTCATTAAGGATGGGGCACATGGCAATAGCACCGCTTCTGAGCTCCCCCAAATATTTCTGGATGGCTTCTTCGTTAGAAGTGCGTTGATGAAAGCCAAACCCATGTGGGTAAACTTGACTGATGGCATATAACTTTAAAGAAATGAAAGGAGGGTCAGAAAGAGAAATAAAACGTTGGCATAGCTTTTACGATGTGCCTGTTTTCGCAGAACCAGACCTGGCACCCACCGCAGTCGCTGCAAGCCTTTGTATCAGCACCAGGTCTGGCCTTTCTTGCAGCGTTTGGAGAAGAGAGACTGCATTGAGCACAGGCCAGCAGCTGCCTGAAATATCATTATTTCAGTTAAATAATTGAATTATTTCAATTTCAGTTGCCAAAGAGGCAATTTTGACCACTGAGCGGTTCTCGTAGGGGTGGCTCTTGAGACTCTCTGCTGATTTAATTAAGGGTAGAAGCAGCTTTCTGTAAGAAGTGATCTCTAAGCTTATGTTGAAATTCAGCTGCCTTATTTTGAATGATGCTGTAGGAAAAAAAGCACCACTTTACAAACAATAACAACATCTTTTTTTCCCCCGTTGTTCTTTGCTTATTAATCTGATAATGGGTAATTCTTTGCTAATGATTGGGGATCCCTGTTAATGTATCACAATCCCAGTTTATTGATTACCTGTTTTATTTCCCTTTGTATAGCCAGTCTCTTCAGTAGCAAACCCACGGTAAAAAAAAATACATAAGACTCTACTTCAGATATCTCTTGGTACAGAGAGGAACCGCCATGGGAAATGTCAGAGGGTACTAAAGTCGGCTAATCTGTGCAGTATGTGCTCAACTTTGTTTTAAGCATGAGTGTACAAGATACAGCTTTGATTTACTCACTGAACTCGAAATACATCTCTGGGCACTCATTGCCGGGAAGTCTCTTTCCTTTAGCTAACTCCGTATCCATAAATGACCGTGATACGTGGGTCACGGGGTCTTGAAAGATCTCTCAAAAAGTGACATAATCCACCTTTTATAGAGGAAAACTTACAGCAGGAAAAAGGAAGTCTCCTGTGCCAGGTTTACAGCAGAGTTAAGGACAACAGCCAAGGCCATATTTTTGTTAATGCATTAGGATGGCTCCGAAATGTGCCAACCCCGTAGCTTGGAATAAAGAAAACGACGAAACTGAAAATATCCTTGACAAGATGTCTCTCTTAACACATTAAGAGGCTGTCCAAACTGTGAAAAAAATCCCCAGCATTTCCTCTCCTTCTGTCACAGAGTCTGTGCTTTGGTAGTTGAAGTTGCAGGGCTCTGCCGAAATGCTGCGTGTTAGATTATATGTGAGTAACAGCTCGTGGACAGCACGTTTGACATGCATCATGTCTCGCCTGCTCCTTTATATGCCAGCCACTGAGGGCACTGCAAAATCCCCAAAACCACCCTGGTTAATACACCAGCTAGGTCTGGGCAGGGCGTTTGCTGTAGGCGCACACATCCATCATATGTCGTAACTGTATCTGCTACGAAGACATTGCAAATGCGATGTTTTCTCATCCCTTAAATACACCTGGATGATTAATGAAAGCAATCCCCCACCACCTACCCCCAAAACCTCCAGACCAAACCCCACAGCTGAAAGCTAAGGGAAAGAAGGATATTGGGCACATTCAGGGACAATAAACATAGAAGAAAAACACTGCAAAGGATAGTTGTTGAATACATTTGAATAACAAATACATTTGAGGAAATCCCAGTCTGCTTGGGAACAGAGAAAAGGGAAATAAATTTACCACATTATTCTTTGGAAATTATTTGTTCAGCTCTGCTCCTTAATGTGTCAGCTAAAGATGATTTCTAAGAGTGAAGATTTTCTTTTCTTGCTCAAAATGACTCAAAAAGAAATGAATATTCCAGCCACCAAGTGAGGTTAATATATGAGTTTCATAGCCATTTGCTCAACACTGCTGTTCCCTGCAGAGTAATGGCACTGAGATGCATTCTGGGATTGCCAGGGGTGAAACCGTAGTAGATGTTCTTGAATAATTTAGCAATGTATGAAAGCTTATTTCATCATCATCAACACAGTAATACCTTGCACCAATGGAGTGCTTTACATTTCTGGTCTCCAAAGCTGTGCACGTATTCTCATTCCCATTTTTCAGCTGTGGAAACTTGAAAATAGAGAGGCAAAAATCATTTTCCAAAGGGGGTAAAGGCTGTGGTAGATCCAGGATAAAGATTCAGGTCCCCAGGAAGAGGCATCCATAACGTTTAGGTTGAAGTCTGTGTGGGTGAAGATGCTGCAGTTTAGACCTGCTTACGCTTAGTGAAAGAAGAGAAAGAGGTCTGAACAAAAGTATTTTTCTCCTCAGTTCCTTTTCTGATAAAGTAAGAATTGAAGGTTGAATTGAATTTCTAGAGTAAATAAAATTTAAATGTATTGCTAATATCTGTGCACTGGTTATTCTAAAGTGGCAGAGCAGACTCATATCCAATTCTTGCGAGGACAGGAGGCTGCGCTTACATTATAGTGTGATTATTACCGTTAGGCTAAACTAGCAGAGAAACTCCCATGCCTCTCTTTGGGCTGTTTACACATGCATGTAGCTGGTAACTTTTTTTCTGTTTAAAGAGTATAACAACTCATCAATCTTATTCTTCCCTGAATGTAGATTGGTCTTTAATGAGATCAATGAATAGTGCTAGTACTTCGCTGGCCAAAATTGTAAATGTGCCATTGCATTTCCTATTTACCCTGTAGCACAGGGATTTCGGCGCGTTACTGCTAATGTGTTTTGCATTCTATTGCTCTCCTACAAAATTTATGGCCAGAGAGAGACTGCAGAAACAGTACGGGCAGTCAGAGCTAAATTGTATTCTCTGTGCTACGCTCAGATTTTTTAAAAATATATGATTTCGAAATAGTTGAAGGAAGGGGAAGGGAAATGCAGAGCAAACAGGGAGCTGGGAATGGGAAAGAATTTCAGATTAGTTTCATAAAAACAAAACTTTTGGTTTCTGAGCTGTATCAGAGATGGAAAAAATAGATGTGGCTTAAACAGCTTAAGAGAAGTGATCTTAACTGTGAGATGCAATGGCCTTTAGTTAGCCCACGCAGAAGGCGGGGGAGAGAGTAGGCTGTCGGACAGGGAAATTAGCTGTGGAACACCGTACGTTGGTAATTATAGCTCTGGAGTAGCCTGAAACAGCTAGTGCTCTTCCGGCCTGGTCCCTTCTCTTTGCTGTCCTTGTCAGCGCTGTATTTGGTCCTGTTCCTGCTGTGCGTTAACCTCTATATCTAACACCCTACAAACTGTAGGTTTTGTTTCTCTAATGTGGCTCCTATGGTGAGAGCAGCACGTACGCCCCAGAGGTCGGGGCTGGCGGGCTTCTCTCTTTGTGCATGGTGATACAGGTTGATGTTGAAGATGATATATATCTGGTACTTTGACTGTAAAGTGGTGAGTTCTGTATTTTATTTTCTTTTTTGGAGCTTTCATCCACTGCCTACCACCCTGAAGCAGCTCCCAAGGAAGCTGTATGCCCCAAAGGGATAGACCTGGAAGGTCTCACTGTGCCAGGGAAAGGAGTTGTTATTGGGTGTCCTTTACATATAATTTTTTTTGGTGCATGACGGTCCAAAGCCAGATAAAAGCTGCTGTCAAGGAGCTGACCGGACTCTGTGTTATATGGGAAATCAGTGCAGAGAGTTGAGGCAAGCCTGATAGGCTTCTTTTGGCCCATTCAGGCCAAGTTGTATGCTGAATCAAATTTCCTACTGACTGACAGCTTCACCCCTGTGCGAGTACAGGGGTGACGATCAGAAAGAGTAGAAAATGTAGAGGATTTAATTCAGTCAGGTGAGTTGGACTTTTCAGAGGGAATCTAAAAGGTCTGAAGCAAGTTGTGGATCAGAGCCCAAAACCCCTGAAGGAACCAGAAGCTGTACGTATGGAAAAATCTTAGAAAGATTAGAGACGTCCGACAGATGAGCAACAGGAATTGCATGTGTCAAAGACGAGCTGGAGAGCTTGCGTGCAGATGTGTAGGTCAGCGCTGCTTGTGCCACCATGGGATGTTCTCTTGAGCTTGCCCTTGGGGTGAGCGGTTCATCACCTTGTAGCTGTGGTATTTTCCAGCTCTGTGCCGTTTCTAAACATCATTAGCCTCGCTGCTGTTGTACTATTCCCAGTGACGCTGCCTGTGAAATAGCACCTGACAGGTGGTACTGAGGCTAGATAGGCTGTTTGATTAACTTGGTGGAATGACTTCTGGAGCTCCCGCCTCCCAGATGAAATGCAGCATGGCTATTCAGGGACCCTGCAAATATACGGGTCGCAAGCACGGTGTTGCTAACCCCGACCAAACGTTGCAGTCCGTGGCACGTTGTGTCTATTAAATCTGAAAGTTGGGGAGGACCCTCTCTCTTTGCAAGGCAGGCAAATACTCACCCACATAAAAATTAACTTGGGAAATTCGAGAGAATGTTATTGTACGTGTTATCTATCAGAAAAAGTGATATCATTCTGAAAAGGACAAAACTGCAGAGGAAAAATGACTCTGCACATCCTGAAGCTTGCACTGATGACAGTTAAATGCAGACACGAAAATCGAAGGGCTTGTTGAAATCCTTCACCGCTGCTTGATGGTGCCAAGCCTCTATAAAGCTAGTAGAGCTGATTTTCTGAGAAATCCCTTAGTAAGGGGGATGCCTCAGTAGCAAAGAGCAGACTGATATCTGTTCTTGTCTTTGGCAAAGAGTGGGTGGCTTGGATATAGAGGGCAAAGTACAGAGCTGGGGCATAAAAGTTGCTTCTGCACCCTCCTGCTTACTCGAAGTGGTACAATGGCACGTGGAGGTTACACATGGGAAGACCTCATTTATGGGAGCTTCGACTTCTTCCCTTACACCAGGGCCAAACTCTGGCCTAAGCTCAGTATTTCCTTTGCTTGATACAAATTTGCCAGGTCAGCAAAGTTGTGCTCCAGACCATGTTGTTTCAGGAGTCAAGTGGAATAATGTAGATGGTGGTAGGAGACAGCAGGCAGATAAAAATGTGAACAGCTTTTTTGGGAAGGTGCCCCAAATTCTGTTCTTGGTTACTGCGACATAAATATGGAATAACTCCCTTTGGATCAATGGTTTCCTCGGAGTTCATATTAATCTTAATTGATTGTAGTATTTAGACTTCATGCTCTGAATAATATGGTTTTCATGCACTTCTTCCATGTTAGACATCTATGTTATATCTTACGCTCTTACCCAAGTTCCCTCGGCAAAGAGCAAATTTTCTCTCCGCTGCTTTATCCGGGATTTAAGTGCACATCTTCCCTTTAATTCTGCGCACTTCTTTCTTTTTAACAGTCTGTCCTTCCATCCTTAAGTATCACTGAGTTGCCAGATAAAACAGTTATTGTTCCTTTTACAAGAAGATTGTAGTGGATTTATATAAAACTCAGACAGCGCCATTGTTCTTGAAGTCCATTTTATTGTAATGAAGTTCCACTCTTAATATTCCATGATCTTCAATGTCCTTTACAAGTAACTTTTTATAAATTAATCTATAATAATCTAATTCAAGTCAGTTAAAGTGGATAACTATACTCCAATTACGATATTGGGAAGAGTCTTTTACATAATGGGGGCTTTTATATGGATGGTTAACGCTAATACTGTAGTTTACAACATACTGTATGAATCACTAATTAAATGCCTAAGTAGCAATAATGGAAGTGGAACTATCAATACAGGGAAGATATCAATGATGTAAGGCATTAATAAAACTTTATGGTACCATTTAATCTTTTTTTATAGGTACTCCATTATGTCAGTGAAAAGAAAAGGCAGAAAAACAAGAAAGTGAGAGTGGAACTTAAAGGGCCCAGGAAATGGAAACTAAAATGTACTTTTCCTTGTACCTTCCCTACAAAATGGGCAGGATAGAAAAGTAATCAGAAAACTACCCAGTAGAAATAAATTCATCACATTTTAAAAAACATGGCTGTTTGTTGTAGCTGAATGGTTTAAACGCTACTTAAATAACCTGTATTCTCTGACACAAACGAAGGGCAGCATAAATAGTCTCTTCAAAAGAGGAATACAAGTTTAGTAATGCACTGACCGAAAAGGAACAGCTAAACTTGTTTTCTTGCTATTGGCGAGTAGAGATGACTAGCAGGGTAAATATATAAACATTTATATTGGAAGGAAAAACTATTAACAAAGGTATTTTATTTTTAAGCCAAAACACACGCTTGGCTCTCGGTGCTGCCTAAGGACCGTTCGAGGCGGCCGGGCTGCTCTCCTGACAGGACATCTCCTCTGTGTTCCTTGGACACCGTCCAGTGTCCCCTGCAGGAAAGCAAGCTGCCCATTTGCATATCAAAGCAGAGGAATAAGCCAACCCCAGTAGACCTCGAAAGGGAAGTGAGAGTATATGTGAATTTTTAGTTTTAACAACTCTCAATAATAAAAAAAAGAAAAAGACTACCTCCATTCCTTTCATGCAACCGTCACTTCAGACGCTTTTGCAACACATTTGAGCAGAAGCAAGTATTTAACCCTTCAAATCCCCTTGCAGGGTGTTTCAGTCCTGGCTGTGTGTTGACAAATAAAGGAGAGAGATTTCTTTTCCTGAAAAATGTCCTTGATATCAGCTCTAAACAGTACTTCGGAAATTATTGCACTGAGACCTCCTACACACCTTGACATGTATTAGAAGTGTGCAGTAGTCAGGCTAGTGTTCCATGCTCACTGTTGTTGAGATGACATGTTTATTTAGCACAAGAATTCTAGCCTTGTGCTTTTCTGTGCCTCGTAGGAGGTATTTGACATCATCTGCTTGGGATATCGTTGCTGAGGTTTGGCTCTGAACTCCACCTTTCCTGGATGTCCATTGCTGGGCAAACCGGAGCTGACAACCTGCCTCAGCTTCTAATAAAAATAAATCTTTCTGCATTATTTTAAAACTATGACTTCAATATGAGTAGATGAAGAGGCTATGAAAATTCTTTGCCACTATCAGTGAAGATTAGATGCGAGAAATAACGCCTCTCTGTGATAAGAAATTCATTACTCCCCTTGCCCATCAAATGCAGCTGTTGGCAACCCTCTGCCTCGAGTACACAGGAGCCGAGGACATCAATAATCCTGCAAATTTGCAAGTGAAACCAAACCTTTGTGCAGACTCCTGCTTCCTCCCGTGTATTGCTTCATTTCACAGCCACCACGTCTGCTCTCTTCGAGGAGTTTAACTTAACTATTACGTTTCTGGTGTTTGAAGCTAACCCTACTTCCACTGAATGGGGTTTGGTGTATTTTGTTGAATGACAAATTTAGCTTAAATGCATGAAGATAATTAGCTCTGTCTCTTTGTACCACCAAACAAATCCTAAGCATGTCATTAGTAAGACAATCAAACCTAAACAGTAATTAAAAAGTATCTACAAAAGGATGTGGGGTTTTCCATAAGTACAACCTTGCCCTATGTCATGGTTATCATGTGAGCAGAGCTCATCCGTGGTCACTTGCTTTTCTTCGGATGTTATTCTGGTTTATCAGCAGTTACTCTAGAGCAACCATTATCTATTGGCTGCCACTAACAACCAACCATGGAATAGACTTCTTATTAGAGAAATAAACATCATTTAAATGCTTTGGAGTGACCACAGGTTTTTCCTAGACTTACACAGGAGGCTGCAATTGTCCTTCTTGTTCTGGAGGTCAATGAAACAAGTTCTGCCACGAAGCTTCAAGTCCTTCAACCTTTCCCAGTCTTTCAATAGCTCATATTTTTTCACAGGTCTCTTGGTAGAATGTAAAGAAAAAGGGAGAAAAGATCAATGAAGGTTTGCTGCAGTTCAATAGTTCTAGCCATACAGTCCTCTCTCTTCCAATGTTCTTGTCCCTCGTGACAGCTGAGCACTGTATTATGTAATGTGTCATAAACCTGGGACCCCCTCGTCGCTTGTTTCAGAAATCTAGAAATGGCACTAATGGACAATAATTAAAAAAAAAAAAAATCAATGAGAGGTGTGGAGGCTCAGCCGTGTCAGCAAGAACGGCTGGAGACCCTGAGCTGAGCGTAGGGACCGTGGCAGGACCTGGCCCCGCTTTCCTCTGCCCAAATTTGTGTAAATAAAATCATGGCGTGCAGCTACACTGAAGTAGGACGATAGGCTTACAGTTAAGTAAACTGAGGCTGTGACCTAACTTTTATCTACAATTTTTACATGAATTTCTTTTTTTGGTATTGTGTGGGGCCTATCATTCTTCTTTCTGTCTGGGAAGATCTGCAGGCTTTATACAGGGTGAAAGTTTCTGTAGGAACTGGGTTCAGCTGGGTCAGAAAATTTTTTGCTTTTTTTTTGTGGGTTTTTTTTTTGTTTTTTTTTTTTTTGTTTGTTTGTTTGTTTTTTAAATTTTAAAGAATGTTTGGATATACATTGAAACTTTCAATGCTGCTTGTTATGCTGCATCCCTGCTTCCTTTGAACACACCTACATATTCAGTGTCACCTCCATTTGGTCCATCATGGAATAAGATGTCATGTTTAGTTTTATTTATGGGCTTAATATTCAAGTTTTCCACAAGTAACTTTTCCCATATGGGCCTTTAGAAATATGTTAGAAAACTCATTATGTACTGCTGTTACGAATAATGCACTAATAGGCAGATTAGCGTCCCGCTGATGGGCAAAAATCTGGTTTTAGCACCACGTGAAGGCACTTGGTCCAAAATGAGCCACGAACCAAAGAGTTTACAGGTTATGGATGACTGGAGCATTATAATACTTTGTGGACTATCAAGTGCAATGATCCCTCCTGTTTTAAAACTAAAATATCCTCTTAAATGTGCATTGTTGAGTCTCCCTGCCTCTGTAAATAGGCTTTTCAGCCTGGTTTCTCTTCCCAGAGAGGTCCAGTGCTCTTTGGGAGCCTTGCTCGGCTAGGCTAGAGCCAGAGGTGCCTCTGTGGTCAAAGGACTCCTTGACTTCAGCCTCTGGGTTGAAGCAGGAGCCTTCTGGGTTTTGAGCAATCCCTGTGCACAAGTATGAATGAATGAAGCTTGCCTGATACTGTATGTTTTTGTATAATTCATCAGGAAGCAAATCTGGCACGAGCACCCAATGTGATGACAAAAGTCTGTTTTCTATGCTGGGGCCTTCACTGGCAGCCTGTGATATCTCTGTTGGCTGGTAGAGTTGGTGCTGTCCTTGAAGGGTTGCTGTTAAACTTCTCACGTTGTTTGTACGTGGCCGTGCGTGTAGAAAGCACCACTCTTGGAGCACTTTAGACCCTTCCTAAATGAAACCTGTTGCAAGCTTGAGACTGGGATTGACGGGGTAGGGGGAACAGCTGTGATGTTTCTCTAAAGCTAAATGTTGCTGGTTTTGCATAATCTGCAAAAATATGTTGTCAGGATGAGAGATCCAGCTGGCTCTCTGCCACCTTCCCCCTCTGCAGTGTGTGCTGCGGGAGCGGGTGTATCATCTGGAGAGCGGAAGGTTTATCTCTGACACCGAGATGTCAACCTAATATAGAAAAAAACCCGCATATATACCTTTATTTTAGTAACTTGCAATTCTTCTTGCATGATGAGCGCTAAAAAAAGAAACAAAGGGAGGTGCAGTTTCCAGTTCTGCGATGCTGTAGGGCTAGATATAGCCACGACGGGAACAGAGGAGCTGCACGCTCGCTGCATGCCGTGGTGTTAGCATATGCATGCCACAATCTTCTTAATACCCATGGTAAATCCCGCTGTCTGCTACAAGCTCTGTTTTGAATGTTAGGCTTGTTTGCCTTCTGTTTTTTAAGCTTATAAACACTTTGGGGCTGAAATTCCCACAGAAGGTAACAAGAGCTATGTTAACCCTCTGCAATGGTCTATTTAAATGAGATTATCTTGGGCAAGTGGGGCAAAAGGTCTGAGCGAGTGGGCTGGCAGCTGAGGAGTGGGTCAGGTTTGGGACTGCAGTTACTCCAGATTTGCATTTCCAGCAGCACAGCTGCACTGAATTCAGTGGGGATTTATGGCAAGCGTATGAGTAGAAGATGACAACGATTTTGAGCGATTGATAGGCTGATGTTGCTCATCTGCTTAGACCCAAGGGTCAAGAACCGTTGTTTACACCTGAGCTCTTATTTCAAGCATGCTGCTGCTACTACTTGTGGAGCCTGACAGAGGGTTTGATGTGAGTTTTCCAGGATTATGTTTACTAGTGTCCGTATATAAGGGTTTGTGATGTTATAAAATGCTCTTATGCTCTGAGAAAACAAAATTCTGATGGAGGTTGCAACCAAGCAGGTGATTTGGTGTGGCTCTTTGTTCCTGGTGGTGTAGCAGAAATCTTCTGGCTTTGGTGGAGTGAATAAGGAAGCACAAAACCCCACTTTGAAACCCTTGCCACAGTTTTTTTAAACAGTCCATGTGAAGGTAGCACTTGGTTATTACTTTTAATTAGCATAAAAAGAAAGATGATGCCAATATCCACATCTAACTTGCATCTTAGACCAAAATGCTATTGGCTTCAAAAGATGTCAGATAAAAACTGAGAAGAGGATGAGAGAGTAGGTAGGCTGATCTAGCCGGGGTGTAAAGGAGGCAGGTTTGATTTTTGTGGTGAGATTCATGGCGAATAGTAAATATAATCCTGTAGGAAGGATTCAGAGGTGGTTAAGCTCAATAAAAAGATTGGCCTAGAATTTGGTTTACTGTTGCTAGTCTCTATTAGTAAACAAAATTCCTGAAATGGGCTAAGTTTGATGGGTGGTGGGTAGAAGCTGTGATTTTCTTTTCTAGGGGGGTGTGTATGCAAATGCTAGGTCTATGGCTTGAAAAAGAGGAGGAGGACAGGTGTAACAGGCTGTTTCCCAAGATGTGGCAAGGAAATGCCTTTCCCGGGTCTACGGCCCCCTCAGCGAGGTGTTCCCAGCTCTAAGACTTCCCAATCCGCGCCCGTGGACACGGGCCTGCAGGCAAGGCTGGGCTTCACTTCCCCGCACGCATGCCTGCAAGAGCAGCGCTCCCAAGTCTCGCAGCGGTGCTCCGAGAAAAAACGTTAAGTGCTAAAATACTATGAGACTATATAAACACCAAAAGTATCTTCACTTCATCTTATCTAAAATAACAACAAATCCCTTCTTTTATTTATAACTCTTTATATATAGAAAGCGCACATATATATCCTGGAGTCTAGTGAGGAGGCTGCTTAGAGATTGCTTGCCCTGTGTTGTGAGCAGACTAATAGCCAAATCTCCCCCAAATTTGTGCATTCTTCTTTTGGTGATTCTTGCAGTCTGTTGTATTTGCTACCAAAATACATACCTAATCTGATGGAAACCTGCATGGCCTTTTTTTTTTTTTTTTTTTTTTTTTTCATCTGACTGATTTCCCTCCTTTGGGCTTTTTATCCTTCAAATATATATTAAAGGGATGAGGAAAATATTTACTGAGCTGTTAAAGAATGGGCCGTAATCAGGAAAAAGTAAATTCACCATCCTCCCTTGGCAAGTACATTTCAGTATACCTCCTACTAAATCACCTATATGAATTGAAGGTGTGAATAACACCTGCTTATGTACTACAGGACGATAAGAAAGTAATACTGCCAGAAGTGGGTTTGGAAGAACTGGGTTTTTAGTTGTGCAGGCAGGGTTTGCAGGGTGATGCATTAACAAGGTTTTTTCTATCCGGGCATTTTAGCTTGCAATTATTATATTATTACACAAGTATATATTCTTAATATATAATTATTACATTATTATAATGTTATTATATTATAATTAACTTGCAATTATTATATTATTACACCCAGTGCAATAATGCACCAATGATTGATTTATAGGCTGTTTTTAAATCCAAGAGCAAATGACTCTACAGAGGCTGAGAGAGAAGCAGGTGCCTGAGTTATGTTGGAGGGCAGTCACCGCCCTTATGGAAGAGAAAGAAATAAGTAAAAGAAATAAAGCAAAGTCTTCAGAAACACTGCAGCTCTAAATCCATGCCAGTGCCATGACACAGAAAATAATTTAGAGGTCTGACCTGAAATTTTGGCCAAAAGTTATATAAAACTCAGGTATCTCATGTTTTAAATAGTAAGATTGGTTTTTTTTCTTTCAGTGAGAAATTTAATTACATGCTTATGCTGAGCAATTTCTGTTGGGATTAGCAATTTCTGTTCTGCCTGCTCTACAGTCTCTGAATGTGAAGATGATGATTCTCATTTGCAAATAATTTCAGCATTTCTTCCTATCTGCAAGGCTGAGAAGGATGGATCAAAACAAAATGTGCTTTCAAACAGATGCATGCAAAACAATCGGCTCGTAAACAAAATGACTCAGAAAATACAGTTCTTTAAAAAATTCTTGTTATCTGTACTCCTTGCTAAATGTTTATTAGAAGCTGATAATGTAACATTTTAAATGTGAAATCCAACAGTATCTCAAAACACTTGTAGAATACCCCCCAGTGCTTTGGTATAATGATCTGAAACAAAAGATTTTAAAAACATCCTTCGTCATCTGCAAGTAAAATAGTACTTTTTCTTTCTTTTACTGATTCTTCTGCCTACCAACTGAATTGCCCACAAAGTTGTTATTAAATTAAATAATGAAGGATTGAAATGTTAGAGGAAGAAAAGGCTACAGCCAGTATTCTTCCTTCCAGTGTACAGAGCTTGGTTAAGTAACTTCAGCTTTTTCATTTATTTAATATGTCTCAGATTGGTATCTGCTAAAGTCATAACAGCTTACCCCTGCCAACAGGCAAGCTCTGCAGAATTTACTACAGTAAAATGCAGGCATGCTTCACGTAGCCTTAATTTGTTTTGAGATCCCATCTTTTATCTATGGAAACCTGCTCTCTCAGCAGGATGAACTTCTCTGTGAGAAAGTAAATTGGTTGTAACGTGGCGTGGGTCCCAGCATGCAACGCTTGCTACGGCTCTCCCTCCTCACAGAAGCTTCACAGAAACGGGTGGAAGAAAGAGTTAAATCAGCCTTTAGCATCTCGCGTAATTATTCCTGGCCAATTGTCTCCAACTGGAAACTCACAATTTGTTACCACTTAGTTGGTTTTGGTGAATGAAGAGGATTCATTGCTTTTTGCTGGTGTTTAGATCTTTTGTTCACAGTTTCGAGAAAATGGCAATCTCTTTTCTTGCTACTGTTCCAGCTTTAGCCATGCTTGGTTAATTCCGCGCTCAGGTTTCTCTGGATTCACATGTGCTAATCTGGTGGCATGCAGGGATTTTTTTTTTTTCCCCCCAATTTTTCTCAAGTGTTTTATTTCCCAAACGGACACTAGCAGAGCATTTATTTTTACAATCTTAATATTGTTATGGTAACTCCGCTTGCTAAAAGTTCCCCGTCTTTATGGGGTGGCCATTTATCTGAATCGTATGTTAATGTTTTCTGAGCTTCACAAAAGACTAAATAAATAAAAAATAAACCACTGGTATAGGCATAGGGTAATAAAATTGATGTGGCAACATTATATGAACCAGCAACCGTGTGCTTGTTTATAGGTTAGTTAACTTTTGTGAGTGGTGTCATTAGCTCCTATGGAATAAGAACGGCTCGTGCCTTCATGGAAAAGATCCCAGAAAATTTAGTAACTGAAGGGTTATTGTTTTGATAAAAAGTGAACGAGCTGTAGTACGCTGATCCTGATTAACCAACTGTGACAGACGGTAATTCTCCTTAAACGTAGCTTAGAGAAAATTAAATTCAAGGTGATTTAAGAACTGTTGGAGCCAACTTAAAGAAGGAGAAAAAAAAAAAAAAAAAAAACCCCACCAAACCAAAACAAGAACAACAACAACAAAAAACCAAACCAAAAAGCAGAGCAGAACACCTTGAAGTTTGCTTTGTTTGCTCTTGCAGGTGTCTCTGAAGATGGGGAGCCAGCTTCATTCCCAGGTAGTCACAGGGACCTTTCTACTGAAGTGTAGTTTCCAGGGTCTTTTTTAGTGTGCTGTAGTATCGGCGCAGGAAATTTGTCTAGTCATGCAACCCTCTCTTAACCTAAAGAATAGTAATTTACTATTATTTCAGGAAATCATGCTACTCAAGATAAATGTTTTGGGGCCAGGGGAGTGAATTATTACATGTTTTCTAGGAGAATGGTTAGCTGAGTTCTGCAAAACTTGTGCCATATGTCTTTTGAAAGCCTGTTTGTGGGTCTCGGATCAATACAGGAGGGCCGAGACCTTCCCATTGTAATTCTCAAAGCATCGATTTGTATTTGAGATTTAAAGGGATCTCAATTTACCAAGGCAAAACCAGCTGTGTTTATCTGGTTTCATACTAACAATCTATCAATAGTGATAGATTCTTCTTCATTGAATTGAATCATCATAAAGTATAAATACATTATCTCAAAACTGGACTCAATTTCCCTCTGAAGATATCTGAATCTTACTGTACAGCCCGATTAGATTGCTTAAAACAGGGTACAAAACCTCAGACTGAGCAAAGTTTGCATTTCTTTTTACGATAGGTGTATGCCTGCGTGACTTACTCATGAAATAAAATTGTAAACCTTTAGGGCATTTTTGCTAATCATGTTTCTAGAAATAACACACAAAGACAAATAACAGGCTTCATAATTCTGATTTTTAAAATCATGCAAAAGCAACTTGTAAGATGCGTGGGAGTTATCTGAACCTAGCTGGTAGGACAGCATTTTGCTAATTGTCCCTAATAGATCAAATACAAGACTGTACCTGGGCAGGAGCACGACTTGTGGCAAGACTGAGCCTTAATATCAAGTCTTGTATGAGGGGATGCATCCTGGTGGGAGCAGAGCAGTGCATCCCTGTGGTAGAGCAGAAAGAGTTTGAGTTCTTGCAGGTACTCCTATCCCTGTCCTTTAGCCGATATGCACATGAAGAAGAAAGTGAGCCAGCTGTAACGGTGTGATGTTCAAATTTTTAAAGGTTTCCCAGCTTTCCAGGATGGCTCTCTTCAGCTATTACTCTTTCTGTAGCTGAGCTATTCTAGTACAAACATAAACCTCTTTAGTTATAAAACAGTGTTTCAGCTATTTCGTGTTGTCATGGTGTCAGTGGTTTCAATACGATCTCTTGAAATTGCTTTTGTCAGCTGTGGAGTAACTGTGAGTTGGAAATACATATGTATTTATGTGCATACCTTAATATTTTGCTCTACACGTGCATAAGTGCGCATATATATTTATACCAGATACTGTTTTCAATTAAGTTTCAGTCCAATTCTTGCACTGATTCTATGAATTATTAGAAAATTATGCAGTATGCAAAATTATCCATGGCACAGTCTTTAAGGATAGTTTTTGGCCTCATTGCTAGTTATGGAGTTTGAAGCAAAGGTTGCTTTGCTTGGACACAGATGATGTGTTTGTTTTCCCTTTCTGACTGGATGAGTTCATCCCTCTGGAGAGGTTTCTAGCATGTATGTTTACAGGTATTAGTTGAAAGTATTAATTTGCTGTAGGATTTCTCTAATATGCACCTACACTGCTGGTTGTTTAACCAATTCTCTCACTAAAGGCAGCCTTACAGGAAAGAATCATAGAATAGTTTGGGTTAGAAGGCACATTTAAAGGTCATCTAGTCCAACCCTCCTGCCATGAACAGGGACATTGTCAACTAGGTCAGGTTGCTCAGAGTCCCATCCGGCCTGACCTTGCATGTTTCCAGGGATGGGACATCTACCACCTCTCTGGGCAAACCTGTTCCCGTGTTTCACCACCCTCATCGTAAAAAATTTCTTCCTTATACCTAGTCTAACTACCATATTTTAGTTTAAAACCATTACCCCTTGTCCTACTGCAACAGGCCCTGCTAAAAAGTTTGTCCCCATCTTATAAGCTCCCTTTAAGTACTGAAAGGCTGCAATAAGGTCTCCCCAGACCCTACTCTTCTCCAGGCTGAATAACCCCAACTCTCCCAGCCCTTCTTCACAGAAGTGTTCCATCCCTCTCATCATTTTTGTGGCCTTCCTCTCAACCTGCTCCAACAGGTCCGTGTCTTTTCTGTGCTGAGGACCCCAGAGCTGGATGCAGTACTCTAGGTGGGGTCTCACCAGAGCGGAGTAGAGGGGCAGAATCACCTCCCTCGACCTGCTGGCCGCGCTTCGTTTGCAGCCCAGGGTACGGTTGGCCTTCTGGGCTGCGAGCACACACCGTTGGCTTCTGTCCAGCTTTTCCTCCACCAGGACCCCCAAGTCCTTCTCCGCAGGGCTGCTCTCAATCCCTTCATCCCCCAGCCTGTATTGATAATGGCGGTTGCCCCGACCCAGGTGCAGGACCTTGTACTTGGCCTTGTTGAACCTCATAAGGTTCACGTGGGCGCACTTCTTGAGCTTGTCGTTGTCCCTCTGGATGGCATCCCTTCCCTCAGGCATGTCAACCTCATCACTCAGAGCTTGGTGTCATCTGCAAACTTGCTGAGGGTGCGCTTGACCCCGCTGTCTATGTCATTGATGAAGTCATTAAACAGTACTGGTCTCAATACGGACCCCTGAGGGACACCACTTGTCACTGATCTCCATCTGGACATTGAGCCATCAACCACTATGCTCTGGATATGACCATCCAACCAATTCCTCATCCACCAAACAGTCCACCCATCAAATCCATATCTCTCCAGTTTAGAGAGAACGATGTTGTGGGGGACTGTGTCAAAGGCCTTACAGAAGTCCAGATAGACGACCTTTGTAGCTCTTTCCTTGTCCACTGACGTAGTGACTCCATCACAGAAAGCTGCTACATTGGTCAGGCAGGACTTGCCCTTGGTGAAGCCATGCTGGCTGTCTTGACTCACCTCCCTGTCCTCCATGTGCTTTCACATAGCTTCTAGGAGGATCTGTTCCATGATCTTTCCAGGCATAGAGGTGAGTCTGACAGGTCGGTAGATCCCAAGGTCCTCCTTTCTACCCTTTTTAAAAATGGGTGCAATGTTTCCCTTCTTCCAGTCACCAGGGACTTCACCTGACTGCCACGACTTTTCAAATATCATGGAGAGTGGCTGGGCAACTACATCAGCCAATTCCCTCAGGACTCTGGGATGCATCTCCTCAGGTCCCATAGACTTATGTATGTCCAGGTTCCTCAGGTGGTCACAAACCTGATCTTCTCTTACAGTGGGAGGGACTTTGCTCCCACAGTCCCTGTCTTGCAGTCCATCCACTCGAGAGATGTGGGAGGAGAGGTTGCCAGCAAAGACTGAGGCAAAGACGTTGTTGAGTACCTCAGCCTTCTCCTCGTCCGTTGTTACCAGTTTGCCAGTCTTGCTCATCAGCAGGGGGCACGCTTTCTTTGACCTTCCTTTTCTGGCTGACATACCTGTAGAAGCCCTTCTTATTATCCTTTGAATCCCTTGCCAAATTCAACTTCAGCTGCACCTTGGCCTTCCTGACCCCATCCCTACACAACCGGGCAGCATCCCTGTACTCTTCCCAGGATAACTGTCCCTGTTTCCCCTGCCTGTGCCTTTCCCTCTTGCCCTTTAGTTTGACCAGCAGGTCTTGACTCACGCATGCTGGTCTCTTGCCTTCCTTTCCTAATTTCTTACACCTGGGTATCAAGAACTCTTGTGCTCTATGGAAAGCATCCTTAAAGATCTGCCAGCTCTGTTCTGCTCCCTTGTCCCTGAGGGCAGTTTCCCAGGGCTTCCTATTGACTAACTCCTTGAAGAGTTGGAAGTTTGCTTTCCTAAAATTCAAGGTCCTGACTTTACTCTTCACCCGACCCATATCCCTCAGGAAAGGAAGGAGTTATCTTTGTTTTCTGATAGTAACTTTTTTCTTGTAAGACTTGTGCACGCGCAGTCTTTCAGAGTAATCCCAAACTGCCTTTTTTTGGACATACTTGCCTATGATGCCCAGGGGCTAGACTTGAGAGCTGTGACCCTTCTGATTCTGCGTTCGTAAAAAAGATTTAAGAGTTTGAACAAATTGAAGCAACTTCATTAAAATGCGAAGAAATATTTCCAGGTTGTTGGCAGGTGTTATTTAATGCTGCTGTTTGTTAGTAGTAATGCTTTGTGTTTTGGATGGTCCCTGGCAGATATTGATTCAACCTCACTGTATCTTAGGGTAAAAGGTGAAAATTTTCATACTTAATTTTGAAATGGGCAAGTAGAGTCATAGCATGTGCAGGTGTTGTGTCCAGCACTGTGTAATGCTGGTGTGACATACACCCCTAGCTGGAAAACAAGCACTGAACCACTGATGCATGCTCTCCCCTCGCTCCCTGCTGCACCCATACGAGTGGGTTTGCAGCATCTCCTGCTCTGTAAGTGCTGAGGTAGATGGGCACAGACCCACCAGCACTCATCCTTGGCTCTGGGTGTCAACGTCGCCTGTCCTGTTCCTCCAGCTTCTGCCTTCTTCCTGCAGCTACCTGCAAGGGCTACCCTGCAGCGAGGAGCCCAGTCCCGGGGCTGGGAGCATCGTCTGTTTGTCCAGCCACGGGCCATCAATGTGCTGTGTCAGACTTGAAGCACAATCTGATCGACTGCGTGGTTCAGGGTGGCATCCTGTAACCTAGTAACGGCAAAGCTGGGTGCCTTTCATTATTTTTAATGCTTGCAGAATGATTTATTAATATGTATTTTAGATATATTCTAACATCTCGTGTGCGTCACGGAAGAGTATTACAACTGTTATCAGGCAAATCAAACAGCCAGGGCTGAGCTCATTTAAAGTAGCACAGCACAATGTAATGGTTGCATTAATGGCAAGTGATAGCATTTGTAGTCTGAGACTTAAATATATGACGATTTCCATGAAATTGTCGTATTCTGCATTTTGAGGTTTTTAGGAAGAAATTGTAGACTTAAATTAGCGCTTGGTCATTATTCTTCTATCACGTGCTCTCATTACTTCCTGAGGATTAGTGAAATGGTGATCATGTGTCTGTATTCATGTGTGCCAATTCAACATTATCGGTATTTACTCTGATTACCCTGCTGGAGAAAATACTTTACATTATCACAAAACGGTATTAAGTGGGAAGATCATGCAACAAAGCCCAGTAGTGCTAGTCTGATGAGATGTTGTGAAGTGTTAATACGTTCAATAATCAATATTTAATAAGAATTATGGAAATAGCTCTTCTTCATGAAGGGTAGTTAGTGACTGTATTTGATTTTGATAACTGTTTGCTAAGTGTGTTGGATTATTTGTTTTCTCTTCTGCACTGAATTCAGTTTCCAGGGGAGAGTGAAAAACCCCCAAACCTCAAATCTTGATGAATAGTTCTTCTCTGCGCTACGTTAGCTCTGATAGGCTTATACAGTTCTTCAGAAATCTTTTCTCCATTTTTTGCACTTTATTTGCTGTAGAGAAAAGATGTTTAAAGCCATGTTTCCCACCTTTAGAGTGGCATTTATTGGTGGCGAGTGACTAGAAGAGATGGCTGTATACCAAAGTTCAGCTTTATTTGTCTTCTACCTGCAAAGCAAGTGATAAGTGCTACTGAGAGATGGAAAAGTTCATTCTCTCTAGCAAGGTTACTCTTCTTGATGAGCATTAAAAGATAGCTTTAAGCCATTCACAATTATGACCTTGACTAGGAAAATGTAAGTTAATAAGGCTTCAACAAATTATGGTCTTTTTGGTCGATTTGCCTACTGAACTGTTAATTGTAAAACTGAAAGACATTATGTTCAGCTTTCTCTATCACATCTTTTGTGTTTTAACAGTGACACTTCATTGAGTGCAATTAACAAAGCCTAGGAGATTTATTAACACACTTCTTCATGGCCAATGATCCATTCCACTTAAGACATAACACTGTAAAATGCACATTATCTCCTTTTGGCACTTACAATAATGCTTCATGAACTAGGAAGGCATATGTTAAAGCAGATAAAATAGCATTATTAGCTGACAAATCTTACAATTTATTAGACAGTTAATTTATCAGCTTAAAAGACACTTAAAACAGCTGTGCATTTAATGTCTTTTTAATGTATCCAGTAAAACTTGCATAATTGCCTGTAGTGCAATTTATTTTTAGCTATGTTGCAAAATGTCTGCATTTACTGTTTACATCTTCTTTAATTTTTCCTGCAAGGCTCATCACATCTAGGCACAAGCCCTAACAATGAGGGCAGATAATCAGATAAAAAGACTTCTCGTACAAATGGCTGCCCATGAATGAACTATTCAAAAGTACATGCTGAGCTGGACCAAAGAGTTCTTGCGTTTTATCTCCACCCCAAGGGCAAGAGGGAGAAAAAAAGCCAGGGGTGCCTGGTAGGCAGCACGGTCATGGACTGCCAAGCACGGCACATCAGAGACTGACGATGTCTGCCTTTACTGGCATTAGCATTTGGAGCCCATTCGGAGCCACATGTCTGGGGTGTAAACTAACAAGGCTCCAAGACTGCATTAGCAGAGGTGTTTCATTTTATAATTAAGGTAACTGCTCCCTGCAGATCAATTGTGGCAGACCTAAGTGCTATCTGTGAAGGAAGTGTTGGAGAGGATACGCATTTAATGACTCCGATGCATAAATTGGCTGTGTTTGTTTATTGCTCTCTAATTTAATGGAACCTTTTGTTAAATCTTTCTGGCTTTTTTTTTTTTTTAACATACTGCTAGTAATGATTTCTGTGGGAACAAAGGGTGTTGCTTATTAAAATAAAAAATCAAACATTGCTGTTTCCATTAATTAAATGTCAGATTAGCTTAATCTCTTTATAAATATCGGATATAATCTATTTACAGAGTGAAGCCAGATCTGCAGATGCTGGTGTGTGGAGTAGAAGTGTAGAAGTGAATTCTCCTTGCTTTGCAGAAATCAGGTAGGGGTGGGAGCTGAGGCAGGTTAGACCTGTGTCTGCAGCTGCGCTCCTGAAACAAAGCAGGTGGGAGGTTTACAAAAGGTGAGGAGTACAGGGGTACAGGTAACTTTTCTACACTAATAGGTGACTCTTGTGAAAGGGGAAAAAAGTTCTTCTGGAGAGTTTCCAGAATCAGGAGTCTGAGAGTAGCCAGATCTCCAAATGCCCAGAGACTGAAAATGTGTAGAATCCATCAGCATGGGNCTCAAAAAAAAAAAAAGAAAAAAAAAAAAAAAAAAAAAAAAAAAAAAGGAACAAACCACTGTTTTGGGAAGGGGCAAAAGAAAAAAGGTAGGATTTTCATCATGCAGAGCAAACTTAATGGTATGAGAATCAGAGAATCCAAGGCTAAATCCTCCTAAAATCCTTTCATCATGTCAGGATGCCCTTTGTTTTTCCTTCTAAATGTAGTTATCCATCCAGAATTGCTGCATTCGATGCAAGTTTACAGATGTGTTAAATGTCTATGGTGGCAGCATTATAATCCTAGTTAGCCTGTAAATTACTGTCAAAAACTTTTCCCATAAATGACTTAACATTAGTAGTGTGGCAATATGATAAATCCTTCAAATGAGTGCATGTGAGAAAAATGGATGTATTATTGAAGTCAAGTATAATAGAGGCATATGGATACCTATATTCATTAAAAAAAAAAAAAAATGTGTATTACATTTACTTAAAACCTAAACATGTAGCAGTGCATTATTCATGCAGAGATAGTCATCTAATGAGAGCTGCTTCACAGTTTGATTAGTGCAGCATTGTTGACTATTTTATTGTTGTACAGTAAATTGTTGGAGAGTTGTCTTTGCCCCGATTACAGCTGAATTCTGATGATGTCAGGTTTCTGGTGAGAAGCAACCTAGCTGGCAGCTGGTAATTCTTAAGTTACGGATCTTTGTATGAGAGATTTTAAAGGCCGCCACTGCAGAAGTAAGGTGCTCTTAAAGTTCTCCCTCACCTCTGTTTTCTAGCAGGACATCATCCAGTTCATGTTCTCCCAATTTGGCCTTAAGAATTTAATTTCCATTTATTTAAAAGTAAAATATATTGAGCAGGAAACTACCAGAAGGATATTTTCTTATTTAGGCTAGCACCAAAGTGGGGCAATGCTGTAGCTGAAGAACAGCTTCAGATTTAAAGTAGTATTTTCTTATGAAGAGTAAAATCTAACGTTTGAAATCTTGCTTAGGCATAATCCACCTTGTTACAGTAATAACTATTTTTACAGGCTAGTGAAGTTATCTCATTTTGTGAGCAGCTTAAAAATAAACCCATCTGTAACCACAAACACTTGAGAACGTTTTCATATTCCGTGTCAAGAAAGCTTTCAGGCTCAAAGAGGACTATTCATTGCAAAATGATGGATGGGAAGTACAGTTTTGCTCATCTGGAATGTTTTGTGTTATTTAATAAACAGTAAGTTTATAAAAAGAGAAAAAGTTACAAACCCAGGAACCTGAAGAAGTGATTAAATTTTTGTCAGAACTTTGAGAGCCCTTCTCTCCAAACCTGGTGGGTCCTTAGGAAGATGGTTTATAAATAAGTCTGGCTGTGGGGTCTAACTCCCCAGGTCCCCGACACAGAGCGTTTGGCTTGAGATGAAACCTCTCTTCAACGGCTTGTTTTTATCCCACGAACTACCAATGCGTGTGGAAAAAGGAGATGTTCGCGCTGAAATTCAGGCTTTTCTACAGACCTGTGCAACCTCTCTCATTTGAGAGGTAAAAAGTCGACACAATTTGTAGAAAGCTTATCTTGACATGAGAGCACAGAAAACTTGATACGTGCTTCTGACCAGCTGGGCAATTGAAGGAGGTGAGGAGCTGGAGGCAATGGGCCTCCTCCCTGTTCTGTAATTCCACCAGATTGCTCTTTGTGCCAGAGCCTGAAAATAGTTGGTTTCACTGTCTTCTAATAACATTTCATTTGAGATCACCTATTAGAAAAATATTGTTTAATTTTAAGGCTGCTATGCCACACCTCCCTGTCTTATTAGGTGGGATTTGTCTCCCCTGATGTATGAAATACCTCTCCCCCACACTGTTCTCTAAGCAGTAATCTCTATAAAAGTCTATTTTTAAATGTATGTTTGAGCAGACATTGCTTGTTTTACAAGAAACACTTTTGGTGTCGTGGGGGATGGTCCGAGGGAAGCAGGAGTGCGTGTGAAGCCCTGTTGGTGCTGGAGTCTTTCGGGGAAAGGATCGTTGGGGACCGGTGATGCTCTGAGCCCACCGTATGGGATTCTCCAAAGCATTAGTTACTCATACAGCTCTGCTTATGCTAAAGACCTCAGGAAAGAAAAAGAAGCAGCTCTTCCCATGGGTTTTACAGGGAGCAATTAGAAAACCACATCCAGTGAGCTTCCCTCACAAAATCACTTAAAACACATTATACAGAAGAGTGTATCTCTCGTTCCATCCTCTAAAAGAGAGAATAAACTTCTGTCCTTTTTTTTCTACTCTTTTGTGAATTTAACCTGCCCCCATAGAAGATGAACCTGTAGTTAAAACTAGTTTTGGATCATGTTGCTTTTCCCCCTGAGCATCAGAAGCCAGATGTTTTCAGTGAAAAGGAAATTAATGGCCTAAATAATGAATATATTGAAGTACTGTAGTCACAGTCCATCTGCTGCTTTAGGCGCTCCTATGAATGAATCAGGATCAGACCCTCTTTTAATTCTTGGAGTATGTTTGTAATATATTTTGTTAATGTGAATAAAAGAAAGATTAGCCTACTCTGAGGGTAGCTGTTAGCTTCCATCTTTAACAGTTAGCAACAAGGAATGACTTAGGGGGGGTTGCATCTGCTGGGAATAGCTGGAGAAGTCGTACGGACTCCAGCCCTCCACAGCAGCTCCTTGGTGTCCTGACCCATCCCTCCAGCCGAGGGGGGACCTACGGCGGGGACCTACGGCAGGTCCCTCACCAGACCGTGTCTGCCAGCCCGTCTTCCAGCGACGTCCACCTGGGGAATGCCGTGAGCCCTCAAACTTTATTTCTAAGAATGTTGTTTTTGTTATGACCCAAGAGGAAGCCGTAATGACCATTTCAGAGCATCCCGACAACAATATTTTATATAAAAAGCTGTGTGGGCAGAGACCTAGGGAGGGAGAGGCACTATAATAGAAAATTACCACAAAGGCTCAATTTGCTTTCCTGGAAGCTTTTTTTTTAAGATTTTAAGATCATTATTATTATAGCTGGAAAGGAAGGACCTTTCCAAAGTTCAAAGATGGTGATGCCTTGGCAAGTAATGGTCTTTCCAGCCGGTCTTGTATTCTGACAGTTTGGGTGCTTCGCTGAAGTCTGGTTCTTTCAGATGTACTGCGTCCATGATTTGACTCAATCACTTTGATTTCCAGTCCAGTGAAAATTTGCACTTTAAACCTTGGAATTCACTTCTTTACTGTTCCTCTTCTGTTCTTGATTCTACAGCATGCCCAAATCCCTGCCACCAAAATTGCCAGTCTAGTAGGGTTCTACCTGTCCACCACCTTTTTATCCTAACCAGATGTGTGACTTGCCTGGTCTTAACTAACATCTACTGAAGTAATGACCAGGCTTTGAAGTCATGCAGCTGGTTACAGGGGTACTTGGTTTCAAAAGAGAAAAATCAACAGTGTCCGTACTTTTTCTCACAGTTATATTACAGCTTCACTTTGGAATTAAGCTGCTAGGGGAATAATACCAGTAGTGAGCTGGATTCACTTCTCCAGGGGTACGTTCAGCATCACGAGAGTGACGATACACATAGTTCAAATTAAGAGGGTACCGTGTTTTCTGCTCGGGATGTCTAAACACAACTGCATTCCAAAAACGTGGACCTTCTCTGTCAAATTAGGCACGCACAGGCACAAAGAAGGCTATATTTCCATTGGTATATTGTGATAGCCTGACACTTCCTGAAGGAGTGGGGAGAGTCCTGCTTCTCTCTCGAGCTGCTGGTTAACTGCTGATGCACACAGATGTTTTTGTCCTCTAATGGGTATTAAAATTAAAAAGCCTTTAGGTTACAAGACAGCAGAGAGCCTTCTCTAGCAAGGGTACCTTTGAGTTGACGGTACCTTCTTCCCTATGTCCTGCTCTGACATGGCTCAAGGTCATTGTCACAAAGTTTTCAAGTTCATGCCAGGGAGCTTCCTGAGTTGTCCCTGGCCGCCAGACGGTCATTGTCCTTTCCAGCCACTGTGACACCAGCCCTTCTACCAGCCCATGTGGTTTCGGTGAAGGCGCAGCTTGCTGAATAGCCTCAGGACAGTATGTTGGAAAAAGGCTTTTTTTAAGGATCACTGTAGTCTTTGGTGAGGAAGGATTTGCTCGTCCTTTCCAAACGAGCCACCTGCAGAGTCTGTGCATCTTCTCCTCTGTGAATTACTTCATTACAAGTTCTTAATGGAGGTCTCTCTCGTTTCATCCCTTTATGCTATTTCGTTGACGACCTAATGTTTTACTATGGTGAACAACATCAAAGCATGGGAAAAAATACTACAGTGAAGGGTGAGGTTTGGACCAAGAAAAACGTCTGAATGAGATATCTCCTAGGAAAAATACTCATTTGAAAATGCAACCACTGCAGCAGAATATTTTTAGCATTACTTTTTGTGTATAAAGTATTGAACCCGTGTATACTGAGTTGAAAAGATACTTATATTTAGAAATATAAAGTTTGCAGCCTGCACTCTGCGGGCTCGGGATTGATACCAATGCACACATACTGGGGATTTTGGGCCATTTAATTATAGTTATCCCCAACTTTCTTTGAAGCAACAAGGAAGATTGTTTTGGGAGGTAAATAAACTATTTTTTAGAATTAAAAAAATATTCCTGATCCAGCTATTTGCATCTGATGACTGATGGATTTGCATTTTGCATTCTTTTTCAGCATGTGTAGATGACATAGACAAAATAGCTTGTTACATTCTATTGTGTCATTAATTTTCCCATCATAATGAAATATCACATCAAACTTGATGTCAATGGCACACAAAATTTTGGACCATCCAGCTCTATACTACCAGAGTCCTAAATATTTACATAATGACGTAAAAGCCCTTCCAAGTTGCAGTACTGCAAGTAAGTATAGGTCAGACCAGTCGGAATTTCAACGTTCTGTCATTCTGTGACAAACCTAGAAATGAGCCTTTATTTGCTGAAAGTCTGTGAGAACTTCACAAAGATACAATATTAAAGGAACAGCAGAATCAAGGATAAAAGTCATTCTTTGTTCATTTTAATCCTGTGAGCTAAAGATTGTTGCTTATAGAGGTTGGCAAAAAGAAATACTTTTAGTGGGCTAGGAGAGAAATCTGTAAAACGCACACAGGTATAAATGTAAACTGAGAATTTTAATGTGTATATAGTGCTTATTTATGTTTTGAAAACATCAGGGGGTCTGCCTGGGTAAGGAACTGGGTGCTCCAGAGAGTGGGAAAAGATGTACAGTAATTCTTCAAAGTTTTGGTGGTTTGAAAGTCACAGGAAGGGAAGAGGTCTGCCTCCTATGGAGAGAAAATATTTTCTTGCACCAGGTCAGTGATCTTCAAATGAAAAAAAAAAAAAAAAAAAAAAAAAAAAAATCTTTAAGTAAGTTTAGAGATATTAGAGCGTAACACCTCCTAAGAAATCGTTTCAGAGAATTGGCCCAGTGGTCTGAGTCAACAACATGCTTTTATACAGCCACAGACATAGCGATGGTGCTGGAAGAGCCTGTTTGGACTGCTGAATAAGCCCGTAGTCGTGGAAATATTAATCTACAAACTTGTAATTGGGAACGTTTCCACAATCTGTAAAATACAGACATGAAATCAAGGCAATACAATGACATAAGCCAGTGGTGTATTATAAAAAGTGGGAATTTAAGCTGGATAATTTAAGCTCTCATTCATGCTCTTGTACCTTTCCCCTGACCCCAGTTTTGTTCAATTGGTACTAGTGTGTCAGCCTGGATTTTCATTCCATTTAATCATCTGCCTCTACCTTTCCCCTTGTTTGTTTCTATCTCCACGCTAAAAAGACTGCTTCTAATATGTTATTGAATAAGGCAGCGCTCTGCATGCTGTGGAGCACTTTCCCTTAGTGGTGATAAAATAGTGATAAAAACGAAAAGTGACACTTCAAACGCGAGCCTGCTTTTGAGCTTCAGTGCATATTGCTTTTTCTCTCCCAAACACAACTCTATTTTTTCCTCTCACCAACTGATCATTTTGAAAGAGAATAAGGATGCACATACGGTACGGCAAGCCTTCCCAATGTCCAGTGGTATGATGTGCAAAAACGATGTGACCCACCAACGTATTTGAGCCTACGGTACTGCTACCAATATTTAGAGAGAGTATTTTCTCTGCTAGAAAGGTTTCCATCTCTGCTGTTTCTGTGGGTTAGACTTGCCAGGATCCTTCAGCTGCTTTGTGGGAACTTGTTTTGACTTACCCCTTTATTGGGTCTGCAGCATCTTTGTATCGTGAGTGTACCAAAGAGCTTGGTTTCAGGTGCATCTGCCCCCCGCCTCCCCTCCCAGCCTCTCTCTGATGGCCTAAACCAGAATAAGAGTTGCTACATTAATTATTCTCTCCTTTTAATTAATTAAAGAGGCTCAGAACGTGGATGTGCTGAAGTCTGGCCGCGGGGACGGTTGGGAGAAAAAACAGAGGCTGAGAGAAAGCTCCTTTGGGAGGCTCAGCAGAGCTGCCCTGCTGCAATACCACTGAAACAGCCACGGTGCCTGAGAGCTGGGGGCTCTGTACGCTGACTTGGCACTATTTTCTGTCCTAGAGCTTCTCCAAGCCCTGATTTTAACCTCGCTCATCTTTTCTTTCTTTCCCTCTACGAATTAAGCTTTTTGGTTGTCTAATAATTTGTATTTGAAAGAAGAAAACACTTCTTTGCTCCCCGTTCTCCCCGCTCCTAAACCTGGGGAGCATAAAGTGATGCTGGGAGGTGATGGAAAAAGCACTGTCCCCTGTAATTTATTTCAAAGCTATTCCTCTTATTCATTTCTGTTTGTGCATAAAACATTTTTCCAAGATGCCTCTACCGTTTTTCTGAAGCTTGGGGGCAGGGCAGGTTCTTGGTGCTGCTGCGGGCTTGGCAGCATCCATTTTTAAATACCGTTCTTTAAGGATGCTGTGCAGGAATCGGAGCTCTGAAGAGGGCCAAAAATGATGAAAGATTCAGAAACAGTAGGTCAGAGACAGGGCTGGATGAGCCGGGTTTGTTCGGCAGAAAAGTCAATATCTCTTTCTCCCTGTTGGGCTTAAGAAAAGAAGAAATTAGCTTACTTTGCAGCAAAGATTTTGGATAAAAAGGCTAGTTAAACATTAAGACAGCCCTGCTAGGAAGGTGAGGGATCCTCTTTTTGGTGAGTGTTTGTGAACAGGCTTGTCAAAGTCCTGCTGGGAATAACATGGGTGAACTCCATCGCCCTTGGAGAGCAGGGAAGTTAGGTTTCCTACCACCTTTCTCTGCTTCTAATGCCTATGTAAACATGGGAACATAAAAATATTGCCTTTTTCCACACAGGGCTGTGGAAAAAAAATATGTATGGTATGGTTAATATTTTACCACTGCTCTGAGCTATAAAAAAACTGGCACTGCTTCCAAAGTTTGTTGCAGAAAGGATGGATAATTTATAAGAAAAATGTGGGGACCATCCCGTCTCTTGTTTTTAAAATTTGGCAGGTTGAAATTATGATACATGAACAAAAAGCATCTACCTTTATTTATGGAGGGGTAAAGTTAATGAGTACGTGTACAATTGTCACCATAACCTTGCAGAAAGCTTCATTAATCCCGTAGAAATATCCAAAGATTTCCTTCTCACGTATTGGGCGCTTAATGCAATGGTAGCCCATGGCAAGTAAAAACGCAAATAATTCTTTAGAGCGCTAAATGGCATTTGTTAAGTATCGTGATTGATACCTAGCTACGTGGAGATCTTATAATAAATGCCCAGATGTTCTTTAAAAATTTAACGTGTAGAGTGCTGTATTTGTCATGGCTTATTGCAGTTGGCCTCTGTTTCCACTGGACGCCTCCATACATGTCCCCTCCTCGGCCCCCTGCTACAGCACCCCTTTTTATGCCCACAGCTCACCTGGCTGCACCTCTCTGCATTTCCCAGTAGTTTGAGGTGNTTTTTTTTTTAGTTCTGTCATAAACTTAATGCAGATCTTAAACTGAATTTTGCATTTCATGATTTGTCCTTCCCACACACACGCACAGATTCCCACTCCCCCTCAATGAGGTAATTGCATGACAACTAGATTAATATCTTTTACATACTTATTAAACTCAATAAGTGGTCCTGCGCAAACAATTGATATTTAATTACCATATTATCATCCTACTAAATTTTAATTACTATTCATTTAAAATACCTCATATGTTATCATTCATGTTAATGCGGATTTGTTTCTCTGTAAATCCTACCTTTAAGTTGAACTAGCCTGCAAAGTAACTGGGATTTCTCAAGGTAATAGTATGTTTTAATGCAGGTCCAAGGCATTGCAATACACTATGGAAAGGGAAAATGCAACCACCAGCCACTATTGGTTGTATTAAAGAGCATGTGCTTTTGAACCAGAATTCAGAAAAGGTTGAATGACTTGCCTTTCAAATCACCTTGCAATGTAATTTCAGCTTAAAAGATCTTAAGCCAGGAGAAATCAGTATTTAGCAGCTGACAATAAGCTGATTGTTAAGAACCAGAACAGCTCCAAACTTGGCGAGGAACATGAAAAAAGACTAAAATCACAATCCTGCGGTAAACTTGCCTCTTCTACCGATCATTGTTTTTACCTCTGACAAGTATCGATTTTCTAGATCTCATCCGTGAGTCACTTAATTACTCCTCAGAGAAAGGAAAATACATGATAATTTTTGTAGTGAAAAAACAACCACCTCTGCTGGGTAAAATCATAACACCTTGTCAGCTCCTGCAGCGGGAGGCAGAGATTGTGGGGTCTCGTGATCAGACTTAGATCTCTTTGGTTTTCTAATTTATTGATCGAGGATATTTCAGATGAAAAGGGATTATTTTCTATATTTCTATATATAAGATCTGGTGCGGTTGTTGATGGCTCTACCGAGGAAGGTCATATGCTCTGAATCAGAGCACTTTGCTCTGCTCAGCTCCTTCTCGCTGTCTGTTATGTTCATTGAAATTAAATCTCTTCAGATAGCTCTTCAAACCCGTTGTGCTTTTCCCAACCAGGCATGTGAAACTATTATCTGTACTCCGGCAGCAAGATTTCCTAAATTTTTGCAGAATTTCTATTTTTCTCCTCATTTTTGCAGTTTCTATAGGCGGTACTTGATTCCGCCTCTTTCTTTTCATTGTGAAAAACTGAGATTCAGCTCAGTTCTTATTAAAATCATACGTTTATAAGGTCTTTTTTTCTGCCTAAAACATAGATTATAAGAAGGAAGTTCAGTAACAGCTTGGAAAAAGCTTCTTCCATGTGGTTTGGTAATTTGAGGGGATTCAGTTTTGAGGGGTTATTTTTTTTGTTGTTGCTTAGTTATATTCCAGAAAAGTTCATGTAAAGGATCGCCTTTCTTATATCAATATGCTAAAAATGTATTTTATTTACTGCAACCAGGAGATTTTTCTTAGGCAATTAATTGTGTGATTCAGTCCTGTAAGCTCCTGTAATGACTTTGTAGCCTGTCAGTGATATATAACCTATTGACTTTCCTTTGGTTATAGGACTATTACTTTCCTGATTGATTTAATCATTCCATGCTACCTTTATCTATCTCCCTGCTTTTATGAAACTCTATTGACTAACTGATCTTTTAAGGACTGATCCAAGGGCAAGTGAAATCAAGGGGAAGATGTGGTAGCCCTCGGACCTGCCACTTGGATCTTGCTCCCGTATGAGGTGGACTTTACTCATGGATCGATTCCAGAACAGATCTCTCAATATGATAAAATAATAATTATATAGGCTTCTATTGGTATATTTATCATAATGGTGAACGGGCAATTTTCCCTGTTCACAAAAGACCAGAACGGGGTTCCTGTGGGAATTATTACTGCTATTACACCAGGTTTAGTTCATATTTTACTCAGGCAAACAGCCCCATTCCCTTCAGGTGAGTTTATTTGCATGAATTGTGACGTCTCTGGATTGGCATTTCTACAAACCAGTGAGAAATACTGAGTTGTTCCTAGCCTGTGTATAACGGGCATAACAGAGCCTTAATTTTCTTAGAAATATTTAGTATGCAAACACTTTCATGAGACCAATTTACTTTATTGGAATGAAATTTGTACAGTATATTAACAGTAGGAGCTATTGAACTAAAACGTTTAAACCAGTGCTGGACTTTAGAAGAAATTAATCACGCGGCAATGAAGATATCTGCTGGGCAGAGCCTCGGCGCGCTTGGGAGGCGCAGTGAAATCCAAGCCGTGTTGCTGTTGCGTTCGTTTGGCCTGAATGACAGAAAAGACAAATTTACTGACCTGGGCTCCGCTGTGCTTAGAACCCACATATTGTAATTTTTATAACACATATTCACTATAACACTTTAACTAAGAGAGTTTGTGTATTAAATGATGTTAGATTACGATATTTAATGGCTTATAGGATACAGCTAGTACCCGGGAGGCTAATTTGTTTGCATTAGTCGGACGGGTCAACTGCTTCAAACATGCAGATTATAGAACTACTGGTAGATTGCATTACACAATTTAAATAAATAGTAGCAATTTGTCAATGTCATCTTAGCTTCAACATTTTCCTTTCAAACCCCAGGAAATAGTAGTTCCAATTAAATTGACCTTTTCTTTTCTGCATCTTCATGTTATTAGTAGATAATGCTTAGTCTTTTAGCAAGTAGAAAAAAAAAATAGAAATAAAAATACTTCCAAAGCAATGATGCACTTGTAGTAAACTTTCCAGACAAAATTACCTTCTTTATAAACAAATGAATCAAATTTAGCCACCCAGTAAATTTTACAAGTCAGATACACATGTATACACCAGTAATAACTTAAGATGCATGAATCGGTGTATCTCAATGATTAGGGCTTTGGTTTCAGGGGACAATTGCAGGTTCTTCTCACTGTAAAGCTTTAAGTTGTACTAGTCATTTTTGGAGACAAAGCAGCAAAAAATACGTAACAGCTGAACCGTCCATACATGAACCACTCTCGGCAAATCCTAGACATCTGGAATGCTAACTTGCTTTTGGCGGTCGGGTATAAGTGTCTACTTACTTAGTCTTGTAGCACTAAATGAACTGGATTTGAAAACCTGGACCTGGAAGTCTTATAGTAAAATGGAAATGGTGAAATACCTAAATTGTCATGTAACATGGAAGAGTTTGGCTACAAGCATCAACCGTGCAGTAACACACATCAGTACTGTGCAATGCGTGTTTTCCTGTGTCCGTATGCATAAAAAAGTGGTTTGTTTCTTTGATGTCCTCCTGACAAACATCAGCAGTAAGCCTGATGGCTTCAGAATCAGAATTTGCTCCAATTTTGGTAATGCAGTTAGTTTTGAAGACACGGCAGCCTTAGGTTTTGGGGCTAAATTTGGCCAGACGAAGGTACCTAAAGCCTACACAGTGTCTGAAGCAAAATACTGGGACAGGAACGCTAGTATAGCTGTATCTTGGTGGTCTTTAGCTGTGGAAGGGACTAGCTCTCTGTAAATTAGAGCATTTCAAAACTTCAGGTTTTGCTGAAAAGGGTTGGAATTTTTTTAGTTATTCAGGCTGAAAAGTGTTTTTGAGCTACTTTTCTTGCATGTGAGCAGTTTGTGACTAAAGCAAGAACAACCAAAATGTGGAATCATGGAAAAAAAAAAATTAAGGAAGATGCTAATCATCTCTGATGGAATCCTTAGGGGGAAAAAAAAAAACCCACCGGTGTACAAAAAACCCAAGCCAAAAAAAAAAACCCCAACCAAAAAACCCCCCAAAACAACCACCCCAAACCCCAGCCGCACTGTTGTTCACCCATCTTCAGTGCCATGGACAGAACGGCAATTCTCATGAGAAAAATCCAGATTCAAATTGATCTCAGTTATCAATTGTTTTACTCATCTGCTTTATTGGAAAATACATCTGTTTTCTAATACTTTCCTTTGGGGCACCGTGCTAGGCATCTCTCACTTTGTTGTTTTGCTTCAAGCTGCATCAGTAGCTTTGCATAATCTTAGCATTTGGGTTGACAGGTTTCCATCCATTTCTCAAGCCACGTAACAATAGATAGCAGAAACAGAAACGAGCCAATTTCTTCTGCTACCCTTTATCACACCTCCTGTTTGTGTGTTACTTTCTTTTCGTAGTGTCAGGAGCAGCCAGCAAAGTTCCTTCTTACACATCAGCAGCTTTTCGAAGGTTACGATAGCATTGACTTTATATACTCACCTACTAATTAAAAGGACTTTTTTGTCTTCTGAACATGTAGAGTTAGCACAGTCCAAGGCTGAATGGTACAAGCACAGGACATTTAAAGTTTCACTTTGGTTAGTATTCAGTGCATATCATTTAGCAGCCACCACTTGAAAAGAGGCCAGAAAGCAATTTTAACAATATCACATGTGAGAAAATGATTCAAAGTTTTGGAGAGAGAGAGATAATTCTGTAATCTCTGTGATCTAAAACTGAACAAAGGACGTGACCTAACATATTAAATACAAGAAAAACAGATTCCTGTTACTTTCATTTCTGACTCCTCAGAAAGCAAATACAGTAGGCATGGATCTAAACTCATCGTATTATAATATCATTAAACTGAGTAGCTGATCCTCAGCAATTCCAAATAGCCCGGCAAAAGGGTGCAAGTAAAGGGGCTGACCTCCCCTGTCCTGGTTTCAGCTGGAATAATTTTCTTCCCAGTAGCTGGTGTAGTGCTGTGTTTTGGATTTAGGATGAGAATAATGTTGATAACACGGTGATGTTTTAGTTGTTGCTAAGCAGTGCTTACACTAAATCAAGGACTTTTCAGCTTCCCATGCTCTGCCAGGTGCACACAGAGCTGGGAGGGGGCACAGCCGGGACAGCTGATCCAAACTGGCCAAAGGGCTATTCCATACCATAGGACGTCATGCTCAGTATATAAACTGGAGGGAGCTGGCTGGGGGGCAGCGATCGCTGCTCGGGGACGGGCTGGGCATTGGTCAGCAGGTGGTGAGTGGTTGCATCACTTGTTTTTCCTAGGCTCCCCCCCCCGCCCCGTGGTTTTCCTTTTCATTACAATTTATTATTATTATTTTATTTCAATTATTAAACTGTTCTTATGTCAAGCCACGAGTTTTCTTACTTCTGAATCTTCTGATTCTCTCCCCCATCCCACCCGGGGGGAGTGAGCGAGCGGCTGTGCGGTGCTTGGTTGCCAACTGGGGTTAGACCACAACACTCCCCCTTCCCACCTCTGACTTGAGGGACACCCCATTTGGCTGATCCCCAGGCACAAGGTATCAGTGTAAGGGCTGTTCAGGCTTCTGATGTGGTCCTGTGGCTCTGAGATATCTAAAGGGCAGCTAGCTTTTGCTGGGCGAAAAAAATGGAGAGGTGAAAGACAATCACTTCTGGCTTTCTTTTTTTCTTAAATGCAAATTAAGGCAAATGTAGCCAATTAGAAAAATGTAAATTTGCGATTTGAGAAGACAACTGTTAACAAATATTTTAAGGTTATTTGGAGAATTTTTGCTTGCGTGTGCTTAACGTACTATTCAATATTGAAGATGATAATGCCCCTCTTCTTAGCACCTTCACACATGCTATTTCATCAAGTACATTCTTTTTATTTGAATCCAGATACTAAAATGCAGTAGTAAATTTTTTGTTTGTTTGCTTTTGCATTTTTTGTGGATTTCACAAATTTGTGATCAATCAGTGCTTTTTTAACTTCTTTCAGAGTAGTAGCCACACAGTTCTTTCCAAAAGACAAGAAGAGGGTGATAACTTTTAGGAGGCCAATCCTGACTGCTTCTGAGTATTGTCGGTCTTTGGCTGGCAAGCGATTCGTAGGAAGCTTCAAGGATTCCACAAACACAAGGTGGCAAAAACGTGTCTCATTGAAGAATCGTTATCCTTTTTCTTCTCTTTTTTTTTTCTTTTTTTTTTTTTTTTTTTTTAACTAGTTGGCATGATCCAGATGACAGGCTTGTTCATTTCTGCTGTTATCTGAAAAATTTGAGTCGTGAGCTTGAGCATGTACCCGACAGATAATCAATGCCACATCCCTTTAAGTGGCTGCTGTGACTGGTGGGTATCAATAGCAGACTTTTAGGGCTGACACTTTCTTCATTTCCATGGGCAGTGTATGGACCTCATCTATTCCTAGGTACAACACGCTTTGCGTCAATGCAAACTCTGTTGACTTCAGCAGAGACAGATCTGTTTTGCTGGGGAATTAGCAGAGAATCAGGTCCTACGTATACAACAACGGTTTCATGCCACTCCACTGCTGTCACTATTCATTGCCAAAGAACTATATCCTTTTATTATCAGCTGGCAACAAAACAAGAGAGATGCATGCTACAGAGCAAAATAAGTCAGAACCAATTAACATTTGTGCCCTTTGCTGTTCTCTAAGAATCGTTTAAGGATAATTCTGGATGTTCCGTGGTTGCAGGTTATCTGCGGTGTATTCTCTCTTATTAACCACAGACAACTGAGACTGGAGCAGAGATGTAGCTGAAATGAAATAGCAAATACACAAAGGTTAGTCAGCAAATTAAATAAATATGCATTAATGACTCATTTTCCTCAATTGACTCCATACTGTAACAACACTTGGATAAAGAAATTCTCTTTTCCCTATTTCTGTACTTTCCAAATTTCCAGATAAAATTGCATGGCAACGTGTTAGTTGGTTACTGAGACTGAATCCACATAAACCAAAGTTTTTGGGCTCTCTGAATCTGTTTGGACAGGAGTTATTTTGGTGCCTTTCTGAGTACGCATGAATGTAATGATTATCGTTGCCTTTTGAAGTTCAACCCTGCTGCCAAAGGGAAAGTTTCTCAATGTAGGGAATGAGTAAACAGTAGCTTTTGATTGCTACATCATTCCATATAAATGACATGTTTTAATTGATTCTAAATGCAATTAAATAAAATTATCTATAAATTGGTAGACATATCCATGACTGCAAATAAAAATTGAGCTTGCTTGAACAGGCTTTCGATAAACATCATGGTGTCAAAGGCTTTGATTTTGTGACTAATGTACGAAGCAATTCCTTCCAGATCAAGACAGATCTCCACTCAAGCACACCAGAGCTTTTCCGCCTTCTGTTTCAGTGAACGATAATCATGCCGGAATACGTGTAAGGATCTTTACGAAACTGCTATATGTGCATTCTTTAAATACTGTTGAGAAAATGAATGTGTCCACCACAGGTCTGCAAATAGGCTGCGATGTAATGGACGTACAGTGTGTACGGAAATGCAGGCAACTTTTTATGTGTTTGGACAAAGGATGGATCAGACAGTGCAGGGAGTTATTGAAAAGGAGCAGTGTTTTTAATCGGCACAATCTAGTCAGAGCCCAAGTGAAAATGATCCCAGCAGTCTCGCATGCCTGCTGGGTCAAGCTCTCCATCCCAGCACACCCCCCACCCTCTGCCTTGCCTCTAAGTCCCAGGAAAGCGAGCTGGAGAAGACATATCGGAAGACCTAGGGAAGAGGCTACTATTAATAAGATGGGAGACTCTAGGAGTGTTTATTAAAAGAATAAGGTTCCTCTGTTAAGTTTTGCTATGCAGAATTTTTAAATTATGCACTGAGATTGGGGGAAATCACTCCTAGGGGAGGCATACGTCTATATTCTGTATGAAGTTGGTTAATGTCTCTTTGGGTGAGAAGGACTTGAAGGAAGATAGCACAGAGCGGAGAATAGCCGAGCTCAGGGGGGCTGATGCTGACGTGGGTTTAGACACTAGCTCAGGGGACAAGAAGGCTAAATACAAATTTGTTCTGTTCATACCTGGCACGGTACTCATACAATTCGTACTTCTTTTCATGTCGATAGTCATTGCCAAGGCTTGATTTTGGATCCACCAGTTATGTATGGTTTTGTTACTGTCCTTCTTTTGTATTAAGACGCACTGTAGGGATTTTTAATTTTTTATTATTTAGCATTTATATTGATTTTTTTTGAAGAGTGCCTTTAAAAGAATTACTCCTCATCAGCCATGCTGATATAAAAGCATAGTTACTCTAATAATGGCCTTTGAAAACTGTCCATTAAACTTTGACATTTAAAGTGTTTACTGTGAATACATATTAAGTTTCTCATTAAAGACAAGGTCTGGCTTTCTTGATGTGACTCTTAGATTAAATCAGTCTAATCCAAAATAAATACAAAGATGGAGAATTCATAACAAGCCGCCTTGTAGATTCTCTGTGCGTAAAACAGCAACTGCTATTGTGGCAGAAAGATTTCATTTTAGTGTCTCCTCCTTGGCCCTCAAGAGAAAAAAAAAAAAAAAAAAAATCTATTCATTGTGTATAAAACCTTTTGCACTTTGACATAAGTCCTTCCAGCAGAATCCCTTTTTTTATTGAAACAAACTTAAACCATATTCCATTTCACAAAAGCGAAATGTGCTGAACATGTGCTTTTTAAAATAGAAGCATGTGCATCAACTCTTCTACAAGAAGATACTTTCTGAGAGTAGTCTCCTGGGAAGGTCCATTACCCAAAATCCAGCGAGCACAGGAAAAGGGTGAAACAGTATTAGATCAAGCTTTACTAAGCTGGATGGCCCAGGCTGTGGAATAAGTGATATTTAATATGTGCACTTTGAGGCTCCTGTTGAGTGCCCTGTTTGGTAACCCGGATCAGGATGCTTGTTTAGTGGATAAAAGTGTAACTTTAGAAATTGGCAGGAACTTTCTGTGCTTGGCCACCTGTACTCTCAGCCAGATATGGTGTAAGGAGACTCAGACAAGCACACTTTTCAAAGTTTGTTCTGTTTCACTTCCTTACAACTGCCAGGTTCAAAGAACCATTTATTTAAAAAAAAAAAAAAAAAAAAAAGCCTTGCTCAGTTCAAAGATGTATTTATAAAGCTCACTAGTCTTTATGATCAAGCTCATACTTTGTCTTCCCGTTACTAAAATAATACTTTTATCCTGCCCTCTTTTTCCCTCTCTCATCTGTTTTGTTATGAAAACATAACTATAATGAAGGTCTCAGGCATTGTATTTTCCAGACAGTGTGATACCATCGGTAACATAAAATGGGGATCTTTTTTTTTGTGGAGTTTTTGCTGTCAATAATAATAATTGTATCAAAAATAACGTGAACTCCCACTGAAGCCTGCATAGTCAATCAGCATAAAGTATTAGCACTTCAGGGACACAAAGGCTGTGAGCCTGATAAAAGAGATTGGACTGAGAATTTTGACCTAAGAATATAATAATGTCTTCCAAGATCTCATTATGCCTGTGCCCATTCGAAACCATCTGGGGCCCAGAATAATAAAAGGAGTGGTGTGAATTTATGAACCCATAGATCTAGCCATGCCCCCTTGGATATTGTGTTGGATTAGTAGATTTACTGCTAATCCAAATACTGTGGGCAAAATTATGTCTTTACATCTGCACTGCGGATCTCCGAGAACTGCAGTAAGTTAAATGTTTGAAGGGTTGACAGCAGCTCCCCTGCTTCAGGCACAATCTTCTGGCACCCTGCCACCTTCCCAAAAGTGCAGCTCCTCGGATGCACGTCCTCCACGTCTGCCGTGGCAGTTCTCCAAAGGGAGATGCCGCCTAGCAAATGAAAGGGGGCTAGTGAGCAAAAAGTCACTGCTACCGCCTGTAACAGGTGGGAGCGGTGTCAGCTTGGTGCCAATAAGGCACAGTTGGCATGGGGAAAGACTGATCAGTCGTCTTCAAGTTGCCTCAGGTGCAGAGCCTGAAGAGAAGTCTCTACATTTAATTGGGGGTGTCTTCAGCTAAATAAAATAGTCAGATGCAAATCCTTTTCCTAAGGGGCAGCCATGTGGACTTGTGACCTTTCTTTGAATGGTTTGGAGCCCAGAAATCAATGATTACACTAAATCCATAATTATATTCTTTTCATCTGTGGCAGGGTACTGATAGCGTGACAGATGTGAGACCTTGAAAGCATGGAAACTTCAAAGACCGTTGAGATGTGTTAGACACCATGGACATGTGGAGCTGTAAAAAATAAAATTAAAAATAAAAAAAAGACTGCTCTGTCAATGCTTTAGGTGATCTCTCCCCTTGACACGTATATGCACACACATGTAGACACACACGTACGTGTGCACACAGTTATGCACATGACTTGAGCCCCTGGAGTCCCCAGGGAAGAGGAGAGGGAGCAACTGCTGTAAATCAGAGAGCTTTGGCCGACTAGAAGAATTAAATAGTTTAACAGTTGTCTTCTTTTGGCTCAAGAGGCTTCACAAAGAAAGAAGGGGATGGGCTGGGTCAGGAGCCATGGCTGGAGACGCTGCCTGGAATTAAGAAAGGTGAATGTGTACCGGTATCTCTTATGCTGCTGCTGGGTAACACGGCTGGGCTGGTTTGTTCTTTTAGGAGATGTTTCTCAAAAAGAGATTTTTGCCTTTAAAGAAGCGGAATTATGCATTATGATCATTTTTGTGTCTTGTAATAAGGTATTGCAAGAAGAAACGCTGGGTCAGCGTGAGGAGGGTTGTTTGCAGTGGGCTGTAAGGGAAGCTCAGCCTTCACACCGTGGTTCCCAGGCAGAATGATGCAGGTTCCCACCTGGGAAAGATGACATTTGGGCATCTGCAACCCCAGAGATGCTCCCTGGAGGAGGCTCCTGTGAAAGGTGTAGTTAACTACAGAGCTACGACAGGCTGCTTTTTTTCATTTTCTTTCTCTTTTAAAGCACAAGGAAACCCTAAGGGTTCTGGGCAGCTTAGGCGCCACGTGAGAGGGGAGGAGAGCAGGTAGTAGCATAAAAGAGACAAGGTTTGCAGGGAGGCAAAACAATTTGTATTAGCCTGACCGTGTTAGAAAATCAGACACTTAGGTGCACACAGGATCTTCACATCTTCGTAACACGTTGTGCCTTGGCTTCTGGCAGGAGGGGAACATTCCCTGGCTCTCAGCGCTGCCCTGGCACATCTCTAATTCCGGTGAGTGGCATGCCATGTTCCTACAGGTGGTGTAATTTTTGCTGCAAGTATATGAAGTGAGATAGGTTGGCTAGGGAGGATTGTGGTGTTTGCACAGGAAAACAAGAAAAGACTAATACAGGTCATTTCAAAAAGCCTTATGCCATCTTTTCCGTTGCTACTTATGGTTTAGAATACATTTGAGCAGAAGAACCGCACATGAAGTGGTTGGGGAATTTAAGAGTGAATGGATGAGTGACACATTACCTATCTGCCAGTGGGGAAGCTGGCTGCGGTAGGTCCGTGGGTCCAGGTGCTCCATAACTGAGAGGAGTTAAAAGTCACCATGGGTAGAAATCTGTGAAAAAGAAGTGTTTCCCATTTATTCCAAATTCAAAACTTTTAATCTTCTTTTATTTAGTGTAGTGCCTCGCAGTCTTTGCAGGTGGAGGACAAATGCTTTAGCAGGGAGAGGGAAACGACGTGCCCAACATTTCTTTGGTATCTGCAGCTGTGAATGTAAATGAGTATCTTACTGCTCATCATGCTGGAATAGTTGAGGGGCACACCATGGATATTTTTTATTTATTATAACTTCAATAAATAATAAAACTATTTAATGTTAATCATATTATTTATTAATAATGTTTGCTTCTTCAAAAATTCTGTGTGAATTAGAAAATTTGTGAGTACTCTTAGAAATCAATTTGCCTGATCTCTGCATGGTAACATGTCAAAAGCACATGGTAAACATAATTGTTTGTATGTTCCTGACATTACATGTTACACAGATACTCGTAACTGTAAATGGGGGGTCAGGAAATGATGGTATGAAGTACATGGATAAGGTAAACGGAAGAGTTGTGGTAGCTACTGTCAACACAAGAAACTATAACCATATAATTCAATCTTACATGCGATTTCTTAACATTAGTGATGTGGAAATGTAAGTTGAAAAAGATTAGGATTTCATTTTTCCTGTAAAATTTGGAACTTTAATATTAGGTTACCTCTGGAGTTCCAGTGTAGAAATCTCAGAAATAAAAAAAGCACATAAAAATGCAAAATCTCCCCAATATTACAAGAATTATTTACTTTCTAAGGCAAGATCAGAAGGTTTATCTCTTTGGCCTGATCCTGAGATCACAAAATACTGGACTGTCACTGATCTAGGAGTCTGAAAAGCCTGAACGGTAACTTGAGCTAGTGCTCTCTCTTGGATAAAAAGCCCAGATTTGGAAGAAACATCCCTTAAGAGGATGATTTTTTTCATAAATATCTGTTGTTTGAAGCTGGTCGGGCATCTCTGAGATTGGCAGTGTCTCATCAGAGAGGCGTTAACAGGCAGAGTGTAGCACAAGGAGCCAAGTGCCCATGGAGTTTATCTCATGCCTGTACAATTTATGGATATCCAGTGAAGCTTTCGAAAATACCAGATTTGAACACACCAGTAACTCCAGCAGTTTCTCTCCGCTCTCCCTGTGCGATCCCCACTCTGAGACAAGCCCTCCTCCTCATCTTTCTCCTCTGCCATTTTTCATATCCAGCTACAATTCATTCTCCAAATGACCTTTCATTAGTTTCTCTCCTCGATGTTTTCCTTTGGTTCTGTTTCTTCGTCATACTATTCCAACGGTGCTGCTTAACAGGCACGCCGAGCATTTCTTTTTCTGGTCACCAAAGGAGCATCTTCTGGAAGACCGCTCGCGTAACGTCAGCCAAATACTTGCAGAGAATTTAAAGATACTTGGGCAGAGCCAGTTACTTATATCTCTTAGGTCCGCTTCTTCAAGGCAGATTAATCGTCGAAGTGATTCACCAGTTGCATGTATGTTACATAGTCATTTTATCACTTATGTAGACTCCTGTGAAAGCAGTACCGTACCCATTCCTCAAAATATTCAAATCTTACCTTTTCTGACTAACACAGGGGGCACCAAGATGAACAAACTAGTTATACATGCATGGAAAGTAGCAAGCTGAAAGTAATTGTGTATTCAGTTTTAATGGAGCTGAATCTCCTGCTGAGATTTCAATATCTGACAGCATTGCTTTCATTGCCCCAAATGCCCAACCTTTTTCTCATGTTTGACCTTGGGTATGATTATATTTCTGTATGTATCTCAAACGATGCAAAATCATTTGCCTATATCAGTCATCTCTCGCTGACAGTCCTGTTCCAGCTCATGGCAGAAGAGAACAAGTCTGATGGCAGTAACAATAGCTAAAATGAGCTTTGATAGATGTTTCTCCCCTTTCAATAAATACACAAAGCATCTCTATAATGTCATTTTGCTAACTGATAAACAACAAAAGGATGAAGGCATTCACTTTTAACTCTATTGCAAGTCATTATTTTCTCATTGCTTTACTTAATGTATATAAGTAATGTGACCTGCAGAATAGAGGACAGGACTGTTGCTTTCAGCGTTGGTTATTTGTTTGCTTTTACATCCAGAGGCCCACCTGCTAAATGAGAACTGTGCAGGTGTATGACAGGTTTTACCATGGCAGTTTTGCCCCAACATATTGACCCACCAACCCGAAGGTGTTCTTGGTGTGCTCTCGACGGGATTTCACGTAACCCGCAGTGCCGGCTTTACAACTCTCCGTGCCTGAGGTCAACGTGCCGCACTGGCTCCTCGCAGAAATGCAATTCTTTGTGCGCATCTCTTGGTCTTTTTTCTCCAGCTGGTCTAACCCTGTACTGTTATTAGCCTCGCACTGCTTACTCTAGAGAAGCTCCTGTATAAGGCAGCACGCTGGGCAGGGCAGAGGTGGGTGCGGGAGGCAGCCCGTTCAGGTGCAGTGCGGTGGGTGGCGCTTACAGCTGTGTACAGTGTTTTGGGGATGATATAACAACTAAATTACCAGGATTAAGGAGAGAAGGAGAAGTTGCATCCCGTTCCTTGTATCCAGGCGATGAAGTGGCCATCAGAGAGGAGCTAGGAGGCGAGTGTGATGAAGAGGGGCTTCCGGCACTGGGGCACAGGATGGATGGGGACAAAGGGACCGTTTTTTAAGTGTAACTCCAACAGGCAGTCTCAGTGTGATTAATGTTCCCATACTGGTAACAAGACCGTATCCCTAAAGAGAGAAAATTTGATAGTGGCCTCTTTTTTTAGGTCTGTGTAAGCCGGGCACGTTATTTTAATAGTACACTATTAAGGTATTTATCTTAATTTAAAAAAATAATATTTCCCTTGTTGTTTGCAATTGCCCACTAGAAATGAAATCCCTTTCCTGGCCAAGTATCCTTTACAATCCTGCGCTGGTTGTTATTGCAGGTTGCCTCGGGAATACCGAGTTACTGAGTTTCAGACTTACTTCAGAAATACTGAGGGGAGTTTAACAGCATTTGAAAACACAGATAAAGAAATACATGGACCATGCAAACAAGAGTAAGTGGGATAAAAAGAGATGTGTTTACTAGAGTGGTGGTGGGGGAAAAAAGGTCCACAAAGAAGCCCCTTGGTCTGATTACAAGACTTGTTAGGGATGCAGAGCACTGATCAAGTTCACTGGAGTTTGAAATCCCAAGGGCAGTTTTGGGTTTCTTTCTGCGGACTCCAGAAAGCGATCTAATAATTCATTTGAAACTGTGCAAAACTTTCCGTTGACTTACGTTACTCCCTCTTCAAGCAGATTTTTAGTTTTGCTTGGAGATTTTAACCCAGCATAGAGGAAGCATAAACAGATGGAGATCTAAACCCCCAGACTAAACAGAGTGTTTCACGCGTGTCTAGATAAACATGGACAATCTGACAATTGGTTTGTCTGAATTTGCAAAGGAAAGAGGGCACAGGCAGGCTCTGTTAAATCTGCTATTGCTGTGCACTGGCCTGCCTTAGCATAGCCTCTCTACTTCCCAAGGACAAGGACAAAGAGAAATTAAGGCAAATACAGGTGTTGGTGTGTAAAAGAGGGTTAGAGAATTAGTGCTGTGAGCTACTGCTAGACAGCAAAGCATGAACGGCACTGCGCTCTTGTTTAAAAAGAACAAAACAAAAACAGACCAAAAAAAAAAAAAAATCATGAGATGCGGCAGGCAGCTGGTGTGTCCCTCTCCTGTGGGGACATTCAGAAACTGGCATTTTGGAGCATTTTCTGTTGACCTGTTAACACTTCCCATTGTCCTGATTTCCCTTTGGAGCACTGACCACACTTCATCCCTTGCAACCTCCAGGGTGGCCTTGGCCGAGCACCGCTCCGTGCTGACATCCATCAAAAAGGCATTGCCAAGGAGGTGCACGATACGTTGCTTTCACTCAGAACAAGCCCAAGCCCGATGCCGAGGCGGTGCCCGTCTCCCTGTAATCACGCCGCGGGACATGACGCCTCTTTGCCAGCTGTGCTGAGCCACACGTCCCGGCTGCCGCAGCGGTAGCGGGGCTGTGGCACAGGACCGCAGCCAAAACCAGGCATATATGCCCCAAATACTACAGAGTGTGAGGACTCCTTTTGCCAGCTGTAGAAATGGAGGAGATAATTGTAACTGCTATGCTTATCTAAGGCTACAAAAAAAATCACGTTGCTTGAACTTAACTCAGCAGCACCAAGTACAAGGTGGGCTTCAGAGGTGGTGGTGTTTAATATTCTGTTCAAGGATTCTGGCCCTAATACCAATATATTAACAGGTGCATCATTCCAGGAAAAATGTGTTGTTTAAACATAAGTGAAGTGTTAGCAGTAGAATAGATACAGTGATAAGGTGTTAACTCTGGCCTCGTAATCAAATGTAAATACACTGTAAGAGCAAAGCAGGGGACTATGCAAACAGGTAAAGGAGGAAATATGGCCTGGCTCTTTTCTTAATGGCTTTGTTTGGGCTGTAATAGTCAGAAAGGATTTATTAATCAGAATAGAAAAGGCTTCCATAAAGAATTCATTAATTTATGCATTTTACACAAATGCAAGGTGTTGCCTTTGACACCATTCTGCTTTTACTTTTAATAAATTTCCCTGGTAAATTTACATTTGCTTCTCACTTACAAACATCAGAATGCTTCATTAGTTATTGTCGCTTGGTTTTTTTTAACATTAACAGTCTCTCTTCCTGAGAGTCTTTTATTGTGGCATACAATCTTGGTAATTTGTGGAAAAGATGACATTTCCAAAGAGATCAAAATGCTTATTGGCCGCTTACTCCATTCTTGTGCCTGCCTTGGTGGCGGCACAGTCCTCCACCTTGTCTCTGAAGTGAATATATTAAAACTGTAGAGCTACCGGTCATTCAGGAACCCCAAGCATCCACAGCATGCAAAATTATTCTGCTTTAAGCACAGTTTTAGGTGATTTTCATCAGGTTTTCTTCTCTCCAGGATGTGAACCTGGCTTCCGGTAGGCAATCAAGTTACACAAATTTCTGCAAAATATGTCAAGAAGTGAATCCATTTATAACTATGTCTTGGAAATAGCCTTGAAAATAGAAAGAAGCCTTTCATAAAGATAAGGGGCTCTTGTTTTAGGGAGGAAAAATTTGTCTGTAGGTGATATCTCAGATAAAAACATTAACACACTCAATGAGTAGCTGTCCAAAAATGAAATGCAATCCGTGGTAATCTTTTTGTCGTATGCATGTGCGTTTCTTGTGAAAAATGGAAGTTCCTACTCAGAAAGTCAGAACAACATGTACAAGTGGCCCAAATTGTTTTTGATTAACAAGGTTTTCTGCCTGGAAGTCACTTTATCTTCATCCCATTAGCTGGACTCAACAAAACAAATGAACCTAATGCATTAGGCTGAAACACTCTTGCTGCGTGAATGCAAAGAAAAATTCTCTCTTGAAAGCCCTACAACCATCTTATATATGTAATGTAGTTTTTCAGCTTAATATTCCCCTTTGAGTTTATATGAAGAGAATGCAAAATTTTCCGCCTCCTTTCACTGTCGACTCACATTACGCTTGTGTCTGTTATTCTGAAGTATGCATTGTGTGATGTTGCGATGAATTGGCTGGTGTGACGTAGGACTGTGAGGACCACCTCTCACCTTGTGTGCTTATCAAAGCAAATAATTCACTTCCACGTCTTAGCCTGTTTTTTCTCTTTTGCAATTGTCTGTGAGGAAGTTTATTTTTCCTTGAATATTGTTTCAAGTTGCGTGCTTAGAAAGTCAGATATAATGTAATTTTTATTGACCATGTAAAAGCATCCATTTTGGTACTTGTTGTGTGATTGTTCAGGAGTTACTCCAAATATCTAATTTCCAGGTTGATCAATAGTTGTGTTTCCCTAACTATTCCAAATAATCTCTTTTCTAGACTATTAATAGATAGCTGAAACGAGGGAAGAGGAGTCGTGTGAGTATTACCAGAATGCTTCAAGGCATTTTGCCCTCTAATTCCGTTCTATCCTCAATACATTGAGATAGATTCTACTATAGAAAATGTATTTAGATTCAAAGTTATCTTGGGAACTATTAGTACATGCACTTGAATTCATTTGGTGTTCTGCGTAAGTAAATACAAATATCCAGACAGAGACTATGATCGTGTACCCTAAACGAGATCTGTTCTTGATTATATAAAACCTGAAGATGACAGAATTTTCTTTCTTTTTTTTTTTTTTTATTTCTCTGAGCAATGTAATACATAACTTTGTGTTACTCTTAGGAAAACAGTTATCACTAGAAAATAGCAATTAGAAAGGAGTCTTCCAAAATCTGTTGAACAAGATGGTGATATCTCTTACCAGTGAAAGAAAAATCAAGTGCTTAACCAAAGTGCAGTAACTTAGCTGGAAACCTAGTGGGAGTGCTAGTGCTTTTTCTGGCTGTACTGTAGTACGTTATCTAAGCCCAGCAGCCAAGAGAATAGATTTGCACATAATATGTGTTTCCTTAGTGTTCTTTACCTTGTTACTTAAAAATTGCCCGTGAAAACATTCATAGGAACACGACTAAAATATTCTTAGTAGAAAATATACGAAAACGAAACGTTATCCAAATTAAACAAAATATACAAATGCAACTGGCGCTGTTGTGTTCAGCTCCAGTAGGCACACTGAATTGTCTTTTTTCCAAATGGATAATTTATTTAATTAACCAAGATGCAATGAATTTTAAATTGTATGTTAAAATGGAAAAATTATGTAGTTAGGAAAAAACGTGGTGTGGTTTACATTCTTACTCACTGCTAGGAAATTTTTTATTGTATAATTAAAAATTGCAGATGGCAGTTTACATGCATTTTGTCCACAAAAAAATGTTTTCCTTGACCACGTTGACCTGACGGGTTTGAATAATTTCTGAATATTTTTTGAAATTCAAATTAATACACCTGTAAAAATTATTCTTGCTCATGTGTAACTTTTCACAATGGATAATGAAGCTTTTCTTTTTTGGTAATTGTTTTTCATGTGGGAATACACTGTATGCTTAACGTCAAGAAATTTAAATGCGCTTTATGTATATCCAATCTTTCACGTTTAAAAGAGAGCCAGCACGTACAAAGTCCTCTTTTTCCAGAAAATTTCATATAAACTTTATTCTGCAGTTTCTATTAGGAATTGTACTTCATTGCATTACACTGCTCGATCCTGTTCATCTGCATAATTCAAATGCAACCTTGAAGGATAGAAACGTAGTGACAGTTTTTAAACATACTTTCTGATAATCAGCACAAAGTATTACTTGAACCTATTCGGTAACATAACACTGACAGACGGAATTCAATGACCCTCAATAACAACAGATAGAATCTCATTGTATAAAATTATATTACGACATGATTGTGTTGTCTTGAGTTATGACTTAGGTTGACTGCAATATGGCATGCTTTTTCTCTAGGAAAAGATGATACGTATTGACATTGAGGTAATGAAGGATCTAAATTGTGCAGCCCAAGTTTCCGTAATGAAAAAAGATCCCAAAGAGTAAAAAGACAAAATGACTTAAGAACGTCAGGTTCCCTTAGCTGTTGGGGCAACTCATGCTGTGCTAAGATGGCAACCGTTCCTGGCCAGGAAAGAAAATGTTCCCACCTTTTGTTCTTCCTCCCTTGATCTGAACTCCCACTCCAGAGAACATGGAACATTGCAAAGTCAGCATACTATAGGGTGTCTGGTAGGGTAAAATTGCTGAAAGGGAGAATAACACAAAGGGCATCTAACTTTCATGTTTGCTCATCATCATAAGTCTTTGGTTAGGCTCCAGGTAACGTGCAAATGAGTAGGGTAAGGTCCAGGAGGGATCGCTGCTGGGGTTGCTGACCGGGCTGAGGCCAGACCTGCTTCTTGGTGTCTTGGAGATTTTGGAGATTTCTGGATAGACAGGTGATCCTTCTCTCCCTCCCCCGCTCCCCCCCAAAAAAACCCCCACCCCAAAACAACCAAAATAAAATAAAATATCATTTTTTGCATCTTTGGGAAAGGTTTTTTGGTATATAGTGAGAAACTTCCCAAAGTCTTCAATCAGCCTAAATGAGGTAAAATAACCGTTAAAAAGTGTCCAGCAGGATGATGCTCTTTTGCTTTTCATTTGAGAGGAATAAAGATTTTTGTCAGAAAAGCCAACGCTTCTGAACATTGAGATTCCCAGTGCTTTCAGACATTGAGGGTTTTGGGTTTGTTTGCCCACATCACGCAGTGTAGCCAATGATTGTATAAAACTTCATTATTACAAGCAGGTTAGAAACACAGAGCTTGTTTATGAATAAATAATTCTGTATCTATTCTGCAAGGTAGCAAGGACACTTAGGACATTCAACATCTCTAAGGATGCCATGAGTGGGAAGTATATGTGGCAGGAAAACAGATTTATGATCAGGTAAATATAGGGAGAAAAAAAAGCATGCACAATATATAACATTACTTGGATTCATATAGAAATACAAGTGAGACAGATACAGAAGCCATAGCCTTTGCATGTATTCACAGGTTAAAATTTAGTATGGACAGAAGAGTGCAATATCTTGAGTCATTTCCATTACTGGTGAGATAAAATCAATGTCCAAATACTTCCTTGCTGGCAAAAACCACTGAAAATGCTAATCTGCTGTGTAATATAAAAAAATCCAATGCCATTAACCTGAGAGAGGATACAAAACTACATACTGCCTTTAAATAACTGCTTTTGTTATGTCCTTAAACTTGATTTCCACAAAATCATTTCTTGGAGGAATGTATATTTTGGCTGGCTTTGCTTTGACAGCCTGGAAGCGCCCAGCCTGTCTGTTGTGGTCCACCATCGTTCCAGGGGCCCCAGAGCGATGCTCGGCTCTCTGCTGCCGCCCCGTTATCAGAGAGAGATTGCTGGGAAGAGGAGCATGGGGTGTCATAGCCATAAATGCTGTGGTCTAGAACCACCTGCCCTAAGCGATACGGGAATAACCCGATTAACTACAAGTTTTCTGGAGCGGTTGCACCCACCGAGCTTACGCACATGTGCACGCACGTGTTTATCACACCTGTGAAATGCAAGGATGCTGTTAAAGCCCTGCCTACCCTCCGCAGCAGCTCTGTACCGCGGCGCTGCCCGGCTGGGGGCTGCTCTGCTTTCGCATAAATAGTCTTTCTTACCTCCGAAGTTTTTCCTCCTCTCCTACAGCAGTGCTAGGGGTCAGGCACACAAAGGTGCTGTCCCCTGATTGCAGCAAACACCGCCATGTGTTGTATGTTTGATGAATTAAAAGGATGCTGCCAACTTAATTACACTGTAACCCTTCAATAAAGGAAGGGCAGAGCTGATTAACTAGTGAATAATTGGGGGCTGATTGATGGCTTTCTCCCTCACTGCTAAAGGCTGTATATATAATTATTTTGCCTGTGGGCCTAATTTTGCCACTGTTAGCTTCCACTTTTGTCATCAGCTGTAATTTATGGATGGGGCCTGAAGCCTTAAAAAAGGCTGGAAAATGAAATAGCCCCAAATCCCCAGATATGTCACCTGGAAATGGCCAGCAGGCAGCCTTTAACGTCAACATTTGCAGCCATTTAGCAGCATTAACACCTCATGCTTAGCCGGAAAATAATATTATCATTTGTCAACAACTATCATAATATAGATTTTTTTCCTGACATGTAATAAATTTGCATCACTCACACCAATGATTTAATATATGTTTTAAATGCAAGATCAATTTATTGTAACTGAATAGAAAATTCTTCTAGTAATGCACTTAAAGAAGAAAAAGAGAGCGAGAGAAGGAAGACCCGTGTCCCTTCATTGCATTGGCAGGTTGGTTGCAGAATTAGTACGTAAGTCTGTAACGAACCCCCCAAATCGCTGCAAACAAAGACGGTTTGTAAAACTTAGTTTAAAAAAAAAAAAAAAAAAAATCATTTTTTTCTTTGAAAGATGCAGTAACAGTTTCAAAGAAAATATAGTTCATAAACCAGTACGCTTCTCTCCACTGTACTTAAAAAACATTGTGGGACAATTTTCCATCTACTGTCAATCAGCAGAGCGGCATATGAGCCGGTATAGCTGTGCTGCTTTGTATGGGATGTAGATCTGGCCCGTTGTATTTTAAATTGAAATAACATTTCTTATTTTTTTCAGAGAGACAAAAGCTAATTATTAACGCCGCAAAGTAATAGTAAAAGCCAATCTGTTTTGAAGGATTGAATTGCTTCCGTGGCAAAGAGGAGAGATGTCCCCAAAAGAAAGCCTATTTTGGGAAAATACAACGTTCTGATTAGAGCTGCTCCAGCGGCCGCGTGCGAAGAAGCGCTGCCTATTTTATATTCCGCAAAGATTTTTTTTCAATAAAGTAATAACAACTTAGATTCACTTTTTTTTTTTTTTTTGGTAACCCATATTTAAACATTGCAGAGAGGAGGCTTCTAATTTATAAGCCAAGATATACAAATCTTCTCTCTCAAATTTCCTTTGTTGTTTTGTCCTCACGGAGCGCTCCCTTGCCTATGAATCACATAAAGATTTGAAGAACCTTTCAGTCAAAGCTCAGTAGTGTGCCAGTGGGCACTGGCCAGGAAAAAAAAAAGATTGATATTTGCCCTCTCTTCTTATCTGCACTTGATTTATAAGTCAGTGCGAGTATGCAAGAGAAATAAAGGCAAAGACCTTGATGCCTCCCTGTGGAGAATATGCACCATTTGGATTGAAGGCATGAAAGAGGAGAAATTAATGGTAAGCTGTTCATCTGTCACTACTGCCAGCCTGATGGTTTTGCAGAGAAGGAGAGGACTAGATGACATGCCCTCCAGTCAAGGGCACGACTGCCCGCTGTTCTCATATTATAAACACAGTGCTTTGGGTTTCTAAGGGATTTAAATTTAAATTATACTGTACTTTGGATAGGCAAATCTTTACACAAGTTTATTTTCTTGAAGTATTAACATGCAGGATTTCACTGGCTTTATGTGGAAGAAAAATAAAAATTAAGTCCCCCTATTTGATAAAAATGTGTAGCAGACTCTTAAAACGTATCCGTATTTTTAAAGCACTGTGTTATAGTGTAATGAGATTTAAATTTATATATGCATTGAAGATTTAGGCACATGCATAAATAGATAAGCTTTAGTTATTCTACTTTCTGGCACGCAGGAAAAGACTTAAAAGTTCAAAATAGGAGCTGAATGTTTTTTCCTGTGAAAATGGTATAATACTAACTGCTGCTGTCGATGACAATATTAGGAACACATCTGGAGGATAAAAACTGACACAAAACTTCCATGTTGTGCTAAACGACAAGAAAAATGTACTTATTGCTAAATGACTTATTTTCAGTGCTGAGCATTTGTCTACCCTCTTGCTGCTGTTGAAATATTTTTGTACAGCAGGTAGCACGAAGGGCTGCCGGGCTGCTCGACTCCTCGTGACGCTTCTGCAACACCAATGAACCCTATTGTGCGTCACAAGGTATCGGTGCTAACAGGAGCGACTTTTGGTGCCCGACGTGGTTCGGATAAATGCATATAGGCATGAGAACTAGTTTGCGCTGTGCACAAGTTCAGGGTTCAGATTTTTGTGACGTTACTGCCACCCACCCACCAGCTATTCAAAGCCCTCTTTGCTGGGACCCAGCAGCGGGATGGGAATTTCTGTTTTCCAATAAAAAAAGGAAAAGTGGGTTGCTAGTCCACCAGTTTCGAACGACCTTGGGTTTTATAAACCAGAAGGCAAAAAAGGGCTCTGTCACTTATGTCAAAATCTCTTGAGTTTGGAGCTAATTTCACTATTTCCTGAGGCTTGAGTCATGATTCCTGAAATCCTGGCTTAGGCAACAGAGAAAATACTTGTGCTCAAGTAAACTAACGTTTGCTCCTACTACGGCAAACTTAGTGACTTGCATATCACTTCTGAAAGAACTGTAAATCTTCCACAAACCCAACAAAGATAAATCAGTCAGAGAAGAGGAGCTGAAGGTTGGTCAGGTATGAGATGGTCCTCTGGGAACTTCAGGAAGGAGGGGGCATCCTTCCCTCCAGCACGATTGGTATCTCCAAAACATCGTGCCATGATTTTTTTATCTTTTCTACCTTCCTCCTATGCTGTCGCAGGGGGGTTCCCCTGCCTCTTGCTCCGGTGTCGAGGCACCGAGGCTTTGCTTTTCTGGGCTCCTTGTCCTCCTGAGCTTATTCACGCCACGCCTGAGGGCTTCGCTTTCTTGTGTGCCGTAATCAACCTTCTCCATCGCCTGTCAGGAAAACCCTCGGTGGAGTGATTTCTAACCCTGGGTGAGGAGGATCGAGGCGTTCACAGTCCTAATCAAAATCAGTCGGCCAGGGATATTGTATGGTCACCAGGGCTGAGAACAATTCACCTTCAAAAATTTACAGTTGCTCTTATCTCCCAGTTCCTGAAGCATCTCCTCTGCAGCGGTTACAGGCACCGCGCTTGTGACGGCTGCCCGGCGCTCTGCGTTTAACTCCCTGCTTGAAGCTGCCTAGAGTTTTGGCAGACTTCAAATGTTGGAGGTGATATTTTCTGTGCCAGCTGTGCGTTAAGCATTTTTTTAGAAGTTTCTGCTAAAGTGAATAAGGTTTTTTTCCTTTTCTTTTCTTTTCTTTTCTTCTTTTTTCTTTTCTTTTTTTTTTTTTTTTTTTTTTTTTTTTTTTTTTATAAATTTTTGTGTAGTGGGGTTTTTTTTAAATGTTTTGGTAAAAGTGAATAAGTTTTTTTTTTTTTTTTTTTTTTTTTTTTTTTTTTTTTTTTTTTTTTTTTTTTTTTTTTTTTTTTTTTTTTTTTTTTTTAAAGAGATTGTGGGAAAGTGTGTTCTTTCACAGGCTTCAAAATTATAATAATTTTTCTGAGCAGCTCCAGTTCCTCCAGGCTTCGGAGCAGGTAGTTAGTTACTTTGGCACTTTTTTTGTTGTTGTTGTTCTTGTCAAAAAATCCTCCTGTGCCCTAGTTTATACGCATGTTACAAATCTGTTTGCACTTGCTGAGTCCATCTGCACCGAGGCTGATCCGTCTCCTCGCAGTTCCATGCCGACCGTAGCGCGGGTGCGGCACCCATACAGAGCCACTGCTCTTGTGCCGCGCGTCGGCGGAGCTGAGGCAGGGAGGCTTTTCCCTCTGCTCTCAGGTCACCCCTTGCTGATTCGGGGAGACTATGAAACCCACCGAACTGAGTATTATTTTTTTCCGTGCTGAATGTTTGTGCAAACACTGGCAAACTGTATGTTTTCCATGTCTATAGTGATGAGTGATGTACAGAAGCTTTCTACCGCCACAGACTATGTTGTAAGCTAGGGCACAGGAGGTGCTACAACAAGTCTAGAGGTCCCAGTTTTGCTGATGAAGTGAGGGAAGGTTGTATGGTCCTGCAGGCTGAAGGCTTTTAAGTCTTGACTTGTTAGTTGTTTGGGAAATTGCATGCAACAGGATACAAAGGTTGCAAAGTTAAGCACTGAAAAATAAGAAAATGCTAATACATCCATATTTATACGTGTGTATGTATACGCACGCATCCTATAGTATTGGCTTTTGTTATGTGGCGTGCACTGAAATGTGTTCAAATGGCAGCAAGTGCGGGCTTCTCACATTCACGATCTGTTATTTCCCAACCACCATCCAAACTTTGGCCTTTTCCTCGTGGGTTTTCCTCTGACGCTCTCATCACGGCTTTTAAAAATCAACTAATCTTCGCTACTTGTGTGAATGGTATTAGAGAAGCATCCCATTATTGCGGAAGGAATGGATTATCTCCTTTTTATATATTAGTAACCAGGCACCGAGATTAAAGGTATTTCCAAAGCATCAATAAATTGGCAGGATGCAGATGCTGACATGTCCCGCGTTGCTTGTTCACAGGCATTACCCCTAACAACTCCTTGGCGAATGGGCGCTGCTGCTGGGACGCTTTCTTTTAAGCGACTTGTTGCACATCTGGAGCGGGGCAGCGGCCGTGCCGGGTGGCAGGGTGCAGTGCTTTGCCGAAGTACCGGCTTTGGTCCCCAAAGCAGCGTACGGGTACAATCACCACCGAAGCCTCACCGGCTCAGACACAGTGGCGTGCTGATACAGCGATGCTGCCTTGGGGACCCAAAGGGACTTGTTCAGCACTAGCGATGGGATTTGCATTTCAGCGCATAGACGTAGTCTTAAATGGTGACACAATTTGTTATCTTTCTGGCTTCTTTCAGCTCATTCACCGCGGACCCACCAGCTACAGACAGCAGCAAAATAAAAATCCTGATTTATTTCCACGCACAGTCATTCCTATGCACTTATGAGACTGGGTTTCTCTGGAAAAAAAAAAAGGAGCCGCCTGTGAGCAAGTAATTAACAACTACATCATAGCGAAGACAGGCAAGGGCCAAATAAAAGTTGCAGAGGGACCTTTAATTCTAGCATTTCCTAGGTACTGAGTGCTTCGGTATGCGGTATTAGCAATCTTTTAGCCTAGTTTTTAATACAGGCATGTATCAACATGAAATGAAAGGCTGTGTTTTCCATGTCTGAAAGGCGACTGATGTTCCCACTTTGACTGCTCAGCCTTGCTGCAGCAGCGGGCGATGGCCGGGGAGTCTCGCGTGCGCCGTGCTGCTTGATTGATGCCTGCGTCCGAAGGCACGAGGACAGGGAAAGCATGGGAAGACAGGAAAACTGCAGAAGGGATTCATGTACCACGGTGGGAAACTGGTTCAAATCCAAATTAATTGGGAGGCGGCGTGGGGGTCCAGAGTGGAGCAGCACTGCCCGCGTGAGCTGAGCTTATTGCTGGTGGACCAAAATCAGGCTGGTTTAGGGGTGGCTTACCAGCATCCTTAAACGCCTATGTTTTCTGGGTTTTGCACTCTTTTTTAATTCTCTTCATTTTAGCTCTCCTTATTTTGCGACCAGGTTGCTTAACGTTATCCTTTCAAAAAAAACCCTATCAACAGAAATAAAATATTAATACAAAGAAAAGTAAAAACTAAATTTATTCCTGTCCAACTTCAAATAGAAATTCTTAATTTTCTTTACCTGAAGCGGCCTAGTTATGAAAATGTTTTGGCATTTTTCAGAAGCTGTTTTTGTCCCTCTGGAATGGAAATGTGTTTCATTGGAAATCCATTTTTTTTTCTGTGACGAAGAAAAGAGTTTAGCAAGAAAATTTTAAACCAATTTGAATACTTTGTTGAATATTTTCAGGAAATTCTTCCAATAAACTAATGCGGTACTCTCTCAGCTTCCTAAGCAGGGGGATGTTCTTACGTATAACTAACAGCGAAATGACAGTTCGCTTATCCTTGCGGGAGACCCTCTGCCACCATCATCCCTCGTTGCGTATCAGAATTCAGGGATTTGCTGTTATCCTGTATGGCCACAAAACCACCCCAAACTCATCATCAGAGTAACTGTAAGTCTAAATGAGAGCAAAATTACACCCAAAAATTCAGTTCTAGATTTGATAATATAAGGGGCCACTAATATTTTCCTCTAAATATTTTAGTGTGTCTGGACTACACTGCTTAGTGTTCAGCTGTTTATTTTAGTACCTTTTTTTTTTCCTGGGCACTTGATTAAAACTTAGGAAATAAATGCATTTTTTTGTTTTTATTTTATCTCTGAAATATGATTATAAATGACCTTTGATACAAAGTTAACAGAGAATATGTCAGCAAGCAGCTCAGAAGGAAAAGATTAAAAGCAGACAGTCTAGAGAGGTGTTTAATTTCAATTTTCTTTGTGGTATAAGAAATCTGTAGATTTTAAAGCCATCATGCCATAGTTACTTTTATCAGTAGGGCTCTTTTGTTTTGTTCTGCCACCTAATTCTTTTGATGACAATGAGTCCACAGTTTTCCAATGACTGATTTCGATTTGCATGTTATTGTCAGCCTTTTATATTTTATCATATCTCCACTTTGGTTTTTATGCAGATCCTCACATCAGAAGGCAAGGGCAGCCTGAGCTAAACAGCTGGCTGGATTTGCATGAAAATGGACTGCCCTTTTTCATTTGTTTGTTCTTTGGAAATTACAGTAGGTGAGTATCTGACTCAAATTTCCCAAACAAATAAAGATAAAACTTCACAGATATTAAACTGTGGAGCATTAAACTGTATCATTTTACATATAAAAAGAAAAGGATTAAATAGAATTAGTCTGTTGAGCTGACTGGGGAGAAACAATGTGAGTGACGGTCTGAAAACTGAAGATACAAAAGAACTGTGGTATCTTCAAGAGTTTTTTCTCTCCAAATATTTTCCTTTCCCGTGTTTAAAGGATAAACACTAATATAAATATTTCCCTTCTGAATTTAAGATATTTTTGCTAGGAAAAAGAAAACCGTAATCTGTTTTAAGTCGTTATATATTTGATAGTATTAACGTGGTTTGTGTACATATTTTATATACATAGCGGTTTACAGAAGCCCCGTAGCAGCGGATATTCTTTACAACTTGGACTGGCGGTGTAAACCAGCCGAGGTGTAAACGTGACCTGGGGCAGATGACATTAAGAAGCCGGTATTGTTTCCAAGAGGCCAAGTCTGTAGGGTGAGGTAAGATCTTTTATTAGACTGCCTGATATAGATGGAAAAAATGAACAAGCTTTGGGGCACAAAAGAGCTTGATAGTTGACAGATACGAGCTTTATAGATTTGAACAGTAAGGTATCAAAATAACACATGGCACGACTTGGAGTTGTCAACAGACTTATAAATTATTTAGAGCATGTGTGCCCTTGTGTGCCTGCAAGCTTGTCCGTCTCTTTCCACTTAGGCTGCTTGAGCTTATAAAAGACATAACTGCTCCCTGCAAACCTTACCTCTCTTCTGCCTTTAGACCACCTCAGAAAGAAGAACATGACTAAAAGTTTTAATTTAAACCACGGTTTGGAAGGAGTGAATTTTATGATGTCTGGCTATAGTATGGGATTTAACTATTTTATGTGTAGACTCTCTTGCTTTCAACTTGCAGGAGGAGCTTGGATTAACAGTAATGCTATACAGTTTCCAGAGTTAAACGTCTGGGGCAAAGAGTTATCAACTCTCAATTTCCTGGAAAAGTGGTAACTGCCAGTCTTGCATGAGTTCGGTTTTTTTCTCTGATATTGTTGGAATTGGGTACGTAGAGTCACAGCCACGTGGTGCTGGGAGAGAAGCAGTGTCCCCAGGGAGCAGCACGAGCCAGGTAACAGCCAGGAGCCCAGGCAAAATTTGTAGGGCAATATATATTTTCACCTTTTTTTTTTTTTTAATTTTTGAAATGTTATTATTCAGACTTCTTCCATAATCTTTCCTGAGTACACATGGGAAAGTCTGGAGAACACTTTAAATCCTTTTTCTTTTTAATGTGGCAAAATCATGCATAACTTTCATTACACCTATGCATTGAAACTTATTAGCGAAAAGTGCTCTAAATAATTCATAAGCCTGGTGACATCTCTAGGCTTTGCTTTGTGGTGGTGTGAAGCCTCGCTGCTCAAATCCACAAAGCCTGTACCTGTCAGCCGGCAGGTGTTGACACAGTTGGTGTAAAGCCCTATAAGGTCAGTAGAAAAGAGAGTACGTATGGATTCTTGCTGTTTTGAACATTGGGTCTTTCATACAGCTGTAGGGGAAGCAGATCTGCCACGGGCTAAGCATACGAGTAGTCCTTTAATAGATAAAGTAGACTTGCTGTTGCAGGGCAGCATTGCTGTAGTTCGAGACAGCAGCAGCAGAAGACAGCTAGTCTCAGGTAAGTGCAGGAGGTCCTAAATCCACGTCCTGTGAAGCTGAAATGATTGTTTTGTGAATGCTGGGACTCAGCAGGTGACAGAATTACAAATCATTAAAAGAAGACCTAGTCCTGGAAGACTAAGGATATTCGGGAGCGTGCTCCGTCAGATGGGGCAGAAGCCTTCCTGGAAGGCAACAGGCTGCTGCTGGGAACCTGATGGTCAGGACAACTGAGGACACCTTCAGCTTTTGGGAAGCTGTGTGTAATGGACTTTGTGCCTGGTGGACTGGGCTTGGCTTGTCCATAGCCCTTTTGTTGTTTTCAGCTATTGAAAAAACTTAACAAATATTGTTTTGTTTTAGGAAAGCCACATAGGGAATTGCTCCCACTTTGCTCAGCTCCCAGCGGATCTGAAGGCTCTGTTGTAAGATTGCACTTGCTAAGGACTCACCAGGAATATTTCTAATCTACAATTGAAGCCTCTGTCTGAAGGTAAGAAAATTGTGTGGTTTTGTTTTGAAAGTGGCAACGGCTTATGGTCTAGGAGCCGAGAAAGGATGCTCTTGGATAAAACAGATGAACCCTTCACTTGGCTTTTGAGCAAAGAATATCAGGGGCAAGCGTTTGCTGTCATTTGCACTTCACAAGAGTTGCATGGAGAGTCATGCAGCTGTGTGCGTGTTTGTACCGGCGCATAGAGCTCCCCGCAATACCTGCTAAACTCCTTCAGAAAGCGCCATTATAAAGTCCTGCCTGTCAAAGTCACTGAACCTGCAGAAATGTGTCGTACACAAAGCAGAGGCTATGCAGAAACTTATTACAATTCAGTATTTATAGAGGCATCACAGAAGTGCAAATAATTTTTGGTTTATTATTTATTTCTTGTTGATTTTATTTTGTTAAGCCGTATTTCTGGACTTTTTCCTAACAATGTTGCGTTTCCAAATTCTTTATTAAATATCACACACGGATATCAAAAGTCGCGTTGGCATTTTTGAAAGTTTTCCAAGGTTTTGCTGCCGTTACATTTGCAGAAACCATAGCCGTCGTGTAGCTGTGAATGACTTGAAACTCAGGCATCCAGCCTGACAACTACTCAAATTACTTAGATGTTACAATACATAAAAATAATGCAGAAAACAAGACATTTTGGCTTTGGAACCTGACCTGGAAATGAATTGCTGGGGGAAATGGAGTGTTTGACTTGCTTTTCATTTTAATGAAAAGGAACAAACTGTCTCAGATTTGGCTAAGTTTAGCACTTTGATTTTTTGTGGGGTTTTAATCTGGGCTCACAAGAGATTTCCTTCAGTGCTTGGATCTGTTTGAATGAGCTCTTCCTGCTATTACTGTTTTACTCAAACTGGGCTGGCATGTCCACGCACAAATCAGCAATGCAGGGAGAAAGAGCTAGTGCATCGAGAGCCAGCTCACGATATCTAGCTATGATTTTTCTCTGGACTACTTCATTTTTGCAGACTGTTGGTGGATACATGTTATGGCTCCAGTGTGATAAAGAGGAATGGTGTGTAAGCGTAAAGGGTTAGATGTCCATCTGATACCAAATGGTTGCTTAAACTAGGTGAATTTAGACTTGGTGAGGGTCAGGTGTGATGTGCGGGTCTATATTTTGCAGAAAATGTTATTCGGGTTCTATTTTAAAAACCCAATTTTACGTTGACTTTGTAATGTAACTTCTTGCATAAATCCATGGCTATAAATAACAACGAAGTACCACTACCATCCTTACAGATTCTGGTGTAATTTCAGGAATCAGCATATTTTTCAGTACAAAACAAGGTAAAACTCCTTGTCCTGCCACCAAACCACCTGTGGCAAAGCCCGCGCATCCACAGCAGTGCCTGCAGCAGCCGCTCTCGTTGCAGGAGACCGATGGGACCCAGCTCAAGTCCCCGTTCCTGTAGGACAGCCTCAATTCATGTAACCTTTTGTCCTTTTTCTTGGCGTTTTCTGGGTGCAACGAGTTGTCTGCTGTGGCTCTGTTGACCTAAGGGTAGTGTCAGGAATCCTCTGAGCTCGTCACCTTCAGATTATCCATCTTTTCCCCAAACAGCCAGAATCCAGTTGTTCGTTGGGCTGACGGTGTCTCCAGCATCATTCACGCAGCAGGTAGACGGTGTGGATGGGAGGTCATGCAACCCTCCCCGTGGGTGAGAAAGGGAATAGCTAAAGTCTAGATTAATTTGGATTACTCTTGGAAAAAAAAAAGTCTATCGTTAGAGTTTGTTATGATGTGGTCACTTCCAATTTCCACCCGTATTACGGGTGCACAAAAGCAAGCTAGTTTTTCTGACCGTTTTCCCAAAATAATGGAAAAACTACGGTCTCCATAACCCTAGGCCTCTAAGCTGTTGGATTAACGGCATTTGTTTGTGAAACAGTGTTTTGTTTTTAAAGCCTTTCATAATATTGAAAGGACATTGAGAATGTCTTCACATGTTTCTTAAATTTCCACCAAGAAAAAACCAAATGTGGCTCTTTTATGCAATATTTTACGTCTCTGTAGGTTTTGTGTTAAGCTCCTGTACAGAGTTACTGTGTGTTATTGATAACGTGGGACTGGACTTGGTGGATTTTAATGTCTTTTTTCATGTTTATATGGAACATTTTGAAGCAGCAATTAAAATAATTAAGGAGGGTGAAGAAATCTTTAGCATGCAACAAAGATTTCTGAAAAATGTTAATTTCTGTCAAATAAGTGAATATATGCACAGATGCCTCCTGACAGAGGCTGTGATTTCTGAGTGCTTTGCATGCCAAATAACTTGTTTACCCCCTCAATGTTTGCCAAGTTTACTGTCAATTTACAAATAATTTCCATTTTGCTGTTTATTCTGCTGCCTTTTGATGGATATGTCTTCCAGACTTTTATCTTGCATGTAGACAAACTAATTAATATTTTCCCTTCAGGCAAATATTTTTTTCTTAGATCTAAATGTGGGTTAGATTCTTCTTCGTTTCCATATGCTTTGTTCTGTCAATCATTTCTCTTCTATGTTACTAAAAATGTACCTTTGTGGATGTAATTTCTCATGTTTTACAGATTTATTTCACCTACATCTATATGGGAATGTGTGTATGTAGAGAGACATATTTGTTATATATGTGTTCATATATGTTTAAGCAGAGGGAGTGAAAATACTCACGTCACATTAAGATTTGGTTTTTAAGTCGGAATGAAAATACATTTTGTCTTGCCTGTTGCTGCCACTTCCCAGGCTTGACCTCACTGTTTGTGGTTACTGCTGCCCATATGGCACACGCAACACCGAGCGCGTCTCTTCTGCGGTGTCAGGCCCGATTCCTGCACATCTTTTTGACCTAGTCCAGCCCTACTACCCGTACATCAAATATTCAGTATATCCCATCTCCATCCTCCTGCTATCATCCCAGCACAGACCGCAGCAGACTGACCCTTCCAACCCCAACCATTCTGTGACTCTGTGACCCTTCTGAGATGAGCAGGCTGATGCAGAAGTGGTACTGAGCCGTCGTGGTCCTGCAGGAGGGATGCTTCCCCCTGGGCCGGTCTGGCCAAGCTCTGCCACCCTTGGTGCCAAAACCTCCTCCTAATGCATCACCGCAGCCCCAGCCCCAGGGACGCCCCTCCCGCAACGCCTTTCGGCAACATCTGGGTATGTTTAAGGATCTCTGATAGCTAAATATTGTTGTATGCAAGGAACAAGATTTCCACATAGTCTCTGCAGTTTCCACAAAGCTTTTAGGAGGCATTGGAAGACACAATGTGGGACAAAAAAAAAATAAAAAATTCGTATCGGAAGCCTGCATGTTTAACCACGTTCTGCTGAGAAAAACACAGGTGGTAACCAAGAGCACAGATATTGCGAACAGATTCTTGCAACTTACCAGTCGTAAAAATATCTCTGCAAAAAATACTCCCAACGACTCTGTTTACAGAATGATTGGTATTTCCTATATCTGGAAATATTCTCGTTGTAGCTCCATATGTCACAGCTAGTCTGACAAGCTTTCTTTTGAACTGTTTGCAGGTTGCAGTCTGTCTGGAGGGCTGGGTGCTGATGCCTTCAGGTTTTTAGGCCCTGCATTATGGGCATGATTATCTTGTTCACTTTGCAGGCATAGAAAAATGGAGCTGGGATTTAGCAGGATTTGAAGAAACTTCCTAATTATGCCAAGTAGAGTTGCCTGAATAACATCTCAGCCAGAACCCCAGGTTTTTTATTACCGGTTCTGTTCTCAGGGTATCTCTATAATTTTCTGTGTTTCTGCTTTTGTTTCTATCATCGTAGTCAGCGGGACTGAGCGATTAAAAACCGAAATATGTTATCTTCGCACATCCTCAAAACCTGTCGAGAAAGGAGGAGAAATTAAACAAGGACAAAAACTCGCAGTGAAGTGAAGCTGTTTCCTTTGAGCTGCCTTATTAACCAGTCAAGTACTTGACTGCCACTGTCAGCTAGATTTCTTTAGAGAAAGAGTGGCATTTTGAAAAATACAAATTCACCGCCTGCACAAGTTAATGAGGCCCTTCAGCAATGTTCATTGATAGTGTAAATTCATCATAATACAGTGCTACAAACCATAAATGGGATATGCATACAGGAAATCATCCACTATTAGAAATTTGCCAGACACGAAAAGAAAAAGAAGCCATTGATAAGCAGAAAACTCATCTCAACTGCTCTGTGCTGATGGGTGTGCAGCACATTAGTAATGCCAGATAGTGCCATGATGGGAACTTATTAAGGTGAATTGAGGTAGCTCGTCAAGTATATTTTGCTCCCCTTTGTTCACGTTTTATGGACTCTCTCAGCTGCCTCCCTTACATTTGCCAGTGTCGATTAGATAAAGTTCGCTGTGTAAGGACTACCATCAGCGTAAAGGGACAAATGTCTCCAAATACGTTCCTTTTCTGTGCACACACAAATGTGCTTATGCATTTAATTGATTTTCAGTTGCATTTGCAAGTGATAGCTTTACAGACACCAAATTATCTTAAGGGCTATATGGCACACCGGGAGTGGACAGTAATAAAAATTGGCAACACCCCAGAAAAAAAAAATATATCAAGGTGACTTCCTGATCTTTCAACTAACTATTGAGCAATGCTATTTTGCTATCCATATCAACGAATAAATCTCTCTGCCGTGCAATGCCTTCGGTACTCCTACCCTTATTCACTAGTATCAGTTTAAAAATCTCTGGGACCGTTAGGCCAATACTTTAGCGTGATTTGTCTGTTGGCTGGTTTCCATCATCCTGCTTCAGGGAATCAATAGAAAAATGGATACCTTGCATCATGGTCATAAAATGGTCAGCTTCTGGAAAAGAAGGGTACAAACTTGTTTAAATCTTGAAGACCATGGCCCCTGACGTGCAGGAAAACACCCAATTATATGAACTAGCTCTAAGTAGTGAAGCAGATTGGTATGAAAAGGCTTTGAAACATCTGCATTCACCTCCCATGACCTTGATTCAAAATATGTGGAGATCTGAGGAAAGACTACAGCGGGTTCGGCTCTGAAAAGTGTCTGGAAACAGAATCACTACCCCGACTCTCTACTGTCCTGACCATCCCGCTGTTGAATGAATCCACTTGTTGTGGAGCCAAGATGGCTGGGGGCCAACAGGGGACCATCAACAGAGGAACCTGAGAAGGTGCAAATTCTGGTGTCCCACTTCCCACAGACACCAGAGTGTCTTTGGTTTCACACATGAAGACAAGGTCGAGGGCGTGAACTCTGGTCTTCTCTCCCAGGGGATCTACTTTCAGGGATCACCCGTAGCCCTCCCGCAGGGGTTAGTTCAGAACTCATTCGAATCCATGGAAACTCCAAAGCCCAAGTCCCCTTCTCCCAACGTCACCCATTTCACTCGGCTGACATGTTTGTGTCATCAGCCGCACAAGGCATTGGGCAGAGTAGCAGAAGTCTAAGCAAACATGTCTTCTGTTTGTAAACAGGAATAATGATGTTGACTGGAAGATAAGTGGGAATAACTGAGCAGAAACTGCAGATGCTGATGCTTTCTGTTCCCTCTGCCTCTCAAACCACTTTGGTAGCTCCTCTGCGCTGCTCCTCTCCCCTCTCCTGCAGGCAAAATCCTTACAGGCAGTTTTTGTGAGCCCCTCCAGTGGGTTTTTTTGTGCCTCTTGTATCTTCCCCATGTTGCAAACTATTTCAAAGCTGACAGGCCAGAGAGATGCTCCTTGGTCCTCTCCGACCTCCTGTGTTCCTCCTCCCCTCTCCTCTGCTCCAACAACTCCTCCTTTCTTTCCCTCTTGCCCCATCTGACTCTCCCCTGGCCCTGGTCGCCCTGCTCTTCTGAACCAGTTTTTCTCTCAACTCCTGCCAAAGTCCGTCCGATGATCTCCAACGGGGTCTCAGAGCTTGGCTTCTGAAAGGGTGACTTTCAAATAAATCTGGGGTGCATGTTGTTTAATGCACTGTGGACTGTAAAAGGTGAAACGGAGCTACATGCTTTTGTTCCTTTTGCCCGCTACTCGAATCCCCAGTTGATAATTATGAACAATAGATGAAAATGTGTTTGGTATATATCATAAGAAGAAATCTTATAGAAACATTAGGCAGCCTATTATTGTAAGGCTCTTGTAAATACTGTTTTGTAAGAAGAACCTATCTAAGATGATGTAAAACTTAATATTCCTATTAACAAGATGTACTATACTATTTCCAATTCATATCAGCGAAAATGCGTTTTAAATCACAAAGTACTCATATTTTATCTGAGCCAATGTTCTGATTCATATGCCTCCTCTTTAATCCTATTTTCATTCAAAGTTTCACAATTCACATCTTCTTTTTCCTATTTTATGTAATATTTTCTGTGTTTTCAAAATGTAATCAAAGCTCGTTAGCTTCTACCCAACTATGTTGGGTTGAATGGGAATATTAATAATACCAGCTATTGATGTCTTTATGTTAAAATTTGATTTATTGAGCAAGTGGCACATAATCTGTGGGGAAAATACCTAGAGATAACACCTTGAGATGATTAATTGTGTTTACAGTGTATTCCTGTAATAATTGTTTACAAGAAAATTTATGCATGAGTTGCTGCCCCAGTTCAAAAGAATAACTCGTCAGATTGTCAAGCTCTCTGCTCTTGAGTATTCTAGCTAATTGCTATCTTTGCTAGTTGAACATCATAAATCCTTCTTCCACAGAGCTGAGAGTGGGATTTTTGGATCATGCTTTTTCATGCAATGAAAACCTTTTCATCCCTGGGAACATCAGTTTTCTCATGCAGGAAGAAAAAAAAAATATGTAAGGGGATGATAGCTACAGGAGGTTGAGACAAGTTGCCCAGTGGCATTGGTGTAACTTCTGAAATGAGCTTGTATAATCATGTGTTAAAATCTGTGTTGGGTAAATTTGCCAGTAATGTTATTGATAATGAATAACATATGAGGATGTAGACTTAGTCTTCGATGTTTAAAAAACATTAAATTCCCAGTTCTGCTGCTGTCTACTTGTGTATTGCTTTCTCCTTCTTAAGTGCTGCAGGGTAGAGATGGTAGGATGTGTTGGAGAACGGTTCCTTCGCAGCCATCTGTGCTTATTACTGATCTAATAACAATTGGACGATTCTCCCTTTTGGAACTAAATCCGCCCTTATACATTCACAGAGATAAACACCCTTTTCTTTTGCACAGCTTCGTGTGTTTTGGGGGTTTTCTTGGTTCTATTTCCAACTTTTGGGTTTAGTTATTTCATAACTAACTTTACTGCAGTTACAGGAGTATTAGCCGAGCAATACGTTGCCAGGAAGTAGTTGATAATGTTTAATAATTCCTGATTACATTCCTGTTCCAGTCCATGATCATGATTATACAAATGTTTCTGGTGCTATTTTTCAGTACAAATCCTTCTTTTCAGGTTTTTTTTTTTCTTCCTTGTTGACAGTGTATGGGTCAGAATACAAGAGAAACCGACCTATTTGCTAGTTTAATTAAAGATGTCAGTAAAATCCTTAAGGTTTGCCTGGGAAGGAGCAGATTTACTTGTGGCTTTTATGCACACTGTGGGATTTAAACATTTTGAGAATTGCTTTGGTGATTTTTCCCAGGAGATAAAGGAATGGATTAAGTGGTTTCTGATTATAATTGGTCTGGTTTAAACACTTAAAAATAACTTTAAGAAATAAGAAAACACAAAACAGGTTTTCAAGTAGGGATTTAGCTTCCCCCCCCCCCCAGCTATGTGTTTATTTCAGCTTTGGTGTCTCATTGTGAACTATCAAAGTGTGCTGTATGTAAGGTGGTATATATGTACTTTAGCTGCTCTGAACAGCAGTCCAGGCAGAGGACAGATGTCTGGAGGAGAAGAAACAAAAGGACGAAATCTGAAGAAACAGCGGGGGAAGAGAAAAAGGAGGTGGGGGGGGAAGGAGGCTTTCAGCCTTTGGATAGGTTATTTGCTCTTTTCAAACAAAGTGGGCTGTGCGTGCTTAAACTTTCCCAATGTTTCCAGGCAGCCTAGCAAAGCCGGCTCCATCAAAGGGAAGGCTCCCACCACCTGTTGCTTAGGTGTTTCTGGCACACCACCTCGGCGGCTGGCACGCTGCTGCTGCTCCTCTCGGTTGGTAAATTCAATCAGTTATACACAAGGGGCATCGCGGAAAAGCTGTTCCGTCTATTTTTCTAGTCAAACACATGGGTTCTTCTTTCTGCCTCCCTTTGTCTCAGGTGGGTGAGCAGCCAATAACAAGGAGTTGCTGCCAAATGATTCATTTCATAGTCGTTTAGAAAGACAGAGGTAGCTTTGGCATAAATCAAAATCTTCAGATGACTAAACCAAGCCTAGCACTGTAACCCCCCAATACGATCAGGTCTTACGATACCAGCTGCACTGGGTGAAGGCAATAAAATGCGCTGCTGAGCAATTTGAAAATATAAATTTAACAGCTAAACTTAGGCTTGTGGTCCAAATAAATGCGGATTACTATTAAACGTATAGCCACTATAGTTCATCAAAAGTTAGCGGTAAGGGAATTCTTGAGAGAAGAGTAAAAAAAAAAAAAAAAAAAAGCCAACCAAGACTTTACAAGCAGGTTTTGATCAAAAGTAGACACAATAACACAACACATGAAGCAGATTCTGTAGGAAATATTAGAGACTGATCTTACAAAATATTCTAACCATGCCTATCAAGAAACATTAATAACAGTGTTATTGGCAGAGTATTCATTTAAAGTCTTTCTGTTGGATACAATTAACATTTAGATGAGAGGCAGTTATAGGTACTCAGATGATATATACGAAAGAAACAATGACTCATCTCTCCAACAGCAACGGTACCAAACCTCGCAGTGGGGAAATTGCATTTCTTCTAGCTTCCAAAAAAAAAAGAAAAAAAGCAATTTCCATGGACCTTACAGAAGAAATCAGCTTGTTCCTATCAGAAGGGTTGCCGTGTACTATTTCCTTATTCAAAGAAGAAATTTCTGTGCGGTTTGCCAAGTGCAGGGATGAAGGTATTTAGGGCGAGAGAAGGTAGTGCAGCGGGAAAGGGCTGAGATGGACAACTCGGCTCTGGGGTCAGGAGGAGGAGGCTGCTGTGCTCTTCTACCAGGTTTTTCTTCTCGAAGGTCTTTATGTAATTAGATTAAGTTTTACATCACCCACGTGAACGTCAGCAAATGATGAACCTGTGTGCATCAAGGGTGAGGGCAGTGATGGTGTCCCTGTCTCCCACTCCTATATCTGTGCTTTAAGGCATAAACCAGGACTCCTCTCTTGCTAACCCTGTGTCTCCCTACTATCAGACCAGACTATTTAGACCTGGATGGAAAGTGAAGAGGATGCTGGAAGGATACGTTCAGACAATGTTTTTCTGAGATTCACAATGTCTCCAACTAGATAACAGATGAACCTTGGGGCTTGGATTAATCTCACCAGCTTCTAGTTCTTTAGAGCTAGTCTGGACTTGCTCTGAGTTTGACAGAGTTTGGCCTGAAAGCCGTTCATCCCAGCCAGCTTCAGATCCCTTATTGTTAGAAGGCTGAAGTGATACCTGAATGCAATGTAACAAAAGCCTCAGCGGCAGTCACTGGTCTAAGTCTCTTTGAACATGACCGTGGTGAGCTGGCTCAGGAGCCTTTGTATTAGCGAGCTGCCACTTTCTTCTCTGCATCTGTACCTGCCTGAAGGTCTCTCCACCTGACTGGCTTTTGTGCGGTTTTAGAAGATGCCTGATCAGACAGAAACTAGCAAAAAAAAAAAAAAGTGCAATCGATTGAGATGCAGAAAATCTAGAATTGTGACAAAACTTTCCACTTTAAACACTCTCTGCACCAGCAGTCACCGTTTTGGTAGCTAAGAACATCATGACTGGGTTTAGAGAAAGTGGCACGATAAGAATTAATTGAAAAATTGCCTTATATTCCAAACAAAAATTCTGGATGAAATGATGCCGCAATAAGAAGACTTGTAATTCTTAAAATGGAGTTATGTCCAACAATGCTGCTTTAAAGCTGATCTATAATAGCCCGTTAATAGTTTATTGATGTTAATTCGGTACTGTATATTTTACATTTTGTAGAAATGCCTAGAGCATGTATATTAAGCAGTTAAGAAAATTAATCTGCTTGAGCAGTGATAACATTTGTAGAATGAAATCCTCATGATTAGAAAGACATCTGAAGAAACCACGTTAAAAGGTGCTGAAACGTTCTTGAAGAAATGCCACATGTTGCTGCGGGCAGTAATGAAACATTTCCATATAAAGTACTACATAAACACATATAAAATATAGACATATGTTAGCAGATTATGGAGTGTGAGAGTGATACAGTAGTGATGATTATTTGCAAGTGTTAATGTTACCAAACCTTAAGGTTATCTCCTGGTCTTGGACCCTATAAGTAAATAATTATATCTGAAAATATGTGTCTCTGAAGCTATCAAACATAATATATGTTCAGCACTTCTGAAATACTGTAGGGTTTATTGATCTGCAGTATCTGATAGTAAATTCCAGAAGATTTATGCTCAGATATCAGTGAACATATGGCTTAAGACATACAAGTTTAAAATAAAGTTATTCATATTACATATACTTCCACATGGTTAAGTATTTGCAACTCAGAGAGTGATCAATATGCAAAAGGTGAAGTCAAATATACATTATCCACACGGAGGTAATTTTCTATGCATAGCACATAGCAGTTCTATCAGCAAACCAGAGAAATTTTATCTCTGTGTTCATCTATCAAATGTTTCCTGTGAATATGTCCATCTACTATGTAAATAGATCTGTTTTTCTAAATATCTGTTTGTCTAAGTGAGAATAACCTACATATTTCCACAGCCTACTGGACCCAAAATAGTATCTCAAAAAAATGAATGTATAACAATCTGAGAAACAGCAGTAGTGACTTCAGCTTTGGGAATACAGTCTTACTGGGCCTTTGATTTGGGGTTTATTCCAAACCCTTTAAAATCTCATTTTTTCATTGATGACTTTTGCATTTATCTTTATGTTAAAAATGCTGTACATTGCTCATGCTCCAGGATCTAAAAGCACAACTACCCGATCAAGTAAGTTGGTTGAATATTTCTACTGAGGTTCTTAGTGTTACTTTTCTAAGAAGCATTTTTTTCACATAGCTTTTTTTTCTCAAAATGTTTGCTTGAATTAAAAAAATCTCTGTACTCAAAAGTGGTAAATCACTTGAGACTCGTTTCTGAATAGTGCTGAGAAATCCCTCTTTGCATATCTTTAAAGAGGTTGCTCCAAGAAAAACAGGGATTTGTAACTTTAAAACCTGCATAGGCCTGTAACTTTGAAATAAATAGTTCTTGACGGAACTCAATACTTATCAAGCCAGGCCTTCTAGTTGGTGTGCACTGAAACTATAGAAATTCAAGCAAAACAGGCTTGATGATCTTGATCTATTTAAAGGAAGGCGTTTGCATCACAGAATTACATCACCATTTTCCATTCTATAAAGACCAGAAGTAGAAAAATCAGAGAAGTCAACAATATCATCGTATTGCAGAAAGTCTTGTATCCTTTCTGACTACTTTTATCCATACATATATATATATATATGTTTACGAAAGACTACAGTTGCACGGTACATTCCTGAGAAACCTGCTGTGTGTTCTGTCGATATTGGTCAAAAAGATCCCCTAGCCATTTCCCTTGATTCCAGATCAGGCCTGTTCTTGCACAAATAGGAAAAATACGTAGACCAATGCAGAGTAGATTAATTATAAATTACAAAAGGCATGATGGTATTAATTTGCATTTCGTAGTTTGCTGCTGTTTAGTTATCAATCCAATGACTCTGCACTGATTTTTTTTACCACTAATATACTGCACTTATGTATTGTGTTGAAGGCATATAGACCTTAAATGCGAAGCGGTATTTCCACCGCAGTGCTATCGAAAACCACATCCCACAAGCTGTCTGCAGAGTCCAGCCTACGTACACCATTTGGGAGAAAGGAATAGATGTGGACAGCATTGTTTGATCTAAATTTCAAAGGGAAAACTGAAACCATACTTGGGGTGCAAAGAGGTTCTGTAAACTGAATAATCCACACCCTCTCTTTCTTCTCCAAACCCGATTCCCATGTGAGATGATGAGCGCAGCTCGTACATTTGACGACTCAGTGAGCCAGTTCTCTCATGTCGATGCTGCAGGAGTTGCTGGGACGGGCTCCTGCTCCCAGGCACCAGCAGGTCTCCAGCGCCCACAGCCCTCTTGCCCCCCAAAGCGTCATCGCCAATGCCAGAACCCTGCTTGCCAGAGACAGAGGGGGAAGCGGAAATATTTCTTTTCATTTAATACATGACTTGCCCATTAATGATGATAGCATATCAACAGTATATTACACATTAAAATTTTACTAAATATAGTGAATAAAAATTCTTTTGCTAAGTGCTGCATGCAGTGCACCAAAAAACATTGAAAGGAGATGCATTAAGATTTGCAAACAAAGAATCAGGCAAGCGTATTTTCCAAGTACGCCTATTTTCAGAAACCCATCTCCTTTCTAGAAAGGAGTTAACTTTCACGATGAGTCTCTCCTTTCTTCATTAGCTCTTTATTAGAATTGGGCTAATCAGGTCAGGTAGAATAAAAACTCATAAGAAGCTTCAGCTAAAGATCAGAGGAAGCCATTTTTCCTTTTGAAAATTACATTTCCTTTCTTTTCTCCTTTTTCTTTTTTTAAATTTCTGTTCCTCCTGTCATCATACAGGAACAGATGTGAATGAATTCCCCAAAGAAAATTTGTTCTTATGGCATTCTGGTTCAATTTCTTTGTCCATACCAATCTTAAAAGATAGTAAACAGGTACTATTTTAGGAAGATTTTATGATGTTTATTTCAGATTCTTTTTGTATTTAAAAAAAAAATGAAGAAATCTAACAAAGTGATAGGATGGCAGCTAGAGTGTCATTTTTAAATCTGAGCGTTCAGTAAATATTGCACTGCTAGTACGAAAAAAAAAAAGTCAGATTGAAAAATATTAATTGTTCTCCTAACAGCCTAAGAGGGTAGATAATAGTGGTAGTTATTGTAAGAGCTGTTTTAATGAATGTTCCTAATAACAAAATATAAACCATATATTATCAACATGACTCCTTGTCATGTCCACACAGTGATCTGGACCCTATAGTGGTTTAAAACACTGATTGTGAGCTTACAGGTTTGGATTCCTGGGGGTGAATGATGGCAAACTGGATCCCTGCACTGTCATTTATAACACAATCACTTGGACTTCGAAGGTAGTAGCTATAGATACCACTCTGGGGCTGGATTATGAGTACCCTGTCAGGTGCTTGAGAAGTATGTGGGATAGGACAAGAGGAAATGGCCTCAAGTTGCGCCAGGGGAGGTTTAGGTTGGATATCAGGAAAAATTTCTTTACCGAAAGAGTGGTTAAACATTGGAACAGGCTGCCCAGAGAGGTGGTGGAGTCCCCATCCCTGGAGGTGTTCAAAACAGGTGTAGACGTGGCACTCCAGGGCCTGGTTTAGGAGTCATGGTGGTGTTGGGTTGATGGCTGGACTTGATGATCTTAGAGGTCTTTTCCAACCTGAATGATTCTATGATATATTTTTGATAGGATATACATACATTTAAAGGGTTTGCTCCATTTTTGGTAGGAAATGACCTACTAGAAGTAAGAAAGGGCTTGGAGCTTTCTGAGTGAAAGCTACTTGCTCTTTGGCAGAACACGTCCTTGTGCTGAAGCAGTTTGTCGCTAGTACCTCGTCACAATCAGCAATATTGATATAGCTAAAATTGTCAAAGCTTTGTCAGTTCAAACAGCACGCGTGAGAAAACGTGCTGGTTTGTAACAGTCAGGGAGAGGTCTGCAACAAATACCGGTGTCGAAGGGGTACAGGGATGCTCCTTGTCATGCTGAAGGGGTTTGGGGATCCATCTTAATCCATCGCAGCCAGCAGTTCCTGTCCATTTCATCTCCCTCATTGCTTTCTCCTCTTGGATTCCTGGCTCTTCTGCCTGGGATCCTGCCTTCGGTTAAGATCTGTCACTTGTGCTGCAGCAAGAGCAAACCTGCTCCTACCCCACCCTGTTCAAAATATTATCCATTACTGTCTCCTTGCCTCCTGTATCCTTCTCCTTTCCAGCCCACTTTGGTCCTTTGCTCTTAATTTCCTCACTCATATTTTCCTCCTCTCATCCATTTTTATTATATTTTTTTCGTATAAATCTCTGTGTTTATTTGTCAGAGGGGCAGTAGCCAGTGCTTTACTGCAATCACGTATATTTTACTCCTTGACCAGTCCTGCTGATTATTACTTATGGTAGCAAAATATGATCTGTACCTGAGAGACTCGTTAGCTGAGTAAATGCCATATTTTATTTGTATATATTTTTACAGATAGTTCACGGACACTCTCATCTCCAGCATCAGCGACACGTGGACACCCGTACTGTCCTAGGCTACGGATGATCACTGGGAAGGAAGAGGCGCCGCGGGCAGAGGCACGGGTGCTCAGGGGCTGCCCTGCATGTCCTGCGCCACTCCTTGCACGTGGCACCTCCGAGGGAGTTTTCTGGAGGCCTTTCCAGCTCAGGCAGGGCTCTGCAGGAGCTCCCCGCATGCTTCCAGGCTGTGCAACACAACTGCACAGCGCAACGTGCTCAGCAGAGCTGGCAGGAGTGTCTGTGAGGACCATCTGCAACAGCAAGGCAGCCAGGGCAGGCACAGTCAGCCGTGTGCGAAAGTGCAGGATAGTGCAAAAAAACCCCTTCAATATTAATTCATTAAAAAAGAAAAATTAAGTGTAATTACATTTAAAAATTAGATTGATTTTTTCCTCATTCTCATAGGACCTGATGACATCCAAAGCTGTAATCAGACATAGTTTTTAAGAAGTTTTACTCACTGAATATCACAGGGTGTTCTGAGAAGCGCAACAAGTGTACTTAAATATCCCCTTACATTCACCAAGTATTGGCACGTAGCAAAACAAAATGTACTGGCAGACCAAGTCACAAGTTAAAGAAGAAAATCTCAGTGAAGTTTAACTTAAATCAACCTTCAGATGTGAGTCAGAGCCTCTAAGCTCTGATTTTAAAAGCCTCAAACATTGGCCTCGTAGCATCCTTTAAACAGTCAATTTTAAGAACTATCAATATCTGTACAACAAAAGAATTTTTAAAAACCTGAATGAGACTTTTGAAGATCTTACTTAGGAAAAAGTCAGTTTTGGAAGATTCAAAGCGACTTTAACCCTTTAGAGTAGGCAGTGGGCTGCATTTGTAAGAGGGACTCTGAAACACAAAGAGCACAGCAAAGTCAGAGAAACCCTTTACATCCTCTTTTAAACAGAAAAGGAGCTTTATCATTGTTCTTTGTGGGGACTCACAGAATCTGAATATTCAAGTTAAAAAGGATACACGTGCTAGCTAACATTTAGCCCTCAGTGAGTAATGGATGGCGTGGTTTTCAAAAGAGATTTGTATGTCCTCATTGGTATTTTATTGTGAAATCTTATTATCGCATTAAAGTAGCAAGAGGACAAAACTTAAAGGAGCTCATTATTATGAGATCTCATCTGGTTGACTTAATAACGAACTTGGGTGCTTCTGGAGGGATTTTCCTGATTGGGGTTGGAAGGATTGCTGTCTCGCGGTCCCGTTATTAGGATTCTGGTAAGATCCACGTGCCATCCTTGTCACCAAAAGCAGTACCAAGATGACCACTTTGTAGTTTAGGAGTTTACGCTTTTCCAGTTAACATAGTTCCTCTGGTTTGTGAGATTGCTTACAGATTGTGTCGTCTGTGAATGATTTAGCTTTGTCTACAACAAACTTGCTTTCAGAAAACTGGAAAAAAGTATATAAGTACTTTAAATGAGAGAAAAATAATGTCTCCTTTAAATGATGGTGGGATGGTAGGAGAGAGTTGGAAAAGTTGCACGTTCACGTTGAACTCAAAGGCTCCAGGGATGCACCCAGAGCCTTGTAGCACTTCTATTTTTGCTCCCACGGCTGTCTAAACCATACAGTGATGCTAGCAATGACGGCATTAATCACCCAAGAACCACGAATGCTCTGTAGTGCAAACAACCACCACTCTTCGAAGTCACTTGGCGGCTTAGAAAAATCAGTTTAGCAGCAGAATTTCTAGGAAGCCCAAAGAAATTGCAGATCTGATCTCAGCTACCTCAAAAATTGCTGAGCTCTTGGTAGAGGAGGACTGAGGGAAGGTCAGTCTTGCAGTCTGAGAACATGACCAACAAGCAGGAGGAAATGACCTGGTCTTCTGCTGCATCAGAGCAGCTTTCAGACCTTACTCACCTCGCACAGCTCTGGTGACCAGAAATTATAGGACAAAAATGGAGCTTTTACGGTTGCTGCGGTGTTTCTTGATTTTAATGTAATTTGGATTATAACGAAGCAGACACAAATCTGGATCTAGCTCAACCTATTTAAAAAGCGTTGAGGCCCAGAGTATGCTGTGGTTGCGTACAGGCTAGAAAATAAGACTGCTAGGGTTGTTTCCAGCTTTGACACTCAGCTTTCAACACTCACCGAACAGTATTTTCAGGTTTCTTAAAGGACAGGTTACATTTTCTGTCTCATAGCAGCGAGGTGAATTCACATATCTTGATGCTTGAAGCATTTCTGGCCCTATAAGTGGTGACGTGTGGAAAACAAATTATTGACAGTTACGCTGCTTCTGCTGTCAAGGAATAACGATACGGTGCTGCGAGCTTTCTGACCTGAGTCTGTCTTCTCTTAATCTGGGGACTCTTTCATAAGTTTGCAAATATGAGTAGAAACACTGTATTTGTGCTATTATTGATCCCCTGCCTGACGTTGGGTAGGTTTAACTGAGTTGTATAAAACTAAGCTATTTAGAGCAAAATCTGATGCACACATAAAAAACTTGGCTGCTTCCCCATGTGCTGCCGAGATGCCTTACCCCTTTATTTTTGTGGTTTGGGTTTGGGTGGGTTTTTTTTTTTTTTGGTCTTAACAATGCTACTGCATCTTAGGATGGGCTTGACACTGTCTCGAGCAACGCTTCTCTTGACCTATAGGGTAACACAAAATAGAAATTTAAGAATTTAATAGAAAAACCACAAAAGTAAATTTGGGTTATTTCATTGACTTTACGGGGCTATGGAACGGGTCTGATATATCGCTGCAGGAGAATTCTGTAAGATGCCTCGTTAGACCTTTGGAAAGGTCGTTATACTCCATCAAATCTGCAGCCGATCCTCCGTGACAGGAACATCGGTGCGCTAAAATGAACTGAAATCACCAAGTAGTTTCCTAAAGAACAGCCTTAGAAAATAATAGCTTTATATTCCTTTTGCAACAGGCCTTGAACTGAAGCAGCAGCCCTGGTCTAGGATTTTGGCTGGTGCAATTTCATTGACTTGAGTAAAAGGACAAGCCGGTGTGAGACCTCTGCATACTTCGGTCTCTGTGTCAGCTTCTTCTCTACGTCCTCAGCCTACAAGACAGCAAGCAATATGATTTTTAAGCCCACTTATGCCATTTTAGAAACATTATTTATCTTTTTCCTCTTCCCGCTATATTAATTATACAGCGTTAGATCTCTTGAAACATAAATATCCCAACTGCCAAAATTAGAGCACGGTAGTGAGAATGCTATAAGAGTGCTTTTTGGAAAAGAAAGAATAGATTTTCACAAATACTTCTTGACCTTCTAGAAACTCTGTTCTGGTACTTTTCAGCATGCTTTGATGTGCAGCACACACTTTGCTATTTGACCACCTCCTGGTGGGATTTCCATCCTCAGTGCTCAGTGGAGCAGGAGACCCGATACACAGAGCTGCGTACTCCAGCACATCACTTTAAACCAAGCCTTTACCATCTGTTTCAACCTCTAATTACAAATGCAAAATAACACAATTCACAATTGCATCATAAAAAAGTAAAATATAAGTGATTTAAATGCATGTGTATGTTCCTTATGCAAGGCAACATTCATCTGTTATGTTTTACCGTCTTTTAGAAACAACTCCGGGGTGAAATCCCTCTTTGTGGAGGGAAGAAAAATGATTTCATTGTAAGAAGGCATTTTTTAAAGGTATGTTTCCAGGTTGTTGTTGCACTTTATATATTTTTCACTCTACAAATTCTCCTTCTTTTGCCAAAATAGCGGTATTTATGTCATGGTGGGATGGATGGTCTGTCCAGAGCAGTCTGCTGTCCTCAAATGCACAGGCTGGGGACTTCTCCAGCCAGCTATGCTCTCTCCTGGCTTCCCACAACATCAGCCATGTGCTACTGCTGCTTTCCTCCCCTATTATAGATCAGTATTTATTTGTATCATTATGTTTCTATGGGCTTTTTTAAACTACAGATAGAAATATCTTAGTTCCAGCCAGTTCATCTCCTTCCCAGGGCAAAAGCATTAGTTGTTTTAAAGGCAGCCTTTAGTTATCCCCCATCACGGAGCTTTTCCATGGTTTGCCATCCTGGGTGATGGCGCTGTGAAGCTGCGGTGATATGTACCCAGCTTTCTAAAAAATTACATTAATTGGGGTGGTGGGTTTTTTTTTTTGTTTAAGATATCTGTAAAATTCCATTATCACTGTAACACATGCGTGCTTAACTTTTAATTTCCATCAAAATTCACCATTTCAGTTCACACAGCCACGTCTCTTGGTCTTGAATCAGCATTTTGTCATTTCTCAATAACTTTTTGACTCTGAGATACCCCAAACCAAAGCTTGCATGCTCTCTAGACCTCCCACTTTCCTCCATCCATACCTCTGCCTTGAGTAGAGAGGAAACCTCCATCTGGGAGAACAGCAAACTAAAAAAAAATTAGTTTCCTGGGGAGAAACAAAGGATTCACAGCTATTGGGGAGCACGAGTGGCTCTCTGAGCTCAGGTCTGCTGGCGAGCAATGAATATTTTAAATGTACCATATACAGTGAACTTCTGAACCCTGCAACATTTGGAGCCTTTCTGGATAGCAAAATCCAAGCCAGGCGATGTATCAAGCCTTACCGCATGGTCTGTATAGCATACATACTTGCAGCCTATGCGCAGCCCTCTGTCCTGGGCTTTGTCCTCCCCTTTCCCTCCTCCCTTCATCAGCATACTTAAAATAAAGGTCCAATATATCAAGGGATTGAACTTCATGGATTTAAAATGAAAACTGAAGAATTTGTTTTCACTCTAACATGAAAGGAACAATTAGCAGGGGCGCACACCCCTTCCTGTCAATAGGAGACTTTTCAATTACTTTGAAAGGCTTTGGATCAGGATCTAAAAGAGCAAAGACTTACTCCTAACAAAGATGGTTGAATAGGGATGGAAAGCCGTTAATCAGACTCTTCTGGTACACTAGATGCTAAAACAAAATGATCAGCACACTTAGTGCCTTCACTTAAACTATGTCATAGGCAAAGTGATGATTTTATAACCAAGGAATCCTGGAGGATAACTAGTTGTTACTATAATTCTTACTCCTTATTTCTAATGCATGTTAAAAGGTTACAAATGCAACTTGTTTATTCAATCTCATGGTAAACACCTGGGAGAGTCCTTGTTTCAGCTGCAGTCAGCTGTGGGAACAGGGAGATGAGAATGTCTGTTGCTGGGGAGCAAGAGGAGAGGGATTTAGGGAGTTATGCTGAGCACAGCCTGGGTGAGCGTGGGGCCGCTGGGATGTACTGGTCCTTGCCTGGGGGTTGGGAAGGGCGGTAAGGCTGGGGGTGCTCGATGCTGTCTGACAACATGCTAGTTAACAGGGATGCTCCTGCCATCCCTGTTCCTTGTCTTGGAATTTTGTTTGGCAACTGAATGGGATTAAAAATCCTTATTATAGTATCAGGTTATAAAAATACTGATTATGGTATAGGATTGCAACAGCGATTTGAATTCTGCTGAGGCTGTGAGATACCAAGGGGAAAGGGAGTTACTTTTTTGGGAATGTTTTACAGATTTTCATGTTGCCTGCTCTAACAGTTGCCAGCATTTGGCACCCTGGCTGGTTACAGCCATTTTGGAGTTGCCTACTTCTGTTTTCCTTTTCTTCCAGTCACCTGGAGTTTTATTTTTCTTAGCAAGCCATTCTGTACTCTTATAGCTCTGCGGATTTTTTTAAAAAAGCTTTGTAACTGAACTTTATTTTTTTCCTATACGTAATTTGGGTTTGAAGTTGTCAGGGAACATTTCTGTTAAGAAAAACAACAAACCCACCCATATTATGATTTAGTTTTATTTGAAGAAAATATAGTTCCAGATGCACCGAGATGAAGTTATTTGGTAATAAGAGGTTTTGAGTCCATTCCCTCTGGAATGACATAGTCCTGATGAAACAATTGCTGAAAGGAATTTATTTTAAATTAACATGACCTGTGCTTAAAAGAAATTGGCCTCAGATAGTCCAGCAAGTTGCTTTTTCCTGGGCTTGCTTATTGTTTTATTTAAAAGCTTGTTCAGAACAGACCCATTAACTGGTCATATTCACTAACTGTGAGCTTGTCTTTTCTTTGGCTTCTAAAGGCTTTGGATTGAGGTAAAAAAGAAGAAGGATGTAGTGGGCGACTTTAAATTGCCAATTTTTCTCATGTTAATATCTGTTTTGTTTGGCTTGTTTGCGTTACGTAGATGAACCTGTGGTACCAGAGCCTAAAACCCTGATGGTGTCCACACATCACTTTGGGATGCTGAGATCCCAGTATCCAGCCCAGAAGTTTCCCTTGTGGGCTGAGGGCAAGACCTTGAAGTTTGTTCTTCATTATTTCATTCATTTTCTGTTACTCTGGTTTGCCTGTGAGAGCATGATCTCCTGTGAGTCGGTGATGCTGCTTTACTTTGTGCCACAGACAAATCTCATCAGTTTTCTTACTTTTCACACCGCATTAATGCAAATACCAAAGAGGAGTTATTTTTAGTGAGTCCCCTTCCAGCTGGGTATTTTTTTAATGTTTTTTTCCTTGGACCTAAACGGAACTTAAAAAAATTGTTATTTTTTCTAAAGGAACATGTCTGGAACCTGTGAGGAGCTTTATTGGTATTGCTCTTTTAGGGCTATAGATTTTCTTGTGAGAAAAAAACAATGAAATAATTGACATTGTCTTTCCATTACAAACGTTAGTCTCGAATCTCTAGAAGTGTTGTGTATTATAAATTAAGCTATAGTTTGGACTCTCCTTGATTGTGTTTCCCTACACGTATTTATAGTAAAGTAGTTGGGCATTACAAGTGTTATTTTTAATACTCAGTGAAGATTAGAGAGCGGTAGTTTGCCAGGCAAGTTTCTATCCGAATACACCACACGACCTTGGCTTGGGTAAACCAGTAGGTGGGATAACGCCTTGACAAGGAAGCAACGGATGATTGTAGCATAACTCGAGGCAGATTTTAAACCAAGCTTTGGTGGAGTTTCATGGCTTTTTTCTGAAGCAAGGCAGGCAAAACCATAGGCAGCTGCATAGAAGAAATTGCCTTTACAGAAGTTTATAAAATATTTTTTTAATAGCTAGGTAGTCTGGTCTTAATGTAGCTAAGACATTTTTGTCGTATCACTTCTAAATGAACACCTATGTTACATCTGTAATGCAGAAGTAGACTCGTGGCTTGCCCTCAGCCTGGGGAGAAGCCATTTTTATTGTGAACTTTTAAAATTTTCTGTATATATGAAGGAGACATAACGCTCGGGGCATTTTCTTGGGATTTGCAATAAGCGTATTGAGATGTTCTCACCGGTATGACTTTGTGGGACAGAAATATATTCTTCTAAAAGAAAGAGCATTGTGGTGAAAGCTTTAAGATGATAAACAAGGTATCAGTACTTTACCACTGAGTAGGGGACTATATATACTATCTCTCAGCAATTCACAGCTGTGTTGTGTCAGATTCAGTGGTTTTGTCATTTTGGGGACATCTGCAGCTGTGATGTGAGGCAGGGTGCTGTCCCTGAGTACGGGGATGGACTCTGCCTCGAGCCACGGCCCATTTCGTGGGCCGATGAGAGCAATGTGATAATGTTTACTCAAGTCAGATTGCTCACTTTATGAAAGGTTAACAACTGCAAAGTAACTATTTAATCTGATAAAACAAATTTTATATTAGCTTCAGACCCCAGCCACCATTTTTTTTTATTTTTGACAAGTGTGGTGAAAGTATTTTCCTTTTTCAGAAATCCATATATTTTTGGACTAATCATTATGTTAAATATTTTCTAGCCTTATATCTTTTTCTTTTTTTTTTTTTTTTTAATGTTAGTTGGAGAATACTGCTGCCTACCAGAATGTGAAAATAGGTTTCATTTAATTAATGAACTGGAAACAGGAAGACATTACATGGTAAATGAGGTTTACATATGATAATGTTGGATTTGTCATGTAAAAGATCGCTTCCTTTCAGCTCCCCGAAAGGACTAAATTTAGCTTTTGTACAGATTGTACGATGCTAATAAAAAGAGAAAGCTCTATGGAAAGTATAACAATAAACTAAATCTATAATTCTACTGAGCAGAAAAAAGAGACAATGATATTTTAATACAAACGTAGATCAGAGTTAGGTAGTAGCGTCAAACGCTAAAGGCTCAATCGCAGCTTTGCAACAGGCTCCGTACGCAGAGCAGCATCTCTCCCCTGTGCCTTGAATGATGTACGTCCCCATGCACGTTGGCTGGGATGGGTGTGGAGGAGGAGCTGAGACTTCACCCGCTCCTTGCGCTTTTGCCCCCACTTCAGTGAGAATAAATGACACCCAGCGACCAAAACCAATGAGCCCCTACCCGATGCTATCTGAAAGCTGCTTTCCCTTGCAGGTTGCACCAGGTTGGGCAAGAATGCTGCCTGGTCCAAGGCAAGAAGGGGTGGAGCAGTGCGGGTTTGATTTATTATGACTCTTTTTCTTCAGTAATATATTATATCTTTTTTAATCAAGTCAATTAAACTAAGGTAACAAACAATAAACGTTCTCCAGTTAGTTCAGTGTCACCACCTGTTATGATCCAATTGTAAGTTTTGTACAGTTTGTTTGTTTTTCTTAAAGTTGAGATCATAAAAAGGGATATTACAGAATCTTGGTACTTTTTAATATGGAAGCAGAAGAAACATTGAAAATGTGATTTGAGGGTGAAAAACTCAGGAAGTAGAAGGGAAATAAAATCTGAAAGGAAAATCTTAAAAGACATCATGAGCTGTAGATAAGTCTCATGGTTCTGAGTGCTCTGACCCACCCTTTCTAAATGCATACTGGCAGTATTTCTAGGGGTTTTTTAAAATGTGTGTTTTAACCAGTATGGTAGCTAGATGAGTTTAGTTTACCATTCATCTCATGCTCCACAGGGACTATGGGGTTTTTTTGTCTTTATCATTAGTAATTCTTCTCTGGCAGTTCCCACCTCTGAATTTACCACTTCTCCCACCAACCTGGAGCAAGCGAAGCTCTGGTAGCCCCCAGCACCAGGGCTATGCTGATCCTGCCCTCCAATCTCTAGAGGGAAAGAAGCTTGTGCAAGTCATCTCCTGTACGTTTTTGTGTCATGGAAGCTGTCTTCAAATCTCAAAACAAAAGTGCTAAACTTCTTTGCTAGAAAAAAAGAAAGTAAGTCGCTTTCTGACTTTTGTTCTGGAGAACATTGAAGGCAGTTAATCAGCGTGCTTGTAACGGTAGCCTTTCACCAACTGGAAGACCGTTAATTATATCTCTCCCTAATTTGCTCCTTATTAAGCTAAAGAGCATCATCCTATTCCCATGAGTCATACTTCTTCAGCCCTGACCATTCTTGCTGGTCTCAGTTGGACTTTGTTTAATTCTTTCCAGTTTCTTTGCACCTTTTTAAAAAATATGAGCTCAAGATGGGACACAGCATTCTAGCTGAGGCCCCATCTTAACGAGGGTAGGATAATTACCACAGCAGTCTCAGGTAAGATGCTCTTGTTAATAAATCCCTGAAATTGCCTCTTCTGGAGCAGTTTCATTCCTTTGTTTGATACTGAGCTCATAGGCCACTATGACTTTGAAACTCTTCTCTGCAATACAGTTCCCTTACTGGCACTTTCCCATTTCCATTTGATTTCTCCTCTGTAACTGTAATGCTTTACACTTGGCTTTATTGAATTTCATCTTAATTTCAGACTGTGACTCCAAACTGTTAATATCTTCTTGGATTTTGATCCAGACCTCCCAAGGGTTCCCACCATCCCAGCTCCTCCACATTGCAAATTTTATAAATGTAATCTCTTTTCCATTTAACTGAGTCATTATGAAAATATTGAACACAGCTAGAGCAAGGACAGATCCCCGAGGAATCTCACCTGAAACTTGCTCCCGGTTTGACAGTGAACCATCGATAACTACTCCTCGAGAGCAGTTTTTCAGCCAATTGTTCCCTCCACCTTATGGTAATTTCATCTAGTTCTAGACCATATTTTCTTAGTTTTATTATAAGAACGTCATGTGAAACAGTATCAGAAAGCTTACTAATAACAAGATGTATCATATCGACTGCATCTCCCTTATCCACAAGGCCAGTTATCCTGTCAAAGAGGGAAATTAAATTGGAGAGCTCTGCGCATGAGACTTTTTTTTTTTCAATCAAGCCGTTTGAGTTATGACCCCTGCGATATTAGATAAAGTTTTCAGAAATAACAAACATGCTCGTTTTTCCCAGGCTACCACTGTAAGTTCGCTTGTTTGTTGTTTTTGTTTTTTCTTGGATTTTTTTTTTTTTTTAAATAATCTGGTGATGTGAGATTAAGAGTAATGGTTTGAAAGCCAAAAGCCATTATCTGACTGTTGCCAAAGACAAAAATTAGGGTGGGAACAACAAGCCTTCCTCCATAATAGTGTTTTCTCCATTTCAAGCTGATCAGTAGGAAGTGGATTTAGAAGTGCTTTAAATTATTTCACATCATTTACTGGTAATCTAACCAGCATGTACTGCATGTACCCTAAGCGCTGATTTTTTTAAAAGCATAAGAGGAAGAGCAAAAGAACTTTTTATTCTAAGTCATTCTGTAATTTACACATTTTTGTATCAACCCACTTACTAGTGCCATACATAAGTGTTTCCTCTGAACAGATTTAATTTTTAATTTTCCTGAATCAGTGTTAACCAGGAAAAAGGTAATTGTTGTCAAGAGTATTCAAACTGTCAGAATATCATTCAATCTAAAAGCTGTTAGAATCTGTGCAAAAGTAATTACTGAAACTCTATTCAACTGTAATAATAACCTGCCACTGATGACAGCAATTACTGGGGAAAGTGTAATAGAAATCAAAGGCGCATTTTTCTCTGACAAGTACATTTCTAACTAAGGTTTACATTGGTTGAATAGTGTTGACAATGATGATGTGCTGTATCACTCTTAATCACGGTTGGCATGATGTTACAGTTTGAACTGCTCACTGTTAGAGGGGGACTAATTGCGTGTTTCATTTGACACTGTCCATGCTTTCTGTACATAGGAATATATATTATAGATGAGCAGAGTTTAAGTGTTGTGCCTCATTGCCTGACTCGCATCCTTTTTAAGTGTAGGTTATAAGTACTTTTGCATTTAACATAAAGGCTCCAATTAGAAGCGGGATGAACCAGTTAGGTCAACTTCTAGCATGTACAAAACACGGAGGGATGGGAAGGGGCATGGTGGCAAAAGTCAGCCCACCTTCTGCTTCCCGGCCAACAAAAGTCATGCAGAGTCCTGCTCCTGGATTTACCTCCCTAGGAGGTACAGCTGTCTGATCAAATAGACTTGAGAAGACGGTTCTTTGGTGCTTCAAGTCAGTAAGAAGTCACTGAAGGAAGGAGCCTGCTGTTGTTGTTATTGTCAGATCTAAGCGTCAGTGCTTCCCTCCAACTCAAATGAAAACCAAGACCTACGTTGGCACACACAAGGTGCCAGCAGGAATAATTGCCATGGCTTTGGTGGGCTTGTGTTAGGAGAAGATCTAGCCGTATGTATTATTTGGAGAGAGAGAAAGAAAGGACACCTTTCTTGACAGCATTTATTCCTCTGTTGATGAATTTTGCCCACTTTTTCAGCAACAGATGAGAAGTTTCCTCCAGAACATTCCCCTGTTGTGAGAACTCCTTAGGAACAGCTCAATTTCAGAATAATCCATCCCCAAATCTGTTTCAGTATCCCTCATGTGTGCCTCCCACAACAACCCCTGTTTCTGAGAGCAATCTCAGAACTGTCCTTTGGGAGCAATATTGGGCAGGTGTCCAGAGTGCCAAGCGTGTTGGTCCTGCCCAGTTGCTCTCAAAATAATTCCAAAAACATGTTAAGACATCACAGAGGGAGCTAATTTTAGCAGGTTTCTTTGCTGCCTTGGGGTCCATCACAGTAACTTTAAGGATTGAACGTGTGCAGGAGATGATGTGCAGGTCTGGAGCAAAGATAATGAGAGCAGTTTCAGAACACAGCCATGGTCAGGTTTTCATGCAAGAAATTAGGTCCATTGATTTTTATAGAGTAGAAGAAACAAAGATAACCGGGTGACATTGTGCAGTGAATCGCATTTCTCTTGTGAGGGTTGTTTTGTCCTTCATATATTTCCACAGACCATAAGCCCACGTTCACTACAAAGGCCAAAACTCATTACTGTTTCATGGCAGAGCCAGCTATCTCCATCACCAAAACTCGGTAGGAAAATGCAGTGCGGAATTCAGGTGGAGAGTAGGGAGACACAGAAGTAGTCTTTCCAAGAAGCGGTCTTTCTAAGGCCACTACATAGGCTATATCCATTAAAGTTAATCCAAACTGCATGCAGAACCTTTTTACGCTTCCAGGGCGCTTTCTGAAATGGCTTTGAGGTGGTGCCACAGCGCAACGGAATCATTGACCGTCCCTGCAATACCGTTTCCCAAAGATATTTCTGAGCTTTTACAAACCACTTGCACGCACTTTAATGTGTGAGTAGTCCCAGTAGACTCCTAGGATGATCTTGTGGACTTAAGCACATGCCTAATTATTCATTGAATCGGGGCCTTGCTTGGCTCCAGATAGGAGACTGCCAGGAGGAGTTCATTGTATCCTTCTACTTATTGCACTAATTGCCTGTTTATGTTTTCTGACAGCCAACACTACCCAATAATTTTTATAAACAGAGGCTCTTTCAGAAAATCTACTAAATAAAAGTCACAGCTCTTGAAAACCAAAATGATTTTAAAGGAAACTTGATATTTCCCCTCTGATTTTCCTATTGATGTTTAACAGTTGCATCAGACTGGGTCCCTGGTGTTCTGTTAACGTGTGGCTCTCTTTTATTATAACATAACAATAATGCAATTCAACTGAAAACATGTGTTAAAACACTCTTAGATTTTGCGCACACCTTATTAATTATACTAACTGCAAAATGATGGGGTCTTTGACAATCGTTTCTATAAACTCTCTGGGTTTCTAAAATGATGGACTACCTGAATGAAGGTAGTGCTTTTCTGGTTTATTGAACGGTTGCAGGCAGGCGCTTGCGTAACAAAGCAATATGTATATTTATGTACACCGTGCAGATGAGCAGTTGCACTTCATTCCTTAGTTGAAATAAAAGACATGAGAGTGACTAAAACCAAAAACACGCCAGGACCTCCTCCCTGATGGGAGTTTTCTGCCTAAAAGAAGAATAACGTGAACTGCTTCTGAACTACCTGAGGAAACAGCCTGTGCAAATTCTGTGCTCAGCATTGCAGATTACAGGTGCTGGATTTTTTTCCTTAGAGGGCTGCAACACAGCAAGGTAGCACAGGCACTCTGCCATGTGCAGGGTTTCCGTACAGCTCTTTCCACAGGATGAAAGCACCCGGGGCAGAGCTCTGCCTCCACGACAGTCACTCCACCGGTGACATTGCTGGTGTGACCGTCAATCACCCTTTTTACAAGGTAACAGGAGACAACGTAGAGTTTGACAACCTTTTTCCTTACAGAGCTCATCCAAACTCTGTCGAGTTTGTGTGCTTGTGCAGTTTGCACTTCCATGTCCAGGTGGAGAGGTTAGGCAGGTATCTGTGTGACTTGCAGGTGCAAATGTGTGAACTATATGTATAATCAACGATACAAAATGGTTGCAACGTCTCCCACTATACCCATGCAAATGTGTTTGGGAATTTAGAGACGTTATTACTACTGATGGTTTTCCCTTTACCCTTTTGCCTTTCCAATGCTACACTTGCTGACAGCATGTAAGAAATTCCCATCATCAAATGCCTAGAAATGATTAATCAGGTCTCTCCCAGATTAGGACTGTGGTTTAAAAAGAAAAAGCCAGTTACTTGCTTTCTCTTTCTTCCATGTCCTTAAAGGTTCATATTTTAAAGCTTTCTTCTGAAAACCTGAGGGCCATAATTACTTTTTTTTTTTTTAAGTAAGAGAGCTGAGATTAATGGAGATCATATAGATAACATAAATCCGTTGTCTCGAGAGAGCCGAGGCTTTAAGAAAGATACTAATGATCACAACTTTCTGACAAAATTATCAAGTCTGACAATCCAGTGCGCTTGCTAGAAAGTTGTAAGGTGTAAATTATAAGGCTCTTTTGACAAAGGCAGATGCAAGAGACCACATTTTAAACCCAAATCTCTTCCACTCATTCTTCCAACCCTTTCCCCTCTCTCTCCCGCTTTGTTCCAGCTCTACATTTTTTTGTTGCATTTCACCATTGCCTTCTCAGTTTGCTTTAGCAGCAGACAAAGGAACTGGTAATTGCCAAAAAAGAGTGGGAACAAAATTTGAAAGAGGCCAGAGGAAGGTGGGCAGTAACAGCACGGTTGTGGTTGTTCCTCCAGCGCAGCTACGGCCACCATGGGCCAACGCTGCTGCTGGGGTGGGCTGCAGACACGAGCGCTTGGCCGGGTGGTCTTCTCCAGTCATGTCACCCAGGCACCACGTCACTGTGTCTGGATCGCAGCCGCACCCTGCCTGGAGCTGGTACCCTCCTGGGTTTGTACAATGGGGAAAAAGCAGGAGAACAGGAGCTACTTCGGGGATCTACCTCTTTCATTGTGATTAGTGTACACCCATGGGCTTAAATGCCTCTTTGGTTCCCATCAGTTAGGACTGTGACCTTTTTNGTCTGTTAAACATTTATTTCACCTGATGGTTAATACGAGATTTCACTCTTACGGCGAAGTGTTGCTACTTGCTCAATTCATTAACATCGGTCGAAGCTGCAGAACTGATTCTTGTTCCAGGTGTGTCAGATGGAACCATGCTTACTACTTGTTATTCAAATTTCTTATCTAAGCTGAGGCCCAAAGCTGCTATCAACTGGTATTTGTCCACTGATATCTAATAATGCTATGCTAGTTTACACGAGCTGAGAATCGGCTTAAAATAAGAGAGCAGCGGTGGGGATTTGTTATTGGAAGTTGACTTCTCCAGAGGCTTCTCTCACTACAGTAGGAGACTGAAGAGGAATAAAAAACTAAAAAGACCAAACCAGTGAAATGGAGTGAAAGCGCCTACTATGTGATTAGGCTTCGGAGACCTAGAGCAAACTATATCCAATGGAAATGAGGTAAGATGCCCTTTGACCGTAGATCAGGCTAATAGCAACAGCCCATTTTCCCCTCTTAAAAATGGCACTCATTCTGCAGAGCTGCGACAGCCCTAGAGCTTTAGTTTCTCTTTCTGCAGGGATACTCCGTCACTGATATTTTTGCTTTTATACCAAGTTTGCATTCAGTCAAACTGAACACCTAATAAGCAGGAGCACCTGAATTAAAGATATGTTGTTAACACCTTATCCTGGTGTGACCACCTCAAACCGACAATCATAGAGAAGCTGGTATCCAGGCCAGTGATGAGACTTCAGTGTGTGGCAGTAAGGACACAGCTGCCTTGAGTATTTCTACTTGCCTACATAATCATGCATAGCTTTCTGTTGTTCCAGGAGTTACTCAAGCATATAATAGAGTTTCAATGAGTTCAAACCTTCTGTTTTAGATAGTGTTTTAGTGAGTTGTTTTTCTGCCTCAGCATGGATTAGGTGGGGTTTTTGTTTGGGGGTTTTTTGGTGTTTGGTTTTTTTTTTTGTTTGTTTTTTTGTTTGTTTTTTTTTTTTTTTTTCACCAGCCCTGTCAGATCCAGGGAAGCACATGGAGAGAGTGTGAAGGAAATCATGGATTGTAAATGCTGGCTACACAGCTGTATCACAAATTTTAAAATGTAGGACACAAAAATATTACCTGAAATATACCGGTGACACCTGCTCAGTAACCCTCTGCCTGTTAGTGGGACACAACCCTCTGGCCCCAAACGCCTCTTGCGCCCTGCACAGATTCTGCATCTGCAGGTCGAGTTTCAACCTGGCGCAAAAGAACTCGCACGGCAGAGCTGGGGCTTCATCCAGGGAACGGCAACCCCGGACAGGTTTTGTCTCCAGGGGTTTTACCTGGTAATTTGGTTTGCAGATTCGTAACGATGGTTCAAGGAATCTCTTCAGTCTTGCTGGGGTCGCATGATGAGTCACGGGCAGTGATGCTGGATCTAAAGGACCCCGTCTCCTGAGCCCTGTGCCATGTACCCCGGATCTTGTGCAATTTCTGTTGTAATAAATTAATGAGGAAAAAATATTAAAAATAATATGTTAAGTGTTTCTGGGCCTATGTTGCAGTAAATACTTTTAATTTAAGTACACAAATGATTGACTTGTGAAACAGGAATGGGAACACGGTATGCGTGCCAGCTGAGGCGATACCCTCTTGGGGTAGTCGATGCCATCCTCCCTGCCAGCGGTTGCCTCTGTTAGCCTGCTGATCAAGCAGTGTGTGCTCATGCTCCTAATTCTTCTCAGCCAGGTTGGTTTAAACTGTTTGAATTACAGGTCCTAGCTATCCCAGCTGATTTTTTTTTTCTTTTTTTTTTTTTTTTTTTTTTTTTTTTTTTTTTTTCCTCCCCCTGAAGAGAATTAAAGTGCTCATTTGAACTGCTTTGCCAACAGATCCGTTCAAAACCTCCAGCAAGCGGGTTTTAATGAGCAGCTGGGGGATTAACTTCTTCCTGGCACAGGCTGCTCCTAAAGAGGCTATCTGTGCATATCCTTAAGACATTTTAAGAGACTGAACACTTTTATATCTTTAAATCTTATTAAAAGTGACTTCAGGTGTTGCACTGCTTTAAGTCATTTGATTCCTCAAGACTGCATGGTGCCCACATCTGCCATTAGCGCATCCCTTTAATGATCAAGGCTGGACTGTTCAAATGAGCTTAAGCAAGTTAGTACTCAAATCCCCTGGGTAGCCAGCAGGACAGATTTGAACACATCAGTCCTGCTTCTTAATTAGATCCCAAAATCAAGTGATGTTTTAAACAATTCTTCTATAATTGCTATCTTAGTTAATTTTTCTTAAGGATTTTCAACCTTGATTTAGAAGATTACATCAGTTGTGCACTGAACATTAAGCATGTAAATAACCTCATCTCTCCACAGCGATAATTTAAGCAGCCGTTAAGTCACGTGAACACCTTTGGAAGTTAGGTGAATGCTTACATGTTTTGCTCAATAGATGTCTAACATTAAACAGGTATTCGTGTGCTTTGCTCCACCAGGGCCTTAAAGATACAATTTAAGTAGATAGGTGTCTTCTCCTAATGACTATAATAAAAGATCAGCGAGGGAAGGTGGTGGGAAAGTGTGTCAGATGCAGTCGTGGTTCTGGAGAGTGCAGGAATGGATTAGAAAATTTTCCATCTCTCTCACTTTCATTTTTCAAGCGCATGAAAAAGGAATCTCATCCTTCTCTTCAGGTGAGTAAATGAAAGCACTGCTTTCCAAACAGCTGCATGTAAATTTTCAATTTCTTTCTGTGCGTTTGGTCACTTGAAGAAAAAAAAACCCAAAACGTGTCTGGCAGGCAGATGTGCTTTGAGAGACCTCTCTGTGCTTTCTCAGAGGGAAAATGTTTAAAAATGAAAATAAACTCGCTAAGGGCCATACGATGCACGGCGCTTTATTAGCCATTGTTCTGTTATATGACCCATCATTCTGCCTTAACACATGCACAGGAGCAAGTACCCGTGTTTCAGAAATCGCAAACCTGTGCTGTTTGTCTTGTGTTTTCTCCAGTGGACGGCATGCCGTTATTGTCACGCTCTCCGGTTATATTTAATGCAAGGAGGATACAAGTCCTTTAAAAAAATGTCACTTCAGTGGTAGTCTATGCATTTTTATTCCTGAATATTAAGTTCCAATTTTTATAGCCTTAGCTCAATCTGTGGTTTCATAAAACATCATAAATTGGAGCTTAGCTTTCCAGGCAAGCAAGATGATTTGATAAGCATGGGATTGCCCCTACTACATCAAATAACGCTTCCTCTCTTAGTATCCAGAAGCACTGAGTTATGGCACTGGTTCAGTAGCCAGCCAAGAGATATGAGAAGCCCTATGCAATTAACTTCTTGCATCTTGTCTTTTTTTTTCCGAGGGGAAAAAATGAGAAAAGTTCTTTTAACCAGGTATTTTCTTCCAATTTTACCTCGTAGTGGAGTCAGCTAAGTGCAACCTCTTGTCAGCACAATCATTATCTATAATTTACATGCAAGAAGCAACAGAAACTTTTAGGATGAAGTGAATGTAAAACCAGAAGCCTCTGCCTGTTCCATCACCCAGCCTTGCAAGTATAGTAGCTATGTCAGTGACTGTATTAAGAGCTATTAAAATGGCTTTGATGTACTGCTGGGTTTTGGTATGATTTTCTAGGTTTTATTATTCCTCTGACTATCATTCGCTATTTTTAAATGGAATCTACTATTATGGGATACAAGCAGCCTGTCCTTCAGAGGAGACTCTGCACCAATAGCCCTTCTGCTCATCTTCAGTGGCGTGTACAGGGGGACGCTAACGATCCCCTGGTAGTTCAGTGTCCTAGCCACCATTTATACTATTCATCATCAAAGAAGATTCTGATATTCAAGGTTGTGTGCAGGCACAGGAGCTGCATACATAATGGCTTTGGTGTTTGGTGCTGCAGCCCGAGAACTGTACGGCTTTAACTCGGTGCAGATCTCCATCGGTGCTTACAAACAACCGCCGGTCCCTTCGGCTCTGCCCCTGTTAGCAAGCGGTGTGGCCCAACGGCAGCCGAGTGAAGGAGTCGGTGCTGGGCTCCCCAAATTCTTTTCCTTGGTCTAATCTTATTCTCCTTAGATAAACCACCTTTTTCCATCCGTGGTCAGGTAGAGTTCGCTCAGCCACCGCTGCTTCAAGGGTCTGCTGCGTGGGGTTTTGGCAATGTTTTTCCCCAAAGACCTTCACAGTGGTTTTAAGGCTAATTCAATACCTGGGTGACACGTAGCGGTGAGAAAAACAATGAGATTATTGAGAAAAGAATAGCATTTAATGAACACTAAAATGTATTACCCACTTTTTAACAGAGCTGCCTAAAAACTATTGATTTTGCTACCCACAGATTTCTAATAATAAAAAATTTAAAGCCTTACTATCATTCCCCCAAATCAGGTTTATTTCCAGCGTGACTGAACTCATAAATTCACCAGTTAGAACTATGGGACTCAGATCCTCCAAATTAACAAATTCCTCTTCAAGTCTAACAAAACGCGCTGTTCATCTGCACCCGCATCTTGGGAGCGGGCATCGCTTAGCGAGAAAAACAAACCGAAACTGGTTTGCCTTGCTTGGTGTTTGGCTGCTCGTCTTTTCCCCTCTGGCTCAGCCATCTTAATGAACCCCTCCCCATGCACACTTATTTTTGCAACTCTATTTACAAATCTTCTTATGTTACATCTCTTTGACCAAAATTAATGATAGTAGGTTGTTTTGTCCTTGCCTGTCACTCTAGTTAACCTCCCACTAAACTTCTTAGGTCAAATGTGGAATGACAAGGCTCTAGGAGCAATATCAAGGTACCTCACCTGGCCCTTGAGCCACTCTGTGGCAGCTACCTCTGCATTCATTTTTTACTCTTCATTTGCCTTTTTTTTTTTAATTCTTTTCACCACTGATAAGATGCCACAAAAAGACTTTTGGCTAAGCTGCTGGTTTTCCTTGCAGAGCGGCTATCCAGTGTATTGCTGGCGGTGCCTTTAGGGGGAAATACATAAGTTGGAAATCAAGCTTCCAAAAAAACAAACAGCACTTCTGATTAGTATCTCATATTGTTATCCTTCCTGCTTCATTTGTTTTCCAGATGGGCGAAATAAAGGTCAACAACCCTAGGGCAATGATCTGATTTGAAAGAAATGTGATTTCTGAAAGGGAAATTTGCAAAAATAGCCATAACCAAGAAATGAGAAACATTTTAAGAAATTGGCAGTTCAGACTAATCTTCCCTGTAGTTTATCTTTGTGAATTGGTGATATTTTATTGTGCATGCAAATACACTGATAATCCAGTCCTGTTCTTTTTGTGGCGTTTTAAAAGAATTTTTCTTTATTCAAATTTTGATATTACTATCGTCATGAACCAGGAGATAAAGGGAACCATCATGCACTTAGTTAAACAAGAGGCACGTTGTAGGCTACTATAACCCTAGTTTCCCTGGAGGGGGAAGTTGGAGCTGCCACATTCTCAGGTTGGCTGGGAACCGCTCTTCCCACCATCCATCCCGTCCCGTTCCCATGCACGCCTCCCTATGTGCTTGCTTCAGTACATAGTGGGATGCGCTATGCCGTGGGCTCCTCCCGCATCCTTCATGGCTACTCATAGATCAGGCCAGCACTGCCCATCACGTCCCCAAGAGGTCATCAAGTACCGCAAATCCATTGCACGGCGAGGAGGGCTCCCGGCAGAGCTGTGACCGGGAGCATCCCTCGGCCGTGGCTCACCCACTCCGTCACGCCTGGGAGCTGGGATGTCGGGAGCTGCTGCCTGGCTCCCCTGTGTGCCTCCTCCTAAAATCTGGGTCATGTCTCCCTCTAGGGGCTCGCAAGGAGGATGGAACCCACCTTCCCCTGGCAGAGGAGGCTTTAAATGCGCTGCGAGACTCCTTTTGGCAGCGAGCCGACGTCAGAGGAAAAAAGGTGTTTAAGCTTGTAGAGGCTATAATATAATACGGAGCATGTACCCGTGGAAAATACGGGTTAAAAGTTTTATGTTAATGAAGTTTTCTGGCAAAAATGAAATTTCTGCCTCCTATCTGGGCTATGAGGAGGTTGAACTATGGGCCGACGTGTTTTTGCTGTATGGATGAAGGTTCAAGCAGTCTTGTCTTTGCCCTGTGCCATGTCCCCAGCCTGGGCAGCGGTGACACTGCTGCTGTACCCCCCGGGCAGGGCAGGGCAGGGGGTGCGCGCTGGCCGTGCTCTGCACCCCAGACCTGCGCTGGGTGCCGTCGCCCTCCTCTGCAGCATCCTTAGGCACTTGGGAGGTGGATGCTGCTGTCTGCTGGGGAGAGATGCTCTTCCAGAGGGTGCTGCTGGGTGCTTTGCTGATCACTGATGCAGTCTTAGCATAGGGACAGGGGAGAGGATGGGGAGATGGGCATGGTCCCCCAGAGCAGAGAGTGAAGAAGAAAATTGGGTGGAACATCAGGCTTTTATTTCCATGTTTTGTTGAAATGGAAAGCCAGAAGGGTCTAACCGGTGTGATATGGTATTTGAACACAATTCATTGAGATGAATTTTGAGTTTTCAGTTTAATTTGACACCTTTGTGGACTTTCTGGATAGTTTGCCTTTTCTCTTTTTACAGTAACAGGAGCAGTGGGAATTTTCCCCTGTTTAGCAGCCAGGCAGCCACGATAATTGTTCTGTGCCACCATTGACCTGATATTGATCTGAAAGTCTGGGAAGAAAAGAGGTCTAATAAATAAATATAAATCAAGAAATTCAATCAAAATATAACGGACAGTCTTCCTAGAGGCACAAGTGGGAACTGCAGCAATTGAAAGGCAGCCCATGTACTTTGACTCTGCTGGTTTTGTGTGAGAAATCAAGTACAGCTCTCAAAGATCTCGCTTCAATTAGGGGACACAGAGATACATTTCACCCACTGTAATCATCTAAAATTTAGACTAAGGCTTCCTCAGCTGTCAGCTGAGAGATGGGATGAGTCAGCTTCTGGAGGAGCGTGTTCATTAGCTGCGGTACGTGATCATTTGGGCAGTCGGTGCCTAACTTGGCCAAAGTTTGGTGCAGTTCATCTCATCCCTCTTGATGATTGTTTTGTGGGCCTTTACAGCCGCTCCCCGAGGAGCAGCAAAGAATCCTGTTTACCACAGCAATTATTTATATTGAGATGATTTCCTACTGCCTGAAAGTAATTCATCTCTTTTAAATTATGGTTGTTTAGTCAGCAAAACTAAGGACTTCTATAAAGAGGTAGTGGCAGTGTTGCTGATAAATAATCTAACAAATTTTTGAAAAAGCCAAAAACAATTTGGGTACAATTATTTTTTCATCGACTTCAATGTAAATCAGGAATAGCTCCTGAACACCCAGCTTGCATACCAAAGATTTTGCGTGCAGCTCATATAACACTTACGAGCCTTTGGGTCTTGCAGGATAACTTCACTGATGTTATAAAACCAGGATACGTCAGATAGATAGATGCAATCCCTACGTAATAATTACTACTTGCTTGTTTATACTAACCCTAATTGAAGAATATAGTTACCCTCAAAATGAAGCTGCTGATTTGGGGGCCTGAGGATATTATGTACACGTCTGCGCTGCAAAATGAAAGACTTTGCTCCAACACGAGCTCTCGCAGCCTAATGGGAAAGACAGATAACTGACTGTAAAAGCCTTGTATTGGGGCTAGAATAAGGAAAAAATATTCCACAATTACCAGGAAGTCAATCCTTGTTTGGTGTTTTTGCTGAATATGCGTTATTTCTATAAAAGCAGTCTCCTGCTACCACGAGCCCTGCAAGATGCTCTGGCTTTGCCCTGAAGCTCCGTATTTAGGTAATCGCTCCCAGGAGAGCAGAGACCTGCGGACGGTGGGGCAGGGGTTGTGATGCAGGTGCTGGGGGAATCGTCCTCGTCCCACCTCAGGTGCCACCTTCGGCAGATCCATGCCAGGGAAGCAAAGCGTAGATGCAAGAGATGTTTTACCTGGTCGCTTGTGTCTCTTCTGCCTGTCCCAGAGAGAAGAGCTGAGGGGGAGTTTAGCTCTTAAATTTTCCTTTCTTTCATTTTGACTCTCCTGCGTGTGGACGTTTTGGCTGAGGTCCCCTCTCTGGGGTGGTGGGACCAGTCCTGGCTGCGAGGTCTCAACCTGGAGACCCCCGTGGCTCCTGGCTGCGCCCTGACTGTTGAGAGAGAAGTATTAGAATTCATTTTGTTCTCTTTACGTATCAGCTAAAGATCATGTTGGAAGGAGATGAAAATAGCCAATGACTGAGGGCAGGCGGTCCGTACAGAGGGAAAGCTCGTCGGGTTAGCAACGGCGTGCTGCGGGCAGGGCACGGGCTGACAAATGTGCCTTGAAACCAACCCTGACAAGCGGCGAGCAACGAGAGGGAAGGCTCCGCCAGCGCGCTAAGAAAAGCCTGTGCGTGTCCGCTAGCACTGAGCAGGAAGGAGCCAGGCGCTCACATGGTCGCTTTCGGGGATGTGTAAATAAGAGGTAATAAATATATGCCAGCAAGAATGACGCTGGCATTCTGAGAGGGATGGAAAGTGACTTTTAAAATTTTTTATTTTTAGTTACAGAAATTCAGAGCCAGATCTAATAAAAGGCTTAGTATCTAAACTGGGTTTAGTATCTAAACTGGGTTTAGTAGCTAAACCGGGCTGTCCCGCTCGGCAGTGACATTTGCGTTCAGGCCAGGCAAGGACAACGCTGGGGCTCAGCAGGGCGAGGGGACCCTCCTGGTCCCTCTGACCTCTCAGGGCCACAATAAGCCTCCGATTTCAAGGGGAACAGAATCCCTGTGACTTCAAGAAGGTGGCCCGAGTCCAAGTGTCTCTGGCGGTGTTTTGTGGCTGCTGTGGGTGCTTTCTCAGATTTTCTGCTGATTATGTTAGAGCAATATTGCAAGGAATTTATGCATAATGGACATAAATCTCGCTATACGAGCCACCTGAGAGGCAAGAAAAATGGTCTCTGTCAAGGATCTACATACAGAAATACATTAAACAACAGCTCTCTGTAGAGCAGGAGCTTCAGTTTCGAATGTAGGTTTGGGGGAATAATTAAGAATAAAATTAGCGCTTTGGTAATGCATTAAGCCTTTCGGGGGGATTTCACTGGCAGATTTTTATAGTCTTAAAGGATAAATGGTGATGATAATAAATTTTTCTAACTTTTAAACCGATCTTCCAAAGGAAGGTGCAGAAAGCTTTTCCTGCGCCATTGTAGAGCTGGAAGAGCTGTTCAGCTGGGACTTCAGACCACCGCTGTAACTTCCAATTAGCAAAACATGCATTAGAAGCGGCTGCCTACCAGGATGGGAGGGCTTCTGATGGCCGTGATGAATGGCTGCGCACCCCACGCTATCACTCACGTTTCTGCACAGGGTATTAACGGGCTGTTTACAAATCGTCCACACAAACTTCGTCAAGCCCCGGTTATCCATCAGAGGGGAGATGCCTTTTAGCGTGGGATTGCGTCTGTAAATGACACTGCCTCTTCTCTTTGACCAGGACGGGCGCGATATTTTTTCAGTGACTGAAAGCTGCCGAGTGGCGTTGATCAAAGGAGTTTAAAAACCAAATCGTAAACTGAAAGCGCACTCATTTCTTTCAATGTGTTAGTTATTACAAAGGGAAGCGTGATGTTATTAAAGTGTGTACGAGTCTCTTCCCATCACATTTCTGTGGCTCTGGCTTTGTTATACATATTCTTCATAAATTATTTTGTTGCTATAGCAATACTTTTCTGTGGGCCTAATTCTTTTTCATTTGCAGTGAAGCCCTTTACTTTGCTCTCTCAGTGCAATGGGACCTTTACTTTGGCAAATTACCTTTCCAATTACATCTTGAGGTTACGTTTGATTTCGCTTTTTAGTGCTAATCTGGATTAGGGAATTCTTAATATGGGTTAAAATGGGTTTGGAAATTCTTAGTAAAATAAGTGCCAAGAGATGACATCTGTAAACCTATAACATGTTATCATATGTGTGTGTGTATATTTATATATGTTTGTGTGTCTCTATCTTTGCACGGAGATATGGACCTTCTCATCCTATAATGTCTCCTGTATGGAGAGGAAAGTGGTGGGGAAAACAGAAACGTATGATAAGAAACCCTGTATGCTCCACATTTACAGATTTCTGAATTGCATTCTCACTATAAACCTTCTCAGGATTTAAAAAATTTCTCTCAGTCAAAAATCTTTTTCGCAGCCATGCGGCAGGAGGAGCAGCAGGGAGGATCGTGGGATGGCACAAGGCAGAGGCTTGATGGGTCCCAGCATTGGTGGCTTTGTTCTAATCCATAATTTTTCTCCTTTTGTTTTTCCTCTTTTTTTTGCATCAGGTTTCGTTTTTTCTTTTTTTTGTGTGTGTGTGTGTATCTGTGTGTGTATGTTTTTTCCAGTGCTCACAGACCAAGTATCTGCCGTCCCTCCTGTTGGGTCATTGCACCTCTTAGCAATCCTTTGCTGTGTGGTTCATGGAGCAGCAACAGGGGTGACAAGACTCAATTGCCAAAATAGATACTTACGATTGTACACATGTATGAAAGCCAGGTTGAAGGTGAAAGGATTAACTTGTTTGCTTTGTATTAAGTAATACTTATTAAATAACGTTCTCTTATATTAATTTCTAAATGGACAAATTTAGGAATGAGACCAGTCTCTGGATGATCTTTCCTTAATACCCTAAAAGAGTAATTATAATACCAGCTATATTGCCATGAGCATGCAAAAGTAGTAATCATGAAAGGTTAATAAACATAACTCGAGTTGTTGAGCAGCAGACAGCTGCTACTGAAGGGCAACAACGGGCTGAATTCTGATACTATTACTTCAAATAAAAGCGTTTAAAGTCCAGCACTGAATTCAAAGGTCTGAAATTCAGCTGGAGGGTCTTGGGTTAGTGGCAAGGGGTGCCTATCAACCCCAACCGCCTCGTTAGGCTCACGCAGATTGGCACGCATTTGAATTCAGCCAATTTATTCATGGTTGCTCCTATAGGCAAATCTATTCAGATGCATCAACTCTTTCAACTATTCCCATTTGGGTAAAAGCTTCCAGCTCCTCCAGCCTTCCTAGCTGACAGATGCAGGTGTCTTAGCTTCTGCTGCACTGCTTTAACACCCTCATGTACTTCTTCCTTTATGAATAAGGTCCCTCCTACAGTGAAATGAAGCCCTGACGTCTCCCTCTTTGAATGCTCACGGTGACAGTGGGGTAGGATGGAAGAGGTGGGCACAGTACAGATGAGTGAGAGCCATAGGCATAAGGAAGAATAATTGATTTCTCAGTTTAGGAAAGAGAAAATACGGAGGGAGTCCATGAGTTACAAGTTTTTTTCCCCTGAAGTCGGTTGTTTCTAACTTCCTCTGAATTTAAAGAAAAATACCAGCATTTATGGGTAGAGAAACAGACTCCCATAGCGGCTGCTCAGACCACGTCTGGAGCCACCGTGGCTTTCTCTGGAGATCTTAACTACTCCTTGGCTTTAAAACTCTCTTTGTTATTTCAGCTCATAGGATGTTCCCACTGCGTATACAGAATACAGTTTTAACATACTGTCTTAAGTATAATTGGAGGGACCTGCCTTTGATATCTATTGTAATAATTTCCCCTAAGGGCTGCATGACTGGTATACACGTTGACCGATCTCTGGATATTTGCCTTTTTCTTCCCCCCCCGCCCCCCTCCCAAATGATGTCTGGTTTTAGTTCCTAAAATGTGGACGTTTTATAAAATACTTAAATATTGTTTTAGTTTGGGGGAAAAAAAAAAGTCTAAGCAGGTATGTTAATACTCCAGAGGAATTATTTTATTTGCATTAATTTCTTTCCTGTTATCATGGCGCGTTGTCTGGCTTTCTCTTCTCGATGTTATATATACGCTGAGTGAGGGAGCTGGGGAGACCGAATTGCTTCTGAGGGTTGGAGAACAGAAGGGAGGAGGAGTCTGTGCCATGGGTGTCAGATCCTGGATCTGAAATATCGTAGTGACCCAAAGCCCTTTCTGAGGCAGTGCAAACAGGTTAAGCAAAAAAAGAAGTGTGCTGAGTTCATACCTAAAGTCCTTTTGTTAAATTTCCACTCAGTGTTTGCTCAGGCTCCCGTAATACCTGACCTCATATCCATCTCCATCGAGTACCTTAATACTTTAGTAAACTTGGCGCTGTGAATTATCTTTCTAGAATAAGATTTCCAAACGTACATTTTTGGTAGACGTTTTAGCAGTCTTTTTTTTCGTACTGAGTGTTATGTGTTTTGAATACTAATTTTTGGTGACCAATTAATTTTTATCATGGCCGTATAACCAAATGAAGATAAGCATCATTTTTTTGTTGTTTATTTCCCAACACAACAAATCAATTTTACATTTTGAGTAGGAGGAAAACTAACTGAAGCTAGGAGAAATATAGATAACTATGTATCTTTGTTAGGCCACAAAAATAAAGATATCTCACAGCTTTTTAATCATGGATTCTCAAGGTCTACATTTAATATCGGGGATTTAGCATAATTAATTTCATAGCAGGGTTTATAATCAAATTCATTAATTTTTGTCAGAGTGCAAGCGATAAATTGTTCTGGATAAATAATCATCCATCTATGCCATTGTGGAGAAAACAGCCCTAAGTTGGGCTTTGGGGCATTGGGAACCTTCCTGCATCCAGACCTGTTAGATGGAGGCATTGGTACGCAGCAGCCATCCGCGCTGCCACCTTACACATCTCGGGCTGCTCCAGGTGCCACTAATCTCACACCTCGCCAGACACTGGGACATCTTCCGACAAACCCGGGGACAACCACCCAACGCGGTCAAAGTCATCGCAGAATGGCGTATCTTCATCTGATCTTCTGTTACCTCTGAGCAATGAATACAGATGTATGTTGTGTTATTTACTCTCTATCAGCAAAATATAGGCCAGCTTTGAAATGCAAATACGCTTCCTCATCTACCAGGTCAAGTGTGCAGTAGACTGAATCTACCAAAATGTACCATTTTGTTGTTAGGACAGGTTCATTATCACCGGCAAGCCAAGCTCACTGAGATAGGGCGCTTTTCTTTGGGACTTCCAATGAAAAACAACCTCTGCTTTTCATTTGCTCTCCTTCTTCTGAAGTTTCAGGTTTCCTCCAGGTACCCTTTGCTGGTCTCTGTTTATCATGAAATTGATACACGTTGTTGCAGGGCAATCCCAGTCATGTGCTGCATCTGCTCCCTGAAGTCTCCTACAACAACGTGCTCTCAAACACTAACAGTTTTCAGGTGGCGTGGCAATGTGTTCTGCACATGGTCTAAATTGGGGCTTCTCACACAGCCATCACATTTGCTTGGGAAGAAAGTTCCTTTCCAGAGCAGAAACACAACATCGTCCTTTCTAGTGCCATCTGGTAAGAATAAACTCTGTAGCAGAGTAAATCTATTGTTCTTATACATCCAGGCAGAAGTTCCCACCTTATTGCACCTGAAAACATGTCTCCTGTAATGGCCATCAAATAGATTTCCAACACATGCAGACAAGCCAGTAAGCTTTCTTTTGATTCCATGGTAACTTGAGCCAAAGAGTGAGGGAATCAGATGAAGAGGGAAGATGATCTTGCTGACAACATGAGTATTGGAAAAGAGGGAAAATATATCCCATAGAGCAGATGAAGACAGACTATGAAAATACTAGACTTGAATCTGTATGCACAGCTTTCCAGCCTTGTGGCTCGGTGGTATAGGAAAAAATCAGCTCCTCCCACGAATCTCTTTTCATTCCCCAAATGAAATTATTTCTCAGTATTATCACATCAAAAATAGTTGCTTCATGCTGCTATGCCCAAATGCTTATAGTTGCCATCCCAAATTTTTGGCCGCACACTTTTAAATAAAGTATAGACAGCCTTCTCAAGAAAATCAATTTTTATAGCCCTGTTTCCTTACCATCCTTTACCCTGGGTGGTATTCTTGGCTGAGTTTCCCAAGGAATGTCAAAACTTAATTGTATTTACATTTGACAGTCCTAATCTTCAATCTGCAAGAGTCTGACTATGATGGTGGATCCCCTGCAGGTGCGTGCTGCTGGTGGCAGCAGAGAGGAGCCCATCCAGCTGGGTCTGCAGGGCAGGGCGCCTGCAAAACGCCGACAAGAAATGCATCCTTTCCTTGCCAGTGACATGCAGCCAAAGTGTGGAGAAGCAAACCGGGTAATGTTGCACGGCTATACCGCACAGCAGTTTAGTGCTAGAAATGAAAAATGCTTGACAGTTAGAGCTAGAGAAGGAATTAAAGAATGCAGATTTATTAATCCCAGTTGTTCAAACTGAATTCTAGCTCAGATAACATCTTTTTTTCCCATGAGCTAAGATTTTTATGCTAAAACTCCTCTTTTGGAAGTGTCTGGAACATTTTTCTATTACTTAGTTGTTCATGCTGAGCTATTGATTTTTTCCTTGGCTCTAATCAGATGTTATTGTTTTCTCTTAATTTAGTTTTATAGCTGTTTAATGAATGCTGTTCCTAAATGGAAGAAAAAAATCCAGAGGATTTAAGGAGCTAGAAAAACCCTTGGAATCTGGTTTGTGGGGTATTTCAGGTAGGAGGGGGCAAATACTGCCGGCTCTCTATCTTCAATAAGCCTACAGAGCACCACAGATGAGATCATTTAGTCAGTTAAAAAATCATTCTGAAGCAAAAACAACTTCCAGATGTTTCTCTAATTTTGCAGGACACTGAACTGTGAACAGTCATTAAACTTTATCCCTTTTGCTTCCTGAGTTTTCAGAGGGGGAAGCAGATAAAAGAATGTGGGAAAAAAACCCCAAACCACTGCTGAGTGATAATTGTGTAAGGGAAAACTCTGGACTAAATATGTTTATTGTGGGTATGGCCAAAGAGAAAAGGAGGCAAGGCACAAGAGTAAAGCGTGGGAGTACAGTCATTGCACTGAGGAGCGAGGTTCATCACGCGTCTTGCAGAAGCTCGGTGATGGTAAAGTCAAGTGTTGGAAACCTCCCTGCAGAGAGAGATTTGTTCAATAGTTATCGCTTTCCCTGTAGCTGGCTCTGATTGAGACTGCAAGATTGAGATCTGCCAGCAAAAAGATTTTTTGCTTCTAAAATTCTTTTCTACTTGTTGAAGAACAAGCTCCTGAGTTGCAGTCCCTCCTAATCCTAAGTGAGAATCAAGTATATTTTCCCCAAAAATGCTGTCTTCAGGACTATGAATGAAATCCTCCATAAAATTTTGATAAAGATCTTGAAGCTTCAACTTTAGAAAGCATCTACTTATTAAAACTCCTCTTACTAGATGTTTAATACAATATCGACATCCAGTAATTAGGTTATCCATGATATCCTTCAATTCTTTTCTGTCAATTAGTGCCGCAGTATTCACTTTTGCCTGTCATAGAAATAAACAGAGAAGACACCATCAGATTTTATTCTATTACTTTTTTATGTGGTTTTCCCATTTCTTTTTCACCCGTTTAATGCTGGAAGCTGTACTGAGATGTGGAAATTTGCCAATCGCCCTGACGTATACCCTGCAACACCTCTTTTTTGGGGAGAAACAATTTAGCTCTAATCTACGCAGACGGTACCGTCCGTAAATTAACGCATGCTCAGTTTGAGGGACTTGCTGTTGTTGCTGCTTTAGTGTCTCACGTGACTGTTGAATGGAAAACCAAGTGGATTTTTAACATCTCTAATTGGTATTTACCAATTAAGAACGAATAAGATCCGTCCGTGTGGTTGCAACACTGTTTGGAAAAGACCCAATACAGCCTTTTTCTATATTTTCCCTGTAAATGGTGTCATTTTACATTAATATCGTCTCTGGTTTTGTTGAAGCAGCTCCTGTGTTTTTTTGTTGGTTCTTTGGATTAGACTGGCTGTTATGAATTTGACAACAGTTATCAAATCTCCCCTGCAGCAGACCGACTGTCAAGGATATGATGGTCAAATGTTTCACATATTGCAATCAAACCATTTGTGTTTGGTTTGAAGAATTCCAAAAGAAAGCTGTCAGCTAAGAAATGAAGTTGAAGTAGCCTGAAGCTTTTGGAGCATGTTGATCCAATTATGATGATCCACTCATATCCTTCAGCTTTTTTTCAAAATCAATTTTCATTTTAGCTCAGGGGACGGTTTTTTTGGTAATGCAGAGAAACATCTGTAAGGGTATTTCAGATGTGTTGTTTCAGGAAATTTCTTTTTTGTGCAAGAGAGCATTGAACTCTACTTGCATTTTGCAAGTGTCTTTTGTCTCCAGTACACACACACACACACATTTATATTATATGTTGTCTGCCTGCACATATATGTATACGCACGCAAGCAATATATACTAATCTGAATATGAATTTTAAATTAGGTTACATATGTTCAATCTGGCTGCTTGAACCTGAGGGGAAAAAACTACAGCAAAACCCCAAGGGGTTAAATGGCCAGCATGTAGGGATGGATGTAAAGAAACCTAAACCATGAGTGTTGCGGACCAGATTCACAGCTGGCGTTTAACAGCAAAGCTGTTTGTCACCAGCGGGGCTATGTCCTGGAGAGACACTGTTGCGTGTGACATGTTGACATGACAAGTCAGTGGTCAGCTATCTCCTTTCATTCCTTTAGCTGAAAAATAACATTTGAAACTGTTTAATATTTGTTATTCTGCTGCCAGGGTGTTGTTGCTGGTGTGTCTTGATCTCTTTGTACCTAGTGCAGACTGAGAGTGATGCCACGCTGTGACTGATGTGATGATGAGTACCAAAGCCATGCTCACCCACATTACCTGCCTGCCATGGGATCAAGCCATGGGCACACAACATTTATGAGTTAGGACAGCAGAGCTGATCCAAGATTGCTGTGCTGTTCTCATCCTAGATAACATGTTGTCCTCATGTTGTTTTCACGTTATGTGGTAAGTATTTAATAAATGTAATTAAATAAGGAGATATTCCAAGCCTTTGTCCATGGCAATAAGAACTAGGTCTGGGCACTGTCTTTGGGATGGCGGACATTGTCTTTGGGATGATAGACTCTCCAGTGTCCAACAGAGGAACATGAAATTGCTGCTACTGGGAGGGGAGCGAGATGCAAAGCAGGAGCTCCATCCCTTTGGTCAGCTTTCCTGTTAGATCCAGTTCCCTGCAGCCATATCTAACCATCGTTGCCCACAGCCTGATTCTCTTGTTGGGCAGGAGCCTTATAAATTCTTCGAACTGGCAACTATTTTACAAACAATCTATACACCCAGCAAGTTGTGAGTCCGGTGACCTTTCAGAGACCCAATAAATGCTGTTCAGAAACCACCTGTATAAAATCTTGATCATTTAACCCAACAGTAAGAAATATATAAGTCCTCCAAATCTCCGGGAAGTGAAATTTGACCAGATTTTCTTTGTGATTCATCTTCGAGCTTCATGTAATGATGATTCTGCTATGAGAACACACTACTGTCGGATAAGGAGAAGAAGCCTCTCTATAATAGCAAGAAACATTTCCAAGTTTAATACTCATGTTCCTAGAGAGAAAACCTATCTTACTTTTCGTAAAGACCTGATAGGACCAAAGGTTGTTAATGGGAACAGGTGCCCAATCACCATGAACATGCTGTGGTCAGCAAAAGCCATAAACCCCGCCCCGATACAACTGCTTCAGGGGAAAATAGTAGACATTGCAGTTCTTATCTGGTGCCTGATTCCTTGAGCAATCTCACTGCAGTGGCAGAAAGTCTTTTATACCGTTTATCACCGATGCCATGGGGCATCCTTCTCATTCACTCAGCACAGTGAGCTCGGGACATGTTACGTTGGCTCTTTTGGCTCGTGATTTACTGAAGACCACAGAAAGCTATCCAGTACTGTTAGGTTTATTAAGAATTTTAAGATCTTAAATGAGATGTTTATAGAGAAGTTAATCTTCTTGATTTTTATGCCAACACACCTAGAGCTTGAAGGGCAAATTTAGCCACTCTTTCAGCAATACATTTGGTTAAATCAAGATATTAGTATCAATTGGATTGCTTATATTTTCTGTGGTATAATATAAGCCAAGGCATTGCTGATGGCACATAAATATCTTTGCACCTTGCAATACTGGATTTTAAGAATGATTTTGAGAAATGCTGGCTTTCAGCAGAAACCAGATTTATTTTTGTTCGGTTCTGAAGTCCTGGCATTTCTCAAGGAAATGAAGAGTTTATTTGATAAACCCCAAATGCCAGGAACAGGCTCCAAATGCTGACTTTAACAGAACGATGCTGGTTTGCACCGGTTGAAGCTTTCAGCCCTTTCTCTCCTGCTTCATACACAAAATTTGCAGTAAGGCGGCGCCAAATTCCCGTATGATTTTACTAGGAACTGGATCAGCCCCATAAAAGCAGTTACCTGGAAAGGAACAGACCAACAGATACCGGATACCTTGCCAAGTATTTTTATTAAGTGACGATGGAGAACTACGCTAAGATCAGAGATCACCTTTCAAACCTTCTGGTCTAAATGTACTTTATCATGGACTTAGAGTATATCCATCAAACTCTGAAGTTAAAAAATGAACCAGTTAGTTTTTTGGAGTCCTTTCACACTGTACAGTAGCGCTGCTGTTCAAAAGAATTATTCAAAAATTATTTAAGGCTTTATTTAACTGTATATATTTATTTTTCATCAAAGGAAGGAAGTCCCAGAGGTGGGTTAAGCATCCAGCTGGCGGGTTTTCAACACTATGTTAATTTTTGTACACCCTTTTCCAAGCTGTGCAGCCAGCAAGAGTCAGTAGCTGTTGAAGACAGGGCCTCCTGCAAAGGCCAGGAATAAGGGCAAGTTTCTCATAGATAAACACGATGGGCCATACTCTGCTCTAGAACCAAAAGTTTGATTTCATTATGAGGCAAAGCAAAACATTTGTTTCCAGTCAGAGCAAAACATTTTGTAGGCTCCTGAATATTTCGTGATAAAATCTTCCCCTCATTTAGGTAAATTTTCAAAATATTTTATTTTTACCGTATGACAGGAATGGAAGATAATTTGATGCTCCTCAAGGAGACACTAAACCTCTGTGTTTGCAAACGTGATAACAGCACTGCACAGATGCTTCAGACAAGCATGGACCTGCATAAACACAGAAAAACCCCTGTCCAATCTCTCTAGATACTAACTTGTACAAGGAGTGAAGCATGCAAAATTAATACAGCTCATGATAGTGAAACAGGGAAAATGCCAATCAAAGTCTCCAACTACTGATATGAAGAGTCTCAGAAACATAGGATTTGGACTAAAACCTATGTCAGCAGTTAATGACTCACTTGCAAAATGGTGTGATTAGTTATTTTTTAGTATTACAACATGCGGATGCTCTAGCTACGACCTGGGACAGATCTGTGTTAGTGCCGCATGAAAGCAAACTTCAATATGGGATGACGTACAGGAATGCAATTAGCATTGTACAAGAAAATACCGAGGAAAATATTAATTGCCTGCACATCATAAATCTGACCTGTGTCAATTTTTTCTGTAGTCATTCCAAGCAAGGAAATTTTTACAGAATGATTTAAAGAAGAACCCAGTCACGCTTCCCGCACACGTAGGGTTGTTTGGATGAACGTGCAAAATTGCTTTTTTGAAACTATTGGCCTCCCAGCGTTGAATTGGGTGAGGTGGAAAAATTCAGAGCTTGGCTGGACCAGTTCCTCAGCAACCTGCTCTGGCTGGACCTGCTGCGAGCAGAAGACTGGCTTGGGTGGCTTCCAGAGGTCCATAGGGGTTCTGTCAAGACACAAAATCTAGTGGTTTGTGTATGGATGAAGAGAGGCCACATATTAGCTGTACTATGCAGGAAAAAAAATCTGAGACTTTAACATAGCCTGGAGGCTTACATACAGGAAGATTTGCAAGCAAATATAAAGTCAGTATTACATAAATACAAGCTAAAGGATCAAAAGGCAAAGAGCATGGCGGTGTTTTCCACAATGGTTAGGTACTCGTATGTCTGATCAGGCTTGGGAAGAAAGATGAATAATTCCGTTTAAATCATATTGAACCCTAATAGGCGGCTCAAGATCTACAGGAGGACTGGAAAGGCAAGGAGAGAAGCAAGACAAGCAGAAGGATGACGTGAGGTTCAGGCAAACCCACCCTGATCCACGCCGACTGAAGCTCAGCCCTGAGGCGCGTGCTTTGCACCGTGGCACGGAGTATCTGAGCAAACATTTTGGGGCTATTGCATTGGCGTTATCTTCTTAAAGGGAGGAGGAAGATCCCTAGCGCTGTCTGTATCCTTGACCCTTCGTGCTTTCTGCTTTGAGCGCAAACCCCTTATCAAATTCATGTATAAATATTGTACAGCTTTTAGAGTTGTGTTTAGCTGCTTAAATTTCAAACCTGAGTAAATGGAATAATTTTATTTATTTATTTTTCACTCTGTGCTGCTGCTGCTCAGGGGCAAATACATAAAGATGATGCATTTCAAAATCGAAGGTTTTGACTCAAAGTTTAGCAGAGTCATTAGTCATGTCACACACGCCAAGTCTGGTGGAATTTGGCATAGCTGTTTAAACTTTAACAAGGAGTAAATTAAATGAACCTTTACCTAAGATATACTGCTGAGGACAGAACGCCTATGGTTACAATACGGATGCTAATTTATCAAGAACTGTTGAGTACTCAGCTTTGTCTTAAAATACCGGTGTCAGCCAGGATCAATCCCTACAAATCTGCCAAGAAAGATACAACTTGGATCAAACAATAACATTTTTCCTCTGCCTGCACAGACACAGTTTGGCTCTGATGTGTTTTCCTGGGTGAATTACAAAAGCAGGATTTGGAGATTCTTCCGTCTCGGGAATTAAATGCTCAGAACTATTGGCTGTCAACTTGAAAAATGTTAGATCTGCATCTCTCCACAATTGTCTTAAGTTTCTTGGAATTGAGCCCAGCTATTAGCAGGGGGTAAATAAGACAAAAATTGACAACCATGTGCATTATAGGGCGAAGCGTTGAAGGATGAGTTTTAGATGTGAACGGTTAATGGATTTCTTAGGACTGCGGTATTTGATTTGAAGCTTACCATGTTTTTGAAGCAGGTTCACCTCAGTTGCTCTCTAAAAATTAAAAAAAATTTATATTTTTTATTCCTTTTGAAGTACTGCAAAAATGTGGGGTAGTATTTATTGAAAAAATATTTTAAATGTGCAGCATTGTAAGTTTGAGGTCAGCTGGATTCAGTTTGGCTGTTGGTGTAGATCACCACGGCAAGGTGGAAATTGCTTAGTGAGATAAGGGTTAAGTATCTGTTATTTCCAAGTGCATTCACATTATTTCCAAACTCCTCCTCTTGTTTTCATGATGTACTGTATGGGTACCGGGTTGTACTGTCAGATTGAGAGTGATTCTGCCTTTTCAGAGAAATGTTACTTTTCTTTATTCTTATATTTAATATTTATTATATATTTATTATTCCTGCTGGCTTATGGGTTTGGACAGTAAGAATCCTTCTCCTCTTCCATGTGATGAGCTGGGCTTTCTATCCTACGTCATTTTTAGTAGGGTAGAAAAGTCCTAAGAAGTAAATGATAATCTTACCACAGAGCCAATGAGCGAACAGCGCTGCTAAAATAGGGCAAATTTGTAAAACAACCCATTTTAACAGGTTCATTCGGTTGCACGCGATGAGCGCGAATACGAACACCTTGGCACAAGCCCCAAGCAGCATGAACAAACATAAATACATATTAAAGCTCAGTTCAGCAAGGTACTTCAGCCTGAGGTTATTTAAACACGTACGTAGTCCTATTGAAGTCAATAGGTATATTTACATCCGTCCACAGCTACGGGTGTACTAAAGCACTTTGCCAAGCTGAGAGCTGGCAAGCAAAACAAAGCCTTTATTCCCTTCTCTTTATTTTACTGCTGAAGCAAATGAGTGATTTTTCTGCCTCTCTCTGGACTTCCTTTCTTAGGAAAATAATTTCAGTGGTATTTTTCTTTAGGTTCTGGATGTGTTTCTGGCAGTGAGTTCCCCCACCCTTCCCCATGGCAGGGCTGCCTGAGCCTTTCTCCAAAGCTGACGGAGGCTTTGGGTAGAGCCTGGCTGCATTTACACCAACTTCAATTCTTTCCCGGTGTCAACACCAAGGTTCACTTTGGAGCCTGAGATAGGTTTCTACCCAGAGCTCAAATAAATCTGCAGACGATAATGATGAATTTGGGTACACAGATTCTAAAAACAGTGTACGCAGAATGCCTTTAAAATTGACTTTACTTAGCTGGGAAACATCAGACCCTGCCCTGTCCTGCCTTTAGTAAACTGTTGTTATGTCCCAGTAATCACATTTTTTATCTGGCACTTTTCTGGTTTTTTTTCCATATATGCAAACAACTCTTGATTTTCTCAGGAAGAAAAGGAGGATTTTTTTTAAACATTGTGTTTCAATGATTATAGTTATGCATTATGGCATTTGAAAGGAAACGACTTCCACATATATTTGGTTGATGGATACCATTCAGGGGTCATGATGGGCAATAGAGAAACTTCCAAAGAATTTGTGAAGGCACAACTCTGGTAAGAAACATGAGTCTGAGCCTGAACATAAGCATCTGGGTTGTTCCGTGTGATGAGACCATACAGCCAACAAGAGGTGAGCTGAACCAGAGTGACTTCGTGTCTTCTGTTTTTACCAAAATATCACCCGCTTGGGACTAAGACCCTGTAGCTATATGAACTAAGAGGTTAGATTCAGTAGTTGCACTATCGTTAGGTCACTGGGTTAGAGAAAATGTTAAATGGAAACTATCCAGTGTACACCAGCAAGTCCCAGCAAAGTACAGGAGCGGACGGGTTAGGTGCAACTTCACCAGGGTTCCCATAAACGAGGAGTTTACAAGTTCCCATTGATCATTCCTCTTTGCAATATGTGTATAAAATAGCGATTTGAAGTTTCAGGAGTGTCATGTCTGGATGATAAGTCCATCAATTTTCTTTGGCTGCAGGTTTCCCTTCAGTGGCTGGAACGTAAATTATGAGAAGGTGAAGGAGAAAGCTGTAAATTATTGGGCTCTGCCAACTTCAATGTCCTCAGCCTGATGGATCCTTGATTTGACAACAATCTGCTTGTCAGTCACTCTTGCAAAATATTAACACACTCAATTATCAAATGTGTTAGCCAACTGTTAAATCTAGTGGATAGAGCAGTCGAAAGTCCAGAGGCACAAAGGCTCGGTCAGACTCAGCTTCCATTCCTGCTGCAAAGCATCTGCTGAAGCTCAGGAGCTGCCAGTTGTTGGCCTGAGGCAGCAGAGTTTCTTTAGGGTTTACAGAATTTTTTACGAAATTCTGGCTCTTTCTATGAGAAAACTGGAAAGAAGAGCACAAACATTGTTGCTCAATTCTGCCGGGTACATTCTGAATTTCTGCTCACGGTCAATGGGAACGGGATGTGCCCAACGATCCCAAAAATCGGAGTCTTTGAAGATACAGAAAAGAGGTTATGTGCCTAAATGAAGTCCCCACGTTTGGGAGGAAAAGCCAGGTTACCTTCACTGAACAGTATTTTATAAGTAGTAAATCAGGTGTTAAGCTGCCTCCTAATAGCCAGTGCAAAAACTCGTCTTCACCTGAAAGACCCTTTGGGAAAACCATCCCGCTTCACCATGTTTTTATCTGTCCTGTATTTTTTCTCGTCTGGTCTGTGAGCAGCCATGGCAGCGACGTCTCTTACTCTTTACGGCACCTGGTGCCGTGATTCGGACCTAAACCAGCCTGGGGGACTGCAGAGAGAGCGCGGGAAGCCAAGCACCAGGTTTCCCCAAAGATTATATGAGCAGATGAGAAAACTGTGCTCTGTTTAGAAAAGCAGGAGCCAATGGTGCATCTGGGAGAGCTGTGGGAGTGCGGGTTAGCAGGAGGGGAAGGAGACGGGACCACAGGGAAGGGGCCACCCAGCACTAGTTGCATCCCTCGGAGACAGGGAGCAGGCACTTGGGGTTGGAGAGAAATCTGCAATGCAGTACAGGTGGGTTGCCCATTCCCCCTCCCCCCCAAAAATATGAATTTTAAGAATTTTTTACTGGCAATAAGAGAGGGAATCTCCTCTAGCATTACGGCGCAAAATGAAAAAGGTATGTGGTAACAGCCTCCAGCACCTCTGCTCATGGAGCTGCAGCAGCAAGGTGGCTTGGAAATACCTACTATCAGGAGTGCCTGTCCTTAATAAGCAGTGTTAGTTTAATTGCCCCCATTACAGATGTTAGCAGTAGCAGGAAGAAGAAAAGAATCTCCTGTCAAGTGGAGCAGGAACGCCAGGACAGTCGACAATGCTGACTGCTGCGGACTGCTGCGCTCTGCTTGAATGCATAATGAAACTGCCAACCAGCACAAGTAAGGAATTATGCGTTTAAGCTATAAGGCCTCTCTTCAAAAATTCCTGCAGCTTGTTTTTTGGCGTGACTATATATAAGTCCTCCTAAAATAATGTGCCTGCAGAGCTGGTTAAATAAACACTGACTGTTGGTTTGGAAAGCTCTGAGATAACCTCCCACCAATTCACGTTGGCAAGCCTTTTATAGGTGAGGCATTGATCAATTATTACCTTTAATGGCTTGTGTGGAATTTAAAAAGAAAGTCGTATCTCTAAGCATACTAGTCTGCCTTAGGAAATGATGATGAGCATTATTCTGTCTCATCTGTAAATTATGATGGGCCACGTTAGAGGCGGGTGTTGTGCTAAACATAAAAAACAGTCACCTGGAAACAAATAACCAAATGCAAATTTAGCCCCCATTTATAACGTGCTAGTAAATGCCGACTTTCAGAGACAGGGAATGTGGTGCAGGAGGAGGAGGTTGGTTTTTGCAATTACAGTCCCAATCCATTCTCAAAAGATTAAAGTTTTACACAGTGGTTGCTCTCAGGAAATTTGCTGAATCCTAATATTTAAGATGAAAGAATAATAAAGGATGATTATTTTTTTTTTAAGAATCGTCTGATAGGTTTGACTTGCCAGTTCTCACTGAAGCAAAACTTTCTACTGACTTCAATTATCAGTAAATTATGTTGACCTCAATAAGGGTTTTTGCAGAACTGTACCCGTAGCACGAATAGCCTGTTCTGCGCAGAAGAGTGACTGCATGGAAATGGCATCTTCTTACTCATCAGTTCTGCTTCCCGAGGGCACACCAAGCTGCTGCATCTGGCTTTAATGACAAAAATGAAGTTCTGCTGCTCTTTCCTTCCGCAAGACCTTCAGAGCTGGTGGAACCGGGCTGAGAGTTTGTGCAACAGCAGCAGAGTTTGGGTGAGAACCGCCTTGCAGAGTGGTCATGTCTCATGTTGGGGACACCCAAGAGCAGAGCATCCCTCGTGCCCCCACACCAAGGCAGATACCCCTGGTCCCACCTACCCAGAGAGACACGAGCCCCAAGGTTGTCCCCAAACCCCGCTCCCCATGTGACAATGAATCAGCCATCGTTTTCCCAGTGGGCTACTCCAGTCCGGGAGCTTTAAATGCTCTCTGTTTGACATCCTCCTGATTTATTGCATTTGTAAAGGTGACCTTAAATATTTTAATGGTAATAATTCTTTCAAGGGCTTGAATCAGTAAATGTGCTATGTTCATATTTTGGCATTATATACTGTAGGCAATTTAATCCATATAAGCAGTTTCAGTGATATTAACACTGTAGGCAAACTGATACTAAAGTTTAAATGTCAGAGAGAGTTTTCATATTACATCTCGTGCAAACAAAGCATTTTTTCTCCAAGTACTGAGGCATAAAATACCAGGAGATAGTAAAGACAGAGAGTGCCAATGAATCTGAAATAAACAGGAGGTGAAATTTATAGTATTTTCAAATATGTGCCCTATCCAAGGACTGCTGCAGCTGCACAGATCTATAAAATTAGAGATAAGAGAAAAACCTCGTAGCGCTCCACAATAAATGCACCTCCACTAGGGTATCTATCTGGATTTCTGTAACTCCTTGGAGATTTACTATTTCACCTTGGATTTATTACCCTCCTGTGCATACCGTGGATGGCATTTTATATTTCCTCCATCGCCCCGCTCATTATTTAATGACAGGTCCCAGTTATAATCACCGTGCAGGGACGTGCTGCCAAACCATCGCCCACCCCTTGCAGAAGGGTGCGAGCAGGGAAATGCTGGAATGATCCCACCTGTAATTATCCAGTGATGCTATGGGAGCTGTGGGATCAGGCAGGTTTCCATCCTGTGGCCCTGAAGCTCCAAGTGCCTTCTCGCACTCAATGGGCAGCCAAGACTCTGCCTTATTGGGGAAAAAAGCATGGACTGGATAGAAAGAGGTGTCTTTCATGGTTTCCAGCTTGCGGTGAGGTGCCGGGTGCTGCCTGTGCTGGGGTAAGCAGTGCCCATGGCTCTGCAGAGCCGCTGGCTCTGGTTAGGTGCACCCTGCGGGGACACCTGAGCTGACCGAGCGCTCGGCGGCACCGGCTCATAAAACCTGTGACAAATGGTCAAAAAGTTTATTGCCTGTGTACTGCTGCTTATGACCCCATAAACCACCAAGGATAATGTGTGTGGAAACATGGGCTGTTTGTTAGGATGTTTTCTTGTTAAATAACCTGACCTGCTCTGAAATCTCCTGCTGACATCCCCGGGCAAAAAAGGGGTGGCTGTAGGGAGCAGCCCCCTAAAAATAAGTAAAGCAGCCCATGTGTGTGTTCTATAGGATATATAAGTAATATACCTTAAGCTTTCCCCTTCATTTTCCAGCAGGAGAATTGTGCATATAAGCACAAGGTAAATGGTGACGGACAGAAGAAACCTGTCCCTACGAGAGTGCTAATGCTGGTATAGCCACCATTTGCTTCACTCTGCTAACGTAAGGCAGACGGGCTCCTCCGAACCAGATTTCCACTAGAGGAGGAGAACACAAGCATGGAAACAACCTCTACGTCTTTATGAAGCTTAATCATAGTTCAGTACAATCGGTCACAGTTTCCCAAACTGTAGTAAGAAGAGTCCTTGAACTTGGACGGGTGCGGGTGCTGAGGTGGTGGCTGGGTAATGAAGTTTGGGCGCGTGGTGTCAATGTTGGTTCGTAATCAGCCTGCATCATGCAGCACGTATTTTTCTCCTTTCTTCGAGACTTTGCCAATCACCATTATGACACTCGACACAATTGTTAATCAGATTTTTTTAGAAGTGGGATGAAGCTGGTGAGCTGTCTGCCTCAGAAAGCACACGAAATGGTTGGAGTAAATTCAACTTTATGGGAGAACAACTCGAGGACTCAGAAGTGTCAATTTTTGAACCATTTCTCCGAGCTACCCCAGCAAACGACATGTATGAAATCACTGGGGGAGGAAGCACAAGTGCTGTCAAGTGGGAGATGAGAGCAGGAGGGGAATGACCAGTGAGAATCAAAATATATGAGCTAATGTGCTCCTTTCTCTAAGGATTTTGTTCTTTCTGTCCAACGCAGAAGGTTTAAACCCTCTGAAGGTGTGGCACAGTTCCTTTATGCCAAGGTATTTTGCAGGTGCCTTGGGCAAATTTAGACAGCTGTACTTAAGGGAGCAAATTCTATCCCAGCCGGGGCAGTGAAAAAGATCTACAGCCTCCATCCTTCCCTGGCTCCTGGAGCTCCCAAGGTAAGCCCTGCTAGACCCTGCTGAGATGTCCCAGACCAGAAACAGAAAGAGCTCAAGACCCCACGGATGGGAAGGAAGAGACAGCCTCTGCCAGGAGCAGTTTCTTTCACTTTTCAGAAAGCTCAAACATAAATAAGATCTTCCCAGCAGTGTAATTGCATCAAGGTGAACTTTTTTTTGTTGCAGGCTGAAGGACTCGTCTGGCATGGCAATTCCTTCAGGAGCCCCTGACAGCAGATGCGACTGTCGCCTTTTGTGGCCACGGCACTTGGTTGAGCAAGCGACCCATGCACAACTTGCAAACTGCAAACCCTCTAAAATTGATGAGAAAATGAATGTGCTCAAGAGTTAGTTACAAATTTCAGTCTTCTGAAGAAACAGAGCCAAGGTGTTTAATTAATATTCAGATCTCTAATCAATATTTCAAGAAAATCAAAGTGTAAAGATCAACCTGTATATTCGTGGTTCTGCCTTCATCCTGATTGCACTTCATTTCATCAGGGTCACACTGAAGAGCTGAGGCTTGTTTAATTTTAAGCTCCAATGACAGTCAGAGGAACTCAATTTTAGTTGCCTCTCTGCAAGATTTTTTTTAGTCAAAAGCAATTCTTTGGCTTTCTTTGGCCTCCTTAAATTGACAAACTGTAAATAAGGTGTTATTATGGCTTGTTTCTCCATCGAAGATGCTATCACCATACTTAAAAACATATATAGCATGACTTGTGATAACTGCTGCTACATCAATAGATGATAAACCAATAAATTAAAGTAACGGTGCATAAAATGATGAATTCTGATAGACTTGAGGCAATAGAAAATAATTGGAGACTTTATTGCTATTTCCATTTTTAATGGGGTACTACGGCAGCACATTCTTGCAGCAGGGCTGGAAAGGTAAATTAATCTTTATGCATCATCATGAAGCGGTGTAAACATGGCCAAACTTAATTACGATATAATAGATTTTTAAGTGTCTGCCCCACAGAGGTGTGATTGCTCTCAAGCAAGTGTTTACGGCAGAGATGACTATCAGACAAGGTCTTCTTTAAAAGACTGGTAGTAGCTTTTGCATGCCTCTGACAATAAATCCGACACGAAAGCCATGCCAGAGAGGCAGCTTTCCACGGTCCGAACTGTATTCAATGGACAAGCACAAATTTACGGTGGAGCGTTAATGAAACATGGCCTGAGATTGCAGTACTTTTCCAGTAAAAACTGTTGTTTCACTGCAAAAACATGATGGGAGTCATTGAAACTGCAGCCTGGGAGCAGGATGGAGGTGCTGGCCCCCCCCCGGCTCGTCTCTCCGCACCCATTGGCACCCTGTCCCGCTGGGATGGGGTCCCACAGGGATGAAAAATCATGGAGAGGGTGACTGGGCTGATGTACTCGTATAAAAAAAAGCAAAGATCTTACTTGACGTATTGTCTGTTGGAAATTATGGCACATTAAGGGGAGAAATGCAATACAACATGTATTTTCCACTTCTGTCTCCGATATTGTTTTCTGTCATTAGCAGCTCTGTTCCTGACACAGATTTGTGATTTTATGAACCCATTGTACCATTACCTCTCTCTCCGTGGTAGCAGTTTAATTTATACTTACATATATAAGTATATATTTATACTTACTAGACATACTTTGCAGTGAACTTGCTTCTCTAATGGACGAAGTTCACTAAAGAAACACAAGGTAATAATTTACTTTTTAAATGTAGCTGCAAAATATAGTTCACAAATCTCACATCACAGGTGTTTTGTGAGAAATTTGGGGGAACTAATTCTGAGAAGAGAATATGTTCTATTGAATAGTTTCAGTTGGTCTAGATTTGATGTCTGTACAGCGCGGGCAGCAGAAAATTCAGGCCAGATAATATCTTTTAGTCTCGGGGAAATTTTAGTCATGTCTGCTTTAAAACTCATTGTAGTATATGTTTTATGTTTCAACGTCACGATGCTGACAGTGGTATGAATCGGCCAGATGTGGAGTGGCAGATCTTTTTCACGCTGTCAAATACCGAAAGGTGTCTTAATAACTGGAAATCAAACAGCAGCAGGATCTTGAATTCCTTGATTACTCTAAGCCACTTTTTGGAGTTCAACATACTTGTGTCTATTTCCTGATAATTGTGCTAAGAGTTTTCTGCTGCTAAATTGCCTCAGGAATTAGGATACGCTTTTGAGAGCAGTGGAAGGACTCCCCTGATAGCACACCTCTGCAGAGTAGAAAACATGTCTCATTATGGAAATTATGATAGATGGTGTGTGAAGAGGGCAAAAAAAGATAATTTTAGAGCTATGGCAATGGTCCACTCCAGATCACCAAAGAGGCCACTTGGACCCAGCTTGATAATCAGAACAAAACAGCAGAGAAGACACAAAATGTTAAGATCCAAACTTTATGTGGTCACTAGCGTATCTTGCAGAGGGGTTTTCTGTACTGTAATTTCTATTTTAATTCTTTAATTCTCTTTTTAATTCCCTCTTTGCTCATTTATTACACCACTTTGCTCGTTGTTTTCACCACCTAAAACTAAACCGGTTTAATCCACGTACATCTCAAAGTCAGACTACATCCCTGCATCTTGCTTTTACTTTTCCGCTCTTTGATAATAGCTTTTACTAGCAGCCCAGTTTAAATTCTTAATTTTATCTAATTCCTCTAAATGCACAATGATTCTTCAACTGGAAAGGAAAGAGAGTAGCTCTGAATGATCCATATGTTGAAGTACTGTATTTTCATCATTTAAATGATAAACTTCCCATCAAATATCCACAAATGTACATTCATGACTCCCATCCAATGATCTATTGGCCAGAGGCACATACATTGTTTTAATTTATTTTGGAGTAAAGGTGCTTTCCTGCCGAGTTTGAATAAGCTCGCTATGTACCAAACAGATGTTCAATAAAAGAGAGACTTTACCGAATATGACATATAAACACAGGGAAAGAGGATGAAGGAAGGAAAATTGCAGGATGTATGGATTGCTGGTTCATCAAACAACAGGCCACAGTTTTAATTGGGGCCCTTTTATGGACGGAGCAGTAATGAAACAGAAGGATCGGGAATGTCTCAGGAGAAGGTAACATCTATGCGTTGCTTGTGGTGGAATTAACTCTGGTGAACCCGCTGTGACACCACACAGTCTCCCCGTCCTCTGCAGCAGCACGATGGCTGCTGTAGTTGCTCAACTGTTCCTCGCATCATGGGAAAAAACCCTAAAAAAATTCAGTTGCGTGATCTGGGAGAATTAAAGGGTCTGGAGGTGGGCACATGAGGGTTTCTTCCCACCGTGTAAAATACCCAGTTTTGCTCTTGCCAGCCTTAAAATGGCCACGTCTCGCATCTATTCAGGCTTTTCCTATTTGGAGAGAGCTGCTATTTAAGGAGGCATTGAGGAGAGCAGAGCCGGCCTGATTCATCGGGAGATCAAAGAGGGAATGCTGCCTTTGAGATAAAGATGTCTTTGCTTTGAACGGTTTCTCCTTTGTGCAGGAGTGTTGCAGCAGGATGTCCACCCACCAGAGAATGTCTCTCTGGGTGGGACACCTCCTCCTAAGAGACACACAAGAGGAGAAAAGTACCTACTCTTCCTGCTCCTGGTGAACTTAACCTTGGGGGCGAAGTCGAATTTTTGGATGTTTCCATCAAAGTGAGACTTTGCGCCTGACCTTCTCCAGACCCGCGCCAGCTTCGCAGCCAGATGCAAGCAGGGCAGCACAACCAGGTGTACGATGTGCCTCCACCTTCTTGACAGATAATTAGACTCAAAGCTGCATCATTTAACACTGGAAAATCTTTAAACGCCACTGAAAGCTTTCTTATTTGCAAGCACTCGCAGACGTGAATCCCAATGCTGATTTGCTAAGGAAGATTTATTGTCATTTTAAGCCTAACAATCTGCCATGCTTGTCCAGGGACAGTTGATAAATGGTTTTGCCTCACTCTACCTTCTAGTATTGATGCGTCAGAGTGGTGACTGCTCCAAGCTCAGGTGATTTTCCCTTGGGCTGTGCTCTGCAGTGGGAGCTGGGTGTCACAGGGTGGGCTCCAAATGGTTACAAACAGGAGCAAGAGCTTATTAGGGAACCGGGATCCATCAGACTATAGCCTGCCTGGTTTGAATCAGCAGGTACAGAGACTTTGGTGTCTTGATTTTTATTTATTTTAAATCACCATGTCCATCAGCAGGACTTCAAAACTCTTGGAGTTAACCAAGAGTTTTACAGCATCCTGTAATCCTACGTTTATAACATCCCTAAGCCAGAAAGAAGACTGTGATGAAGCGGTTTTGTTTGTTTTTTTTTTTTTTTCTTTAATGTAGTCTTTTTGAGACTCTCAGTAGCTCGTTTGAGCTAGAGAATATATTTGCTGGTATCTTAAGTGCACAGATGAACATAACCGCTCACTGAGTCGGAGCAGCATGTAAATGGCGGGGGCTATTTCGGTGGGACCTGTAACTGGCAAAGGGACCCACGTTTGGGAGCAGAAGATTTGAACAGAAAATTGTAATGATGAAGCCAATCAAGCTCATTAAAGCTGTTATTTTAATTCCATCTTGCATGACTGAGTATATTATTTAAAACAGCCGCGGCAGAGGGACTTCTAGTCTGTATGTGAATGAAGACTTCTGAGAAGCCTTTTAATTCTGAAAGGGAAAAAGTAACTAACTCAGCACTTTCCGAGCTTGTCACTGACACTGTTGAAGCTTTGCTGCTGCTGCTTCTCCCCAACTGTCAGGCTCCTGTCCTGACTCAGAGTAAATCATTATTATCAATAGTTATTGAAGGTAAATCTCTGCGTGTGTTATTCAGGTGAGAACATGCAGGCACTTGCAATGACAAACTTTCTTTCAGCAAATTCTCAGCTTTGCTTAACTCTCTTAGGTTCCCTTTTTTACAAGGAACTTCCTTTTTACTACCTACAAAATGGGTGTTTTCATTTAGACATGTGCAAAATGATGATCAAGTGGTGACTACCTCCACCTCTGAGCTCTTCAGCTGCAGGTGCGAAAATCCAGATGCATAGTTTGGAAGGAGCAATGGACCTTAAAAAGAAAATACTTCCCTCCTGAGCAAGTCCTAAACACATTTGCTTCTTTTCCCTCTAACTCACATGCCACTGTAAGGCCAAGAAGAAAAACTGCGGCTGCACATGCACAAATCGGTCCCAGCCAGCACCATGAAGGGTTGTGAGCCGGGCACTGCGTGCAAAAATGCCTGCTGATGTAATATGGCTGGGTAAAATAGTGGGAAATGGGTGCTACAGATAAAACAAAGCGCCGTAAAAATGCGTAGAAACTGAAAATGGGACGGTGAACTTTTTTCATCCTTTGTTGAACATGTTGGGATGAAAAATGGGAAAACTGGTAGGAAACACAAAACTTTTAGAAGTCTTTAAGGGTGACGAGAGGTTAAGAGACAAAGGTTGGGGTTACTGTGAGAATCAGAGGTTCAAGGAAGGCATTAATCAGTCAAAATCTCAATAAAGAAACACCATCTCTAAAAAAAGTCATCCCATTGTGAGCAGTAGGTGAGAATATTCAAATACCAACGAGATAATAAACATGGGACTGAGAAAAGTGAGTAGGGTATATTGGAAAGAAGATGGCCAAAATTAAAGGCAAGAGAAGAGCTGAAGAAAACAGAAGGTCTAAGTGATATCTGGCATCAGACCGAACCGTACCTTTTTTTTAAAGAAGCTGCTGAGATGCTAACCTGGAGATTTATGAAGCACAACATGCTAGTTACCTTCCAGCTGAGATGAGAAAGTAACTCAGCTGTGGAACTGTGATTCGTTTCTCCAAAATACAGAGCAAGATTTGTTAATTTGCAATGAGGAAGTAATATTGTCCCTTTAATAATGGATTATTTTATATCCCGGTCCTCCGCACGAGCCACCAGCCATTCAGAACCAAGCAGTGAATAAACAGGGGTTTGCAACATCAAGTATGATAAATAAAGAAAAGCCCATGTAGACTTTTGCATCATTACTATGCGTAAGTACCTACAACCAGGAGCTCCACATCTCCTCTGCCAGCTGGTGAATTCAAGCGTGATGCTGAAGTTTTAAAACACTGAAGCCTGGGCAATATTTTTAACAAGATGGATTGACAGTTCTAATAATTCCCAGATCCCAAACACATATGAAACGAGCCTTGATGAGAAAGGTCTGATTACAAATAACCTGCAGAGAGATGAAAGTTCGCTTTTAATATCTGGGTTTTTAAGTCTGCTTTAGACTTTCAAGAGGCTTCAAAAGAAGGCAAAGACTAGAAGAGAGTTTGATTTAATACTGTTAGATGTGTGAAATAAAATGCTGGACAATAAGAGATGTGAAACAAGCAACAAGTGCAAATGACTGAAATAAAATTAAAGAGCTAATTGAAAATAATGGAATTAAACCCTTTTTTGGTTGTTTTTATTCATCTGTTTTTCATCACTGTTTGCAACAGCGGTTTTTTTATCTTCTTTACTTTGAAGAACAAACTTTCTCCTCCATAAAAGACAATGATTTTAATCAGTATCTGAAATGTCGTTCTATGGGGATGTAGATGCTAGATGCCAGTCAGGAAGAGAAGCACCATCAACGTAAGCCAGCAGGACAGCCAGAGGGCTATCCGGCCTTTGTCTATAGAGCTTTCTGATACAACATCATGATACGGACTTACTTACTTTATCTCTCATTATAGTGATCCTCAATAACAGGTCTTTGCTTTCATCCTCTGTACTCTCTAAAGGAAATAGTTTTTTCCCCGTTGTAGCGCACACACAACGGTGCAAACCTCTGCCTCCGGTGAGTACCCACCGGGTAAAGGTAAACTGAAATCGTTGTTTTGAGAACAGTTTTTGCTCAGGTCATCCAATATGGAGTTACTTTTTTTGAAAAAAAAAAAAAAAAAAAAAAGAAAAGACTTCAGTGTGTGCTTAAACAGCTGAAGCGAAATGGGGTTCACATTAGACTATTTATGTGTTTTCCTTCTCATAATAGCAAAGGAGTGAGTCCACAGCAGTGGGACCGGTGTGAATGCAAACGTGCCGGTGTTACAGGGACACACTCTTCTGTGTTCCTGGTGCAATGCCGCCGTTGTGTGGGAGACCAGGTGTCCCAGCAGGAAAGCAGCTATCCTTATGGCTCTTCACCGTCCCTCTTCTCTTACCCTCTCCAGTGCCATTGCCCAGCGCACCTCCTCCGCGTTCCCCCAGCCGTTTTTGAGCTCCAGGGCAGGAATGGCTCAGCAAAGATGCATTTGCCCAAAGGGTCTACAAGGGCCAGAAGTCTGCAGTGCCTAGAAAAACAGAGTTGAGTAGCACATGATCGCAGAGTGCATCTGCAAGGGGATGTTACCTACGGCCTTTGAGTGAGGGAACGCTTTGCAGAGCAAAACTCAACCTGAGCCCACCAACCTGTTAAGTGCATTTTGTACAGAAACCCCACCACAAATCCCTGTCATCAGTGTTCAGAAAGTTTCCTCCTTTTTTTGAATGGAAGCTCACAGAAATAACATCGCCATGGGCATCAGAGCCAGGCGGCACGGTGGGTTCGGCTGCCCCGTGGCTTTAGGGCTTATTTATGCTTTACTCCATCCTGCACACGAGCAAACTGCTACCTTTCTCACGGGCAGCTTAATTTTAAATCTTCAAGGAGAATAGGAGAAAAGCCAGCTGAGAAAACAGGAGGACAATTCCCCCGCTTGTGGGAATGGTATTTTTTAAATGAAATTATTTCCCATGCGTACTGCTATGCTGCTTCTTCATTAGAGGGAGAGGAGAAGCATGTGCTCTTGCCCGACACCAAGCGCTCACGGTATGTGGGGTCTGCATAAAGAAGTCATTTCTGGGACTAAAAACCAAACCGTCACTGCTCACTGCTCCTTAAGTTTGGTGAAATATCCAATCAGTCTCAGTGGGGTTTTGCAGGAAAAGGAATTAACAAAAAAAAAAAAAAAAAGGGAAAAAAGGGAAGACAGAAAACCCACCAACCCCAGTGCGTTCCCGTAATGAAGGGTCTAAAAATGCCCCACTCATTGATGCAAAATTACAGTTATTGTTTATCCTCCTTCTACTTCACACAGCTTTATACAATACGCACGACGAAAAATACAAGCAAACAACCGACACATTAGTTAAGAGACCTTCCATTTTACTTTGGCAGTTCACGATAATGGAATTTAATTGTGGAAAAAGCTGAATAATTTTAGCTGAATGTCATTTGGTTCATTCAAACTGGGAATCAGGGACATTTTTAACAAAGGTTTTCAAACTTCTTTTGAAATCAGGAAGCTGCTGTGCACAGATAAGGGGAGAGGTTTGAGGATTCTCTATCAGAAATTTCAAGGTTTTTTCCATCTGTTTTTTCACATTAACTGGTAATTATCCAGAAAGGCACATAATAGTGCAGAAATGACAGAAGCTGACAAAGGTTTTCCTAAGATATGTAAATTGTCAGTGATAGGCAAGGTGCAACAGAAAGGCTTTCTACAGCACAATTATTTATGCCAGTTTCATTTGCTTTTAGGTAGCACTGATGGCACACCGCACCGCCGTGCTTATCACAGCCCCTGCACATTCCCTCCACCACCAGCACGCAGGAAAGATGGCAAAAACTGAGCTTGAAGGTTGGTGGTCTCCTCCGACTCGGCTATTTTATATTAAATACGTGTGCAGGTGTGCCTGTGTGTATAGATATTTCTGAGGACTCTCTTGTTTATTAGGACATTCCCCTTCGTTTCTCACGCTGCATAAATAAATAAGTGGTACCCTTCCCACTGAGACAGCTTCCACATATTGGTTATGGTAGGTCTATGAGTCCACCTTCCTCGCAGCAGCGTTATTTGAGGGAGGATGTGTTAAAAGGGGCGCTCAGCTGTTTGCATCTGACGTTCGTTAGCCCTTTTCACTGATTGCATGTTTTCAGCAAATAGGTGAGCCCGTTAAAGATGCTCAGATAAACGCCCTCCGCCAGCTGAAGAGCCCAGCTATCGCTGCGCAATGCTCCTCTTGCTGGGGTTGAAGAGGTGGGTGGTGGGACAGCCGCTCCGTCTGCTTTTAAAAATTCAGTGCCGCAATGGAATTATTACACGTAGGAGTGCAAAAATGCCACCCCTCCATGACATGGCCCTGCAGGTCACCAGGGTGGGCTCCAGGTCTTAAACAGGGTTTTAGACAAGTATTTTAGGTCTCTGCTATACAAGCAGAGGGACAGAGGGTGGAGGTTTGATAAATACCCCCTTTCAAAAGGAGGAGTTGGGTTTCTGAGTCCTTCTGGGAGGTTAATTTTTATTTAAGTAAAGCGTAAGGGGCTGTGCACGGGAGAAATTCCTGCCTGACCCTCGCCACATTCGGCTCATACCGGAATTACGGGCTTTAATTAATCTTTTCTGGGAATAGGACTTCGTATGTAACTACATATGTAACGAGAGGTTATAAGATCTTTAATGGATGAAAGGACTTTACCTATCAGTCCCTGATGTAGTGGTACCAGAGGTATTATGGTGGTTTAATTACTTTACATGACCACGTGAGTGATGTTAAGTTACTCTGATGGGAGGTGTTTCCATGTGTGTGGGGGGGTGGAATTAATTTCCTTTATGGTAATGTTAACTTAAGTAATGGGGGCTGTGAGCAAGTAAACGTGGATGCAACACAATAGATTTATACAGAAAAAAACCCCAAGATCGCATTTGAAAGTCAATGGGCTTAGCTATTAGCTATAAGGACCTTGTCTCCTATCTCGAGCTTTGTTTTCCCAAATCAGGAGGCTGCAGATCAAACCCGTGTAAAAGGCTTCGGGATGGAGGGGAAGGATCCGACCCACCAGAGCCGGCGGGGCTGCAGGCTGCTGCCCGAGGGGGTTCTACCCCTGCAGGAACCAGCCTGGGTGGTTACTTCTTCTCTTTCTTTATTTCTCTTTTTTTTAAGACAGGTTTTCTTTTAGGTGCTTTCATGCCATAAGGAATAAACAAAAACTTTCAAGAGCTGCTTTACTTGGTCAGGGCTTAGCTTCATCAGGAGGTGCAGGGTCGGAGGCTTTGGATGTAACGTCCCAGCTGCTGAGGAAATCGCGGCTGATTTTCGGGGGCTGTACCCAAAGACGGCTCCTGCGCTCGTGCCGCCTTTTGTCTCCCTCCTCAAACGACTCTTTCCTCTCCTGCCCACAGCTGCCTCTCTCTGCACAGCCCCTGGTAGTGCTGGAGGGACAAAACCACCAGCTCCAGCAGCTGACACTGGGCTGTAGCTTCACTGCGCGCTGGTAAAGCCCCCGACCCTCTCCTTTGGTGCCTTTCCCCTTCGTTGCACGTTTGGGCTAAGCAGTCACACCAACGTGACACAACACATCATCAATCATCAACCATGCCTATCTTTTTAAGTAGGAGCTGCTATATTATTAATTGCAAGGGGAGGGAATCCCCAGAGGAGACCCCACCTCAGCCCCAGGGGGGACCCCGGGACAAGACGGGGTGGGGGACCAGAGCCCAAGCCCACCTGGAAATGGGTTTTGGGAATACGCAGGTTATAAATCAGGTGTCTGGCCCGGCACTGTACTTCTGGTATTTTTACAGAGTATTTAGGATATTAAAAAATCGCCTGAATGTTAATTATTTCATTAAACGTTCTGGATTTGTTTTGGTTTTACTTTTTAGGTTTTTTAAAATAAAGTTTAAATAAGATAAAAACTGTCAGGCCTGTGAAGAGGGTCTTGGGTGGTTTGTGCACGGTGGAGCTGAGGGCGCGCTATTCTCATGTGCAGACGTCAGGTTAGAGCTGGCAAAAGGACTTTGAAAAGGCATGAAGGCACTTAAGGACAGAAACCTCTTTTACTGGGTAACAGATAGAGCTGGGCGAAACCCTGGGGGTGATCAATAAACAGTCACGGGAATGCAGCTTCACTACCGTTACGCGTTTCTGCGTTTGCTTGTAGTGACATTTTGGCCACCGTGTCACTGGCAGGCACGCTCCCGAGCAGAGTGAGGATGCTGCCAGCCCCCAGCCCTGGGTCCTGCCCTGAAAGCGAGTCCTGAGCGAAGTTTTTCAGCCTCGAACTACCACAAATAACCTGAAAAAAACAGAGGATCATCGGCCTGAGTCTCTGCCAGCCTGGAGCCTGATGTCCCCATCAGCCAATGCCACACATCTGCTTAGAGAGTGAAGGGGGGGAAAAGCATCGACACAACTCATGTGAGCAGTCGTACTTACCCAGCAGAGCTTAAATTTTGACCATTTATAATTACGGCAAAATATTCACCATCCATCTACAGCCAGAGATTTATTTACTAAAGCTATTCAGCAAATAATTGGGAATAATGAATCCATCAAAGGAAATTGTACACTGAAAAAGAGGTGAAATTCACGGGAGGAATTATTCACTTCAATTTATTCACTCAGCCCTGCTAGTAGAGAGGTGAAATATGGGCTTCAAGGAGACGGTACAGGCATGGGGACTGTATGCAACGGAAGGAGAGAAGGGTAAGAAAAAACACTGAGGCTGAAAAAAGCACTGCACCAAAACATACCCATTCCCGTGGCTCTTGCTGTCCTCTAATGACCCTAACGATGCTCAGCAGCCACTCGGGAAGTGCCAGTCTTCTGGCAAAGCGAGGCATGGCATTAAGCCCCCAAATATCTCTTCTGGTGCTTGAGTTTAAGGTTGACTACAATACGGTAGAGAGGAGAGCATTATGTCAGAGTCCGAGCTCAGAGCAGCAGCTCCCCGTAGCCGTGTTACGTACCCCGGGCTGAGATCTGTAATGATATAGGAGAGTTTTGCTCGCCTGCATCATTTTTCTTTGTAATGAGATGCGAGTGGTGGTCAGTTCGGCTGTTATGGGATTTCACTCTTGCAGACCTTCAGTTTTATATATCCGATGAGCTTCCTGTTAAAAGAGGGTGAGTTTAAAGATTAAGTAACATGCAAGAAAAACATTCCCCTTTCTAAAACCAACGTCCCTGTGCCCAAGCACTGTTGCCTACAAAATACCCTGCCCAGTTTTCCTTGTTCTGTTTTAATCAAGGACTCTGAATTTCAGTTCTTCTGATTTACCCAGTGGGGCGGTGGAAGGTTTGGAGTCAAAAGGGATTTCTGGAGGTGATGTGTTTTGCCTAAGGCCCTTGCTGCAAAATTTTGGACACGCTTTGAGCAAGCAATGCCACTCCTGAGACGTCTCTTCCCAGGGAAGCTGAAAATCATAAAGTAAATGGTCATTGGGGACGGCAGGAGCTCTGCATCTTTCTAGGTCATAAAAGGATGAAAAAAGAGCAATGTAGGAAAAAAAATGCTTTAAAATATCATGTTTTCATTGACCGAAACCTTCTAGCTTCTGCGATGACAGAGCTCCCAAACATCATGCCCAGCGTTTTGGGGGGAAAGGGGAGGGAATCAGAACAGGCAAATGTGGGGGTCGAAATGCACAGAAATGGCCTGAATGCATCGTCCGGATTATCTGGATTTTTTTCTGCAGCCTCTTGTTAGACTTCTTTGAAAGAAAAAAAAAAGAAAAAAAATTAAACATATTTCAGAGTTATTGAACTGTGCTCACATTAACTTACACTAAAATTATTTTTAATTAAAAGAACTTCCTCTGTTTGTAGCTGGAAGGTACTTATGTGAGATAAAAACTCCGTTCTAATAACGCTGAGACTAACCACCACTTAATTAGCATCACAAGTCAAGGCAGACTGAGCAGGAAGACGAGTGGGGAGGTGGGCTTGTGCTGCTGGGTGGGATTTTGGGCAGAGATGCTCCCTCCTACAGCAGCCCTCATCCCAGAGCCCACCCAGCACCGCGCGGCACGCCGGGAGTGGAAATCACACCTAGTAGTTGACACAGTTTGTGGCAAAAGCAATTATAATTAACATTATATTAAATATTAAGTCAAGATCATAAAATGTTGATTGGTACTGATTAGCTGTATAATCCATAATTAGAAATCACTGCACCCTTCACCAGGTACCGTAGTGCTTCGCTTATGATTTCACCGCTAAATTAAGCGAGTGATTCAGCTTTTGCTCTGAGTTTTACTTTTGCATTTAATTTAGGTCAGAACCACATTCAGGTGAAGGAAGGCACAAGACCTGCTCCTGCTGGGGCTGTTCCCAAATGCTCCATCCCAAAGGCAGCTCCCCATCACATCCGCGCCTGTGGGAAGGCGATGGCCAAATTCTCCTTGATCAGCCCCAGCACTGCTTCAGTTGTGTGTGCAAGACATAGGAAGATGAAAGCTCCTTGTGTATTTACTCACCCTCAAAACGACGAATGCAAAAGGCAGAGCCAAGGCTGTACGTGCCCTCCTGGCTGTTCTCAAGCCAAGGCAGAGAAGCCAGCATTAGGCAGCTCTGAGATAATGATTTATTGTTAGCATAAACCAGGAGTACACTGATACCTTAGCAAGGAGGGAGCAGACTCTGTAGTCTGATTTGCTTTTAGAAGACCAAACCCATCTGTGCATCGCCCATTAATGGGATGGAAACACCAACCCTTTGGTAAAACAGTTTGGACTGGACGGTGGGTCTGGGCTGGCGAGTTGCTGCAGGAGGGCGAGTTATTCGAGGTGTTTAGGAAGGCTTGCTGCAGCAGCCCTGCCTCCCTGAAGAAAGCCTTTCCCTGACTTTATGGGTCCATTTATCATGGATATCCGTTTATAATGGATAATGTCACCATTGCACACGAGGAAGCATTCAAGTTTTGTTAAACTGAAAACCAAAATCCGCTAACCATAAGATTTTATGTCTTTGCTACTGTTTTTCAGTGGCTGCCTTGGCTGGAGACCCGTTCATGATTTTGCATAGCATTTCTGGATAAAAATAATAAAATTCGACAGATAAAATCCCAAACCCGTGGCAGCCTGGCCATCAGGAGGAAACCAGCTGTACCTGCTTGAACTCTGGCAGCCTCCTTGCAGCGCCCAAGGCGAGCTGGTCCAGAGGGAGCTTCACAGGCTGAGCTCGGCGCCCGCTGGCAAACCCAGGGCTAGAAAGAGAAAATACACTGTAATAATTTTTCTTTTCCGAGGGGGCTCTTTGGAGTCCTATGGAAGAAATCTCTTTATTCCTTCTGCAACTAGAGTACGTGCTGTTATCTTTTGCACCGATTAATATTGCCTGGGAGTGGAGACGAGATGCTGGGCAGACCACGACGCTCTCAATCAATTAAATCAATGCAGTTGTGACGCTCCACCGATTTTCCCTAACCAAGGGTTTGGCCTAAAAAGGCAGCGTACACAGCGTTACGGAGGACACATGGAATCACAGATAACGTGGCTCATGGTCAGGCTGAGAAAAAGAGGAAAGCTGTGCGCCGGGTCTTCATTTCCCTGCGATGGGCACCGTGGGATGCAGCCCTGGACAGGGTTGGGGAGGGACTGCACCCCGTGATGCTCACACACTTGGTCCCACACCCTTTTAATTATTCTTCTTTTTATATCAATGCTTACATTTTTGTTTAAATGATGGCTTTAAGCCTGGACAGCTTGTCTCCTTTTTTTAAGAGCTGCTTTGGGTTAGTCCAGTGAAACTCCACCGTGGTCTCTCCTTCGCAGGGACTGCCCTTGCTGAGCTCCTCGAGCAGCCGTGTGTCCTGGGCAGATCTTTACCCGTCCTACTAGGAAGCACCCAAAAAACCAGGGTCACTCACCTCCTTCCCCGGAGTGTCCGGCAACTCAAAAAAAACAAAAGAGAGGACAAAACCTTGGGTATTCTTTGCTGAAATGTTTATAGTGTAGGGGTTACCTCTGAGTCAGCAGCTAAATAGGCAGATATTTGAGAAGATTCCCGTGCCACGACTATCCGAAGCAAGGTATTTCTACACTTTCAGGACTTTCATTAGGGGAAAAAAAAAAAAAAGGTGTAAAAAATGCAGAATTTCCTCCTTGCATATCACCCTCACATGGGCAGCATCAAGTGCAGGCGGCTGCCACGCTGCTGGGCACAGGGTGCTGCATCCTCGTATAAAACTGTGTTTGCATCCACTTTACATCCCTCATCTCCTATCTGTGATGTACAACAAATCTGTCCACGCAACAGACAGCCTGTTGGCTTGTGTAATACTAAAAATGTCTATTTTTCGCCTGCAGAACCAATGCATTAACTCAGAAAGCGCAGCAGAATGAAAGCCTGGAGTCGCTACCCACCCACCCACCTTGGGGTGCTCCGACCGCCGCCGTGGGGCTGCGCGGGTCTGGCCGCCCTGGAGCCGAAACGCCGCTCGAGTAATGGTGCTGGGATTGCTGCAAAAGCAAGGAAAAAACCTCCTCTCCAAAATGGCTGCAAAGAGTAGGTCTCTGCGGTCCCTTCTTAAACACTGGAGATATTTTCATTTTAAATTATCTACTTAAAGGCAGGTTTAATCTCAAACCAGCATTTTCCAGGTTGGTTTTTTTTTTTAAAAAAAACCACCTTCAAAAATATCTCAAGTTATTTCTCTTTCATTTTTTTTCCCAATTAAATTAATTTAAAATGAGCAAAAAATGTTTCATACCCTGAGATCCTGAAACCTCCCGTGTCAGCTGAAACCGGCACTTCTGCTCTCAGCTTCAGCCCTCGCTGCAGGCACCTCTGCTGTGAAACCTTTGAAGTGTTTGTGGCAGAGGCAGAGGCACTCTGCAGAGAAAGAAGCCAGTTGTTTTATATGTATTTAACGTGTAAAGTGTGTGCATGCGTGTGTTCGTGTTAGTATAACATGGATTTTTGCAATGCATATGGCAAGATGTAGAAGAGTTCTTGACTTGCAGAACAAAATTGCAGGAAAACCCACCATCTGCCTTGCTGAGAGCATCCATCAGGTGCCTTTTGCCCAAGCCTAGGTCACTTCAGCATCATCCTGAAGATACAATTGAAACTATCTGCTGACCTTCAGAGGGACTGAAACAGTTCATTTAGTTGTGCCTACAGGACTCACTTGCTATCCCCTCTCCCAGCATCAGGATTCACTCTTTTAAAGCTTAGAGGAAATAACACCACCACGAAAGCACGAAAACACTGGGAACAAAGTGGTTGTGAATGCCCACCCCGGCTGGGAGCTGCAAAGCAGCTGACATATAACTGTCCTGCATTTATTTTGGGGATGTGACGCAAGAGCAATGCAATAAATTTGAGTAATGGTTAGGTTTTGGAGCTAATTATTTGACTCACCAGGTAACAACCTTGATTCTGGAAGCGAGGTGTGTGGTTTGAGAGGCAGCATCTCTGCCTGTGTAAGAAATGATCTGATGTGAAGGCTCCACCTCAGCAAGCAGTAGGACTAATTCAGTGGCTGATTTGTCGAAATTGTTAAATTTCCCTACTTTTTTTGGCAGGGACAGATTCAGAATTGGAGCCTCTATTTCAGAATGAGCTGCATTTATTCACCATGCACTGCAATTATTCCAGCCTGTAACTGATGACGTTCAATCAGCAATAAAAGCTTCAGACCCTAAAGCAGCCAGTTCAGCCTATGTTACTTGAGCAGCATTTCTGAACGGTTTGGTGACCAACTTCTCCCATGGAGTGGTTTTTGAATAGAAGAAAAGTACAAAAGATTGCTAACAACATCTGAAATGGAAAAACAATTACGTTCTGTGACTCTACAAAAATATTTCTGAGGACTGGTAATGTATTTTGCCAGGGTAATGTCCCTATTCTAGGAGTGGTTCTTTCTTCTCAGCATTTGTTGCTTTTTTTAATGTAACCCACACAGGGAAATACTGGAAAATGGAGAGGGAAAATATAATTAACCCAGTGTTTTTCACACAATTGCCCTTTGTGCTACTTTATTTTTATTTTTTTCTAGCTTTTAGGAAGCCGTCATTAATCTAGTCAGCCAAGGTCAGGTGAGACTTTTTTTCTTCTTTGCAGACCTTGAAGCTTATAAAGCTTCAATTTACTCTTCCATAACCAAATGGTTAGTACCTACCAGTTGGGTTAATTAGAGTGCATTCTTTACAGCTCTGATAATAATCACTACTACACCATCATAGCAGTGGCTGTAGACTATTTTTTTCATTTGAAATTTCTTTTTAACGGTAAGTATTTACATAGTCACACTGTTTAAACCACTGGTTCTTTTGGGTTCAGCCAAGGGTTCATGCGATCATACCTGGAAATATCACGTTCCAGAAGAGAAGAGCATCACCTGCACTCATGACAATTCCCAAACTAAATGCAGCACTGTATCTTGGATATACCTCAAAAACAGGTGACTTTTTTTTTTTTTAAGAGGAAGAGAGAATATTCATAGGGAAAAAAAAGATGAGAACAGAGAAGATATTGCTCAATATCCAGCATTAGAAATGGGATTTGCCAAGCAGGGTGAAAAGGAGCCTTCCCCAATCCATTCAGTGTGTGGTTATTAGTACTGATAACAGGGCTCTGGCTCCCAAGAGGAAGGGTGGGGAATGAATTAGGAAACAAATACATTTCTGTAAATAATTTTTTTTCCAATTCAGAGGTTTTTTCGGAAGTGGGAAAAAAAAAAATCTGCTTCTCAAATGTCAAGTACTTGAAAGACTAAAAATAGATCACCGGAATAAATAAATTAACCCAGAAGACAGGACTGATGCTCTGCAGGCATCAGGGATTAAATAAATTCACTAAATTCAAAGTGGTATTCCAGATAAGAGCTCTTTGTGCTGCAGCATGTACAGCTTATTGATTATAGGATTGAGGTGCTGTGCACTCTTGTAAAATGTACTCTGGCTGATATGACTTAATCCTGCAGTAATGTACAGCCCGGTGCACAAAGCATGGAGCTAACTTATATTTTCTTATTTATTTTAATTTTGTTTGTGTCTTAATTTGCTGCACCGCATCTGTGCCCTCTCCCACCAGCACTTCCCCGGCCAGTGTTCGCTCAGGATGAGTGATGAGAGGCATTTCAGAAGGCGCTGACTCAGCAGGATGAGGGCTGGGCTGCCCAATGGAAGCCTGCAGGATGCTAGCCATGGCAATCTTCCTTGGTTATCTTCCATAGGGATGTAAAGCCTGAGCACTTCACTCTTCCATCACGTTGCATGGGCTGGCTGCAAGGACGAGTTGCCCGGTTGACGTAGGGAGCCTTGGGGAGCAGCTCAGGTGCAGATACTTGTTCTGCAGACCTCCACATCTTGTTCCGTGACTCCACCAAGGCAGTAGAAGTGTGTCTAAGCAAGGAGAAAACACTACCCGCCCAGACAAGATGGATTCTTTTGGGCAAAAAAAAAAAGTAGAAAATTTTGTAAATCCTGTTGGTCAAAGTAAACAATCCCGGAGGGGCTTTTATGCACCTAGCTGGAGAGAATTTTCAGCATGTTCCAATTAACCTGTTTTTTCATAGCAGAGGGTGCTTTCACCCTCCTGGTCAGATGTTGAACTGCTAGTCCCTTCACGCTACTACAGAAGACATTTCTTTCCTCCTTTGGAAGCTCTCCTGCCTCTGGCGCTCAGCCCAGCTCTCCTCCGCAGGTTGCTCTGAAGAGCCAGCAGACTTCTCTGAACGTGGACTTTTACCATATAGTTTACCAAGAAAGAAAAAATCCTCCAGGCCTCTGGTGGTGCAAGAAAGCAGCTGGGCACAGCAGTGATGCTCTCATGGCGTGCTGGTCTCCTGGTCTCCTCGGGTTGCTACTCATCACCCAGCACCTTCCCAGCCTCGGGGCGTCCTAGTTTTCTGCACCACCAGTTAAAAAGTTGGTCTGATCAAGGGGAAAAACTTTTATCATTAATTTTTGTCTCCTTGGTATGAGGGAACAGTGGAACGAAGGATCTGCAGGGGCTTGGTTTTTGGGTAACCTCCCCAAATTCCCATATCTCCCACAGCTTTGGCAAATCTCCCAATATCTTATTTTTTACCAAAATCAAGCCTCTTAATTTCAAGACATACAGTCTCTACTACATAACACTGCCTCCTGAGCATGATCCACAGGGCCTGTATTTTAACACCCAAGATTCATTAATATTTCCTGCAGAGTGTTCAGTAAGTAGCAAATAAAGCAGGAAGCGTCCCAGATGTTGGAAAGAAAAAATGGAATTATTCATTGCTTACTAACGTCAAATGCTAATGTGAGAAAAGCATCCTTGAAGAAATCCTTGACTAAAATTCATCAGTGATGTGAAATCACTGTTTTAATTATGCATTTTTGAATGTATTTATTAGTCCCGGTTCTGATCTGACTTACAGATGTTTAACAGTGATAAGGGTCTACTGCAGTCTTTGGAATTACTCATGATTTATAATGACAAACTTGGATCAGAATTAGGTCCTTGTCACTACTCTATAATATCCTTTTATCAAACTTCTTCACATTCAACAGATGAAAAGAGACGCTGGCTTCCGCAATTTCAAACCCTACCACGGAGTCCATTAGCTTGTTTTTTGAAATTTCTCCTCCAGAAATGACGATTCTCACACAAAATTTTGTCCGCTTGAGTTATATTTGCCACAAGAAACTTGAAAGCCAGGGAATTAGACTCTCTAGTCCACCAAAATGATGTGTTTGGTTAACACTTGTGCTGGCTACAAATGTTGCATTTTAATGCAGGAGGTAATTAATTTAGTTATGCTAGTCCATAATCTCATCCTCTGTATCCTTATTGTTGTGACTATTATATAGAGTATGCTCAAGACCAGAGGGGTTTTTTTAAAAAAAACCCCTCCGTTCAAGAATGATTCAAGAAGTCATGTGTTTTTCACCAGAATGATGGAGTTTTAAACTATTGCTTGTTCTAGAGCTGATCCAGAATGAGCAAGTCTCCAGGGATGGTTTACTCCCTGAGGCATGAATGCATGATTAAGCTAAACGTATTCCATAAATGCCTTGATGACATTAAACTAAATTTTTTAAAGAACAGATGGAGAAAGTTAATAAATATTTCATTCTATAATATAAAACTCACTTCTATATTCACAAATTCAGGGATCCTCGGCTTCACAGATATCAATAAGTCTGATGGATTTCTTGCTGCATTCTCATTCTTCTGCCCTGGTGTCTCTTATGGGATCATCATTTCTGCATGCTTGGATTGTTTTATGGGATCAGTGAAAGGCAAGTGACTGTAAATCTTGACCTCTTCTGCTCCTGGATTATATACTTTTATTCTTTGTGACCATAAGTGTTCATCTCTACACTGAATAGATAATTAAATGACAAAAATTATTCAAAGGGAATTTATAGTGAGAAATTATCACTTGAAGAACGGATGGGAACAGGCATAACCCAAGGAGATATTGGGGAAAAAAAACCCCCCAGCTTAGAATGGCCAAATAAGATACTGAAATACCTGTGTATTTGTAAATATCACAAAACATCTATTCACTGGGAAAAAAACATTATTTTTACCTGTGTATACCAATTCCATTCAAACAAAATTTCTATTAAGGGAAAACAGTGTGAATTTTGCTTAAGAACTGTAGACCAAGCCCGTTATTCATCTGAAAGAACTAATCTTTACATGTGGGAATTACAATTTCTCACCCTATGTACGCCATGAATCTTGTAAAAGAATAATTAGAGCTTGCTCCAAAAGGAAAGAAATGCCAGACTTGAATAATATTTTAGGAAGAGCATTAACAAAAATTTTTATACTGCCAACAATTTTCACTGCTTCCTAGAAGAGATTTACATTACATTATTAATTAACTATACTGAGTCAACAGCATGACATAACGCTTGGGAGATACATGTTTAGCACAAACTATGACGTTCACGAGAAAAGCACGCCATTTTAGGAAGTTTGATTTAAAATTTATGCAAATGACTTCAGCAAGCGAGGGCCCAACAAACTGCTTCAAAGCATCAAGATCTAGCCCAAAAAACACGACAAGACCAAATCTTTGTCATTTCTCAAGTGTCTTTACAAACCTCCGCGTACACAGTGTAAATTACTTCACCTCCTGTGCCTCGATAGTTTGGTATAAAATGAGTATGCATTACTCTTAGTGGGACCGCTGCAGTCTGTCAGACAATGTCCACCGGAGCTGTTGCAAGAATTTAAACGTATCATCTCAATGGTATACAATTTGTCTTTTTGGAGCTGACTCTTGTGCTATGTCTGTAGAATACAACAAGGTCCCACGGTCTACCAAAACAAACAAAATAAAAATTAATAGTGCTATTGTTCCCACTCCCTTTCCCCCAGCTCTGACCGTCTTTCAGGTTTTGGGCTGAGAACCCCCGCAACACTGCGTCCGGGGAAAATAGTAAATGCAGAGTAATGTGGTGCTGTAAAGAAATGCTAATTAATTCATGTTATGTTTCATGCTACAGAAATTGGTTTATTCACTTATTGAAAGTTAGGTTAGGTCCAGGTACATTTGTATCTTCAGAATCAGGGCTTTTAACGAAAAAAAGTTTCTCATGTTTCCCGACATCCCATTAAAACGGTCGTCCTTTGACGTCAATTAGAGCCAGCTAAAAAAAAATCAGCCTTAATTGCTTTTCAGAAATAGACATTAAAGCATACACCGTCGCAGCCAGATTCGATTACCTTTTACAAGAAACAAGGATGCTGGGAACGCCATAAAACTCCAGCTCTGCTGAATATGGATGCGGGGCTCTGCTGACAGCCGGGGGAGCCGGGGGAGCTGCTTTTCACAGAGAAGGCTCTTCCTTGGGCTGCAGAGAAAACTGATGCAAAACCCATAGACACATCTAAATTTCTCCAAAGTGTAAAAACGCTGAAGCTGGATGTTCAGCTGGGGCTGGTTTTGGACTGACAGTGGTTGGATGCTCAGTGCTCCATCCCTGCCTCCATGTAAGAGTGGGTGTAATCATGTACCTATGCTGACAATTATAGCTACAAAACAGATCTAGTCCTCAAAACTTGTGTATGTTTCATTACAAGGAGCGTCACCAATTTTCTCAAAGGCCTTCTCCGAATTTGTCTTACTCCAGGGACTTCATAATGTCTCTGCCGACCAGGTAGAAGAGGAGTCCAGAAAGTAAAACCAGGGGCACCCCTGCTGCGGCGAACATGAACGACCACCCGTAATACACGTGCACGGGTACGTCGTCCATGCACTTCTCACTTCTCTCCAGAAGGATGTACTTCTGAAAATCAGCAGCAAACTCCTTCCACATCACGAAGAGAACTATGAGCAGGAGAAATAAGCCTCCTGGAAAGAGAGACAAAGACGAGTTATTCTCTGCTTACTACCAGCATATGAAACACAGAAATAAGGTTGAGAAAAGATCGCGACAGATTTCCATTCATTCTTGCAGGTCCTTTGCATCAAAGCTTAGTGGTGCAGAATTACTATTCATGACATCGCTCTGCAGGTTCCTGGGAAAGCTGAGCTCACTCACCATGGGAGAGACCCACGCCACTGTGACCAGCTCCTGCCCAGCCGCAGGCACACTGACACCTTGTGCTTTAACCGCTGGCACTACTGAGGGCTCCATTACAGCTGGATACGGCCATGGAGAAACCGTCAGGAAGACGGCTGATGTTCACAGCAGGGATCTGCATGAGGCTAACTGCATTCCTGTCTTAAAGGTGGCTTGTTTTGCCTTTTTTATTTTCAGTTTGTCTGAGATGAGTGAGAAAGCGAGACGAAGACTTACTTTTTCCTTTTTTTATTTACCCTTCCAAGTAGCGTCAGATCCAATTTCCACCAGAAAAGCAAAGATACGGGGATCAGTCCTGCTGATGGCAAGCATTATCCAGCATCAAACCTGCTACCCGCAGCCCCGGCGCAAGCAGAGCCCATGCAGACGCCGAGCAGCTGCTGCAGCTCGTGGCAGTTCCCCTTCACGTCTTGTGTTACCCTTCCTTAAACTGATCTTTCCAACCAAGTATTAAAACACGTGGCATGGAGTACGGGTGATCCTATTTTGCAGAGAAATAACACATAATAGAGTGGAAAAGGCATGTAGCCATGAGATATTAATCTCAGGTGGGCTACTAAATAACAGAATAATAAAAAGAATAACGAACAGCTTATACCATGAGGCTAGAAAGTCTTTTTATTGGCGAGTGAGACTTCCTTTGCCCTCCCCTGGAGCCAGATGGGAGGAGGGCTGAGGCTACGCTCAAGCCTGAGCAGTGAATGCAAGGTCAGCATCTCGCTTAGAGAGAGTCTGCTCTCCTCGGAGCCTCCCAAGCCTTGCAGGATGCCTGTGACCCAAATAGCAGATCTCCCATGAGACCTTGCCATCTCGTATTTCCAGATGCATACCCATCGAAGGTCAGCTTTTGCAGGAAGAGCCTGGTCACATCTGAAAAGCACGTGGCAAACAGGCACCTCCCGGACCTGGCGCAGCCCCCGGCGGGCTCGGGGGCTTCGGTGCCTTAATAGGAATCTCCTTTCCCCATAATTCAAAGTGATGGTGGTCGGAGGCTGCAGGTCTAGCTCCCCCGTATGAAGCAGATGACAAAATCTAGAGTAGCCCCAACATTATTTACTGTGTCGCATTAAAGAATATATATAGTGCATTTTACAGTCAACATATATTAAAACTAAATAGTGACGGTGCTATGATAGATCTGAAAGCACTTCAGTAATATCTGATCTCGCTACATCACGGCTAGAAGCTTGCTTTTTTAAAATGGTGCCATATAACATACAGATATATGCACATACACACACATATATGAAAGAAATACATCACAGGTTATAATATTTTTATAGCAGAAGCGAACAGTTCAAAATTAATTTAGCTGACAAGTTACCACACAGTTCTGTGGATGTGTTGTGGCTTCTGCTGGATTTAATTTCTCCCCTTGCAATTTTTAAATCAAAGGTAGCTTGCACTATATTTAATTATTCTTCCTGGCAGCTTATACACTACAAAATCCAACTCCCATGCTAAGCAAAGGAAGCGGGTAAAGCTTGACATTGATATATCTGCTTAGCAATGATGGTTCCTGAAACCTCAGTCAGAGAAAACATGTCAGTGTTTAACTGTGTTTCTGCTTCTAATGGATATAAGCACATCTGCTGCTACAAACCTCCGCTTCACATCTTGTAGCCAAAAATGAGACTTATGTGAAGGTATAGAGGGTTCAAAGCCCTCGCTACGTGTTATATAGAAGTTGAAGCTACCCATCCTAAGCTGTCACGTCTATCAAACTGCCTCCTATACCCTAAGACCGCAGATTGAATCTTAATAATAAAAAATTGGTGTAACCGTATGAATATAGTTTACGCCACCTCACGCTGTTATTTCAAGCCGTTCCCCCTTACATGGAAAAGTCCTTACGTTTGCCGGAGAGGCAGGCTAGGAGTTAAATAGCAGCTGTTGTAACATTTGCATGTTCATTGAGATTTTGATACCACTTGAAATTAAGTGCACAAATAAATATTTTACACTTAATATGATAGTTGTATGCTTAAAATACCAATTATTCTACTATAAGAAAACGATTGCATGTTTAAATAGTCACATGCCCTTTACAAAATACAATATATTGATAAGAAGGCAATTACGCCTTTATTACTGATGTAATTTAAAATTAAATTAATTAGATAGCAACTGAACCTTGAAAAGTGCTCTTTTAAAGATCAATTGCTATTTCATTAACTTATAATACCTACCGTAAGAGACACAAATAAAAACGCAGCCCCAGCGGGACAGAGGACACAGGTACGGTAGCGTACTTTTGAATTCTCCTACTTTTCTTTAAATAATCAGGAGTTTTGCTTTGAACTGTCCCAGGACAATCTAGATGGCCTAAGCCTCATTTATTGAAGAAATCAGATTAAAACCTACCAGTTCTTACTGAGGAGGATGTGGGGAAGCCCTACGAGTGGGTGGCACCGTCCCCGAGCTCGCCAGGAGCTAAGGATGGGGAAACAATCCCTCGCCTCACCCCAGGAGAAGCGCCAGGTCTCGATATGGAAGGATTTATTATTAAACAGGTACTGGAGGTGATGGCACGGCCACGGCATCTAAATTAAGAACATTTTCACACTCTGGGAAAATGACAAGAAAATGTAAAGTAAGCAGCCTTCTTCCCTGGAATAATTACAGCTGAGTGGCGAGGAGTCCCTGGGATTTACACCGTCTCCTCAGTGAGAAAAGCAAATCAAAAGGGCAGGTGCAGCCGAAGAAGGACGGTGGAAGCGCAGAAAGGGCAGCTCACTGAAAACTGTTCGGCAAAAAAACGCTTACTTGGAACAATCACAAGTGTTCATGAAACTGCCTAAAATTTGTCACGCTTTTAGACATTAGTAGACTCTTCATAGTGAGAATATCAGGATGTTTCACTCCCATATTACCAAAATAAGTGTTTGGCATTTTTGTTTTAAGAAGCTATTTTATTTTGGATATTTCATCTTTTGAACACTTTACCACCTCCTTTTGGGGGCTTTTAGTCTCAGCCGCAGCAGGAAGACATCTTTCCTGCCAGCTCCAAATGGCTTTTTGTGTACAGAGACAGATTTCCTCCTGCCTTGGGCAGCAAAATGAAAAACTGAAAAAAATCTGGTCTTCTGCCCAAGAAATGAGCCCGGCATTAGCACACGTGCCTGAGACGCAGGACGTGTGTTGGGTTTGGGTAAGTGTAAGTGAAGACCTCATCAAACTAGACCATCCCCACGCTCCTCTCAGCATCCCTGTGGTTTCTACCACTGGAAAATTAGCCAAGTGATCTCTTTCTTTCTCTCCCTTTCCCTCTTTGCCTTTGTTCATTGTCCATTTTCAATATGGAAAAAAATTAACTGCGAAACTCCGTCTCGTAACTGATGAGGTTAATGGCATCTTCTGGGGAGGGGGCAATTGCAAGAAAATTGAAGCGGGGTATTAAATCTTTCTCCTTCGTACACTGCTAACTGCAGGACATCGAACCCCGGGGCTCCATCTCCCCCTCCCGGGAGAGCTGCACCTTCATTGTGAGTAAATTGGAGTCGGGCTTTTTCTTTCTCTCACTTTATATCCTTGTGACACCTTTATAGCTGCTAATTGTAGGGACAGGTGAGTGAACTCAATCTTTAACTCTTATTCTATGGAAGCTACTGAACTTTCGTGTAATCTGCTAATTACAAGAAAAATGAACTTTGACTCCTTCGCCTTTCTCACTAGTTGCCTCTTACGGATGTTAATAACAAGGAAATGGAGGGGTGATCTTCAGCTGCCCTTCCATAACTGTGAGTCTTTAGTGCACGTGGGGAGCCTGAGATTGCCAAAATAGAGATGCTTGATTTGGGAAGAGGAATCTGAGCACAAAATTCAGCACTTTTACTCATAGGACTGGCAAAGCGACCTTCTTTTTAATGCAGTCGGCTCACACTGAAGAACAGGTTGGTCTCAGCACACGCTGTGCTCCTCTCGCAGGACCATGACACGGCTCTGAAAGCACAGGAAAGGCTTTGTGCTGCCTTTGCCCACTGGAAGCAGCCCACAACCACAGCGATCCTGCGGCTGCGGGATGGTGTGAATACGCCTGTGCACGCCGCACAAGTGGGGATGCTGGAGAAACAGCATCAGGACCACAGCGGCTGGACAGAGTGTAGGCTGTACATGGTTCACCGTGTATTTGGGCTTCCCAGCGTAAGGCAAGCTGATAACAAGCTCCTCTTTAGGTTGCTTAACATTACCTGGGACACGCATCCTTATTGCTTGCTTTAAGAACTCACCGTACACTCAGGCTTTGCCTGTGTGTTCCCTCCAGAGCAGCCTCCCCACCCCTGAGCAAGCCATCAGGCAGAGCTCAGGTCATTTTTTCACTTAAGCCTACAGCTATGCAGCTGGTCCGGACATATTAGGGCAGCGCTGCAAGCTCAGTAATTGCCCTAGGTCGGGATGAAGTGTGTGCTCACTTCTAAGCTTTGTCGCTAAAATGCCCAAAGGAAATGGAATCCAAGGAGTACGAGCACAGAAAACCACGAAGCACAAGCACAGAAAACCAAGGAGCACAAGCAAAGTTGTCTCAGCAATTCAGTTTCCAGAAGCTGCAGTGCAGCGTTCACCCAGCCCTCTCGGTGACATTGTAGTGATAATTAATCATATAGTCATCTGACTATTGAAACAAGGGGACAATTAGTCGCCAGGCAGTAGCTGCCTCCCTCCTTGCAAGCACTGAAGCTAAGTCTGAGATTAGAAGGAAAGCAACACGCCAGCTATTTGCTCATGCAATTCGGGTGCTTTTGGGAGCAGGCTGGCAAGGATAACTGCTCAGCTGGGGCAGTAGATGTGCAAATGCAAGCGGCAGCAAACGTCAGGTGGGCTCCGGCTGTATTTCCCGAGTCACCCAGCAGAGGAAATCAAGGGGGATGGCTCTGGTCCTTTGAAAGGGCTCTCAGAAACACCACCCACTGAGCACTACATTTGTTACGGTAGCTGGCAGACAGTCAGATTTGTCCTCTTGAAAGTACAGTAAATAAAAGGCATCTCAGAGAGGAAACCCAAAGGGATCTAATTGAGCGATAACAATCTTCACCCTTAGGCGTTGAATTCCCCCCGGCGACGGGGGGGCACACGTAACTCCTCAAGATCGTGTCAGGCTGCTTATCCATAACGCGCTTGGGAGCGCATTTGCACCAATAATACCTTTAGAGCCTTTTGGTGGCAAATGTTGCATCGTTTATGCAACGATTAACCACGGCTGCGATTTCATGACCTCAGCATGGGCTGCTACCGAAAGGGGCAGAGGGAGTTTATGGAGAGAATAAAGTTGCATATAAAGGATGCCCTGAGAGGCCGGGGCGTCTTGCAGCCGTGGTGCTCCATCTCACCATCCGACTGCCAGACCACGTTCCCACTCTACAAATTGCCAGCATTTTCACACTTCCTCAAGGAGAGATCATTTCTGCAAGAGAGGTTAATTAACACTGACCCGCAGGCCATGATTAGAAGACAAGACATGCTTTCTCCTGTGTCGTCTCTCCACATCCTGCTATCCAAAGGAAAGGGATGGCTAGGGAGTTGAAGCTGTATTAAATCTATTGTTCCTACTGCTTAGCGCAATTACGCAAAATATTTTTAGAAGGGATAGCGAGACAATAACCATGGAGGGATGCATCCCAAATCCATCAGGAAGCCAGCGTCAAGCAGGATCCAGAGGTCTGAGTTCGGGATAGCCCCACCAAAAAAGAGGATCAGCTGAAACTCTAAGCAAACTTTGCTGAAAATGCTGAAATACGACTGCATTCTCCTAGTTATCATTTAGCCTGAAAATATAGCAGGAAGTCTCTTCCAGCTGAACTCATTCCTCCTAATGACAGTTAATAACAATGAGTGCTGTTCAGATTGAAACTGCATTAACACAAACTTCAATTTAAACAGCAGCATCTTTGTCTGATGCCAAGAGGTTTATGTGATGCATAATCAGCTCTTCTAAAAAAGCGTCACTTGCTATGCCCCAGCCTTTTAATCAAGAAGTAGTAAAATAAAGTGCAAAACCAATGAAAAAATGGAATGCGGTGATTCAATATTACTCGACATCCTCTTCTGTGTGATATTTTACTTCTCTGGCCAGTGTCAGAAGGTGACCGATCTCAGATTTTTCCATTTAGGCTGAAAGTTGAGTGTTTTGAAGGGGTAGGGCTTTAACTGAGGTAGCCAGAGTGTCACATCTGAGAGGATGCAAATATTCAGCCCTAGTCTCACAAAAAGAGATGACTTCAACGCACACGTCAAGCGGCCAACACTACTCAGTAGAAGGCATTGGTACCTGATGGAGATCTGATAGCAAGACGTCGTGCATTCCCAAATGAAATCCGTGTGTGTAAAACCACATGGAATTTGCCTTTAGAAAAATTAAGCCCAACCAAGCATTTATTAAGCTGTATAAAGGAGAGCTACGCAGATACCCACAGGCTTGCTGCCCACGCTTCAATAACTGAAGACCTGGAGGCAAACGGGAAATTGGACAAAATGCAAAGCGAATTAGCAGCAGCAGGTAGGGCCACCTTGATTTAGTGCCTTCCAGATTTTTTAGACAAATAGATAGATGTCATCTAGCTTCATTTTAACAAGCAGCTCAGCTGGCATCACGTGGTTAATTATTAGTACATCTGGAGGAGATAGAAATTAGGAAAGGAGCTATAAAATGGATAGGGAGCTAAATAATGGGGGAAAGGGGTAAAAGGTAATGATGGTAGGGCATGGTGAGATTGGGAGGAGTTTAGGTGGAGTTTCTCCAGGGTCAGTGTTGGGCCCTCTCTTGTTAAATCTTTTCATTGATGTTCTTGGCCCCAGGAAACTTGAGCACACTCAAAAGCCAAACTGGGACCAAAGACACTGGCTTGTGTTTAATTCGTGCCGTGTATGAGGAAGCAGGACCTGGTGCAGGATCTGTAATTAAGCACTGTTTTTTCAGAGAAAGGTCTGATTTCATTATGAAGTCCTTTGCTTGGCATGGCTCAGCTGAGCTCCGGCCTTTAGCTGCTTGAGTCACAAAAAAGCTTTTTTCTGAGTTTGAGTCACAGTTATAAATCAAGTATTTCTTCTAGTTAAGCCAGTTATTCCTTCTCACACACAAAAAAGGAAAAAGCCCAAGTGATAATTCAGTGGAATCATTTGTAACGGCAGTGGGAATAATGAATAAATGCCTATTTTTAGTTCATTTTCCTGCTGTGCCACTGCTTTATCTTTTCAGGTTTTATTAAGCCAGCCCTCCCATTTTGAATCACTGGGTATGCCTTTCATCCCTCAGTGGGTTTCCAGCTCTACCAGACATTAACAGCAGAGACAGGAGAGGCCCAAATGCAAAGACTGACTCAGGGGACAGAGCGTGGCTGATTGCTGCCCAGGGTTAACGCTGCTACGGACTTTACTAAGATAAAAGGCTCTGCTCCTCTGCGTTGCACAGAAGAGTAGGGGGAAAAAAAGTATTTTTCCCAATCCCCGGCCTCCCTAGGACTAAGGACTATCTTGCTAAAGCTTGGCTGAGCATAGAGGTTTATTTCCAGTGGGGGAAGAGGGAAATCATTTGCTCCGAGTCAGTGCAGCTCCCAGCAGAGCCCCCATCTCCCTCCAGCAGCGCCTCATCCCCAGCTGCCTCCCCTTCCCCTGCATGCCCAAAGTGGAGCATGGCCGCTGCAATCCTGCCCCAGCCATCTCCCCTTACCGCAACTCGGCAGCTTACCCGAGGCGAGAAGGAATCCACCTCCGACTTTGTAGGACCGGGGGCTGACGAAGGGCACGCCACACACCAGCAGCAGCCCTCCCACCAGCCCGGCAGCGACGGCCAGCATGATGAACGCCGTCCAGAAGCCTCTGTACACTGCATAGCCAAAAAGAGTAAAGTCAGGGGAAAGAAGAGGAAAAGCGGTTTTCAGCAGTCCATGCTTCACTCCTGCTTCAGCAACAGTAAAAGCAACAACATGTAACGCTGCTCACGTTAGGCAGAGCTGGAGCTCCTGCTTTCCTAACTCCCTGCTGCGGCACGGGTGCAATGTGCCTGGAACCGGTGCAAGTTCAGGTTGAATGTCATGCCCTACAGAGTGGGATTGGAACGAGTACAAGGGGTCGGAACGGTTTGCCAGGGAAGCATGCTACAAAAGGGGGTGAGAGTAAAGGAGACCGTGCCTAGCTGTCCCTGGGGGGAATGGAAGAGCTTGGCAAGAAAGGAAAGAAAATAGCGAAATTTGGAGAGGTGGAATCAGAGCACATCTTTGTTCCATTTCAATTAACACTTACAGAAGGTGCCAGGTTCCTGGTTTAAAATAAAGGTGGGTTTTGTTGGCAGGACTGCAGGGATAACGGGAGCCCATGATTTCCCCCATTAATGGCCTTGCTTCACTCCAAGTAAGAGAACAGGGCAAGAGAACGGCTGCCTCTTCATCCACTGAATTTGGGGGTTTTGCTGTGACTTCATGCAGCCACGCCAGCCAGAGCCGAGCAAGCCTGCGTCCGTCACATCCCACGGGATGGGACGTAGCCCACTAATTTCAGTCTCCCAGTAGCCAAGTCTCTTCCAGTCACTGCCGTAAACCTCGGCCAAAGGTGGCGGTCTTCAGGCAGAGACCCTCTGATACCCTGCTCCCCGTTCCCCTGATTTATCTGATCCCCTCGGAGCACTGCATCTCGCTCTGCCTCTTGTTTTTCAGAGGCGCTAGTTAGGGAGATTTAAGCTGAGCACGAGCAAGTGGGTAATGCTGAAATGATTCACACTTGAAAGAAAAATGATACAGAGAAGATGCGTTTTACTCATTTGAAACCATTTTGTCAGGAGAGCCACTTAGGGAGAGATAAGTATCTTGAACTCTCCAAAACCACAGAATTCATTTTCATGTTTAACCTCCCGTCACCCATTTCTCTCAGGGAGCCTAAGAGGATGTAGATAAGGCAGAATTATCTCTGGAGCAGGTAATAGCTGGAGGACCCCTCTTCTTGGATGGCCTCCTGTTTTGCCATCATTTGCATATGAGGATGGACTGGTTTGAAATAAAATGAGTGTTAACGACAGAAGCGTCTGCTCTCTGCAGATGTCCGAATGCTTTGCAGTGGGGTTGGTACAGCAAAGGAGCCCAATGCTTCCACTGCCCTAAATGTGGGCGCCGAGACATCCTCATCTCCCCGGGGTCACAGCGGGGTGGGTGCCGGGAGCCTCCAGGCAGAGCCCCGCAGCACCCCGGGGTGCAGCCCTGTGCAGAGCCCCTCCCCAGCACCTTCCCGGGACCTGTCCCAGTGGGCTTTTCTGGGAGGCAGCTGAAGAGGGTTTCATAGCAAGGGCTGACAGGCAGGGACAGATGCCTCCAGGACCCTTTATTTAGTACGGAAAAAATAGCGTGTTTATCAGCGAGATCATTCAGAAACCAGACGTCATGCCTGCCTCTCCTAAGCTGAAAAAAATCCCACTGCGTAACCCGCATGTTTGCTGCACACAGCCTGTGACGGGCTCCTCCTTCTACCATCGACAGGTCCCTCGTATCCATTTTATGCTGCCGCATGTTCCCCGAGGCAGGAATCCTGCACAGCACAGCAAAAGAAACTAGCTGTTCTCCCTCACACGCTCCTACTGAAAAATGCTGGGGTTTTTTTTAATTAATTCCTCATAAAAAAAAATATAAAAATAAAAAAGGTACTGCTAAAGGCTAAGGAAAAGGTCAAGATGTTTGTTTGTGCAGTATGCCTGCCCCGGATCCCCGGAGGCAACGCAGAGTGATGCACACTATTTAAAGAAATCAATTCATTTCAAAAAAGATCATTGAATTAATTCTAGCTGCTGCCACCAATTTAGCAAATTAAAATTCCTAACAGCAGCTGATTCATTAAAGAACTCTGAAAATATAGAGAAACATAAATAAAAAGGGAACCAGTTGAAAGGAGAGCTCTCCAACTGTGACATATTCAGTGTATTAAAAATAAACCAGTCACTTACGTCTATCTTCTAACAATCTGGTCTTTAACTGATTTTCCAGTGCTTGTTTATTTTGTCTTGCAACAAATCAACACTAGAGCTCTCCCAGGAAGCCAGACTCTGGAAATGAGTCAGCGCCGGACTGCCACAAGCCTGCAGCCCAGGAGAAATTTTGCGTTGCTTGCCCGCAGGGTCTGGATTTGGCCATGGAGTAGAAGCCCTTTGCCTCCAGCTCCTCCCAGCAAGCGAGGAGGAGGGAGAAGGGAGAGGATGGAGTTAGCATCCTCCCTTGCTCATCGGAGTAGGCATCGAGCACCCGGCAGGAGGGTGCCCGGCTTATGGCCAGGCATGGCTGGATCTGGAGGAGAAAGGACGTGGGAGAACATCTCAATGTGCTCATGGCTTGGGGCAGTCAACTAAGCAAGGCCATTTTGTAAAGGAGCTTTCCAAAAGTCTTGGTCATGCTTGGCCGTATGCATTTGCAATGGGAGAACCACAGCAGTGAGACACATCAGAAATCTCTGCCCGGTCGCTTGGGAAAGGAGCTGCTGGGGGAGCAGGAAAGAAACCCACCTGCGGTCGTGTCGTAGGAAGGATGGGGGAAAGGTCCGAGAGCAATGGGCATGGGAAAGAGGTAGCCATGCATGCAGAACTTGGGGTGTGCTTGGCTGGCTGAAAAACAACAACAACAACAATGGTTTGCTTTTATTTTCTGCAAGATCACAGTTATAGTATTCAGAGGGCAACGCCCTAGTCTGCAAAACCTACAAAACCCTCACTGAAGGCAGAAGGCTGGGGAGTAAAGAAGGATAGTAAATCCTGGTTAGAAAGAAAAAAAGAAAAAGAAAAAGAAGACTGATGAGAGAGGGGACATAACAGGATCTGAGACTGCTACCCACACCTCTTCTCCTCTTCATAACCTGAGTCTGAGGTGGACATGAATCATGGAAGATGGAGCAACTCAAATTACTGTAAATATTCCCATCGCTATTTTCCTCCAGAAAGCGTGTCAGACCGCCTGAAAGGGGCAAAGTTATTTGGGTACCAGAACAAGCTACCTTACAAGACCTCCAGTTTGTGAGGAGGGAAAGCACAATTAGAATGGAAGTGCTCCATCAATATTAATACCACCGAGGCTTATCATGATTAACGGTAATAGAATGAATGTTAAATGAATTAATTAATGGTTGGCCACTTATTTAAATATGTTCCCCAGCTCAAAGGAACACTTTATAATAGGTGGACATTAGTTCATGCTAAATTGACTATGGAATACCTATTGAATTAATTATTACATCCATGAGAGCAGCAAATTAATTTGCCATGATCAATCCTATTATAATAAATACCTAAAGAAGTAACACAAATTTGCCAGTTATCAGAGAGTCATTTTACTTCAGGAAACATTATATTATATCATGTATTTCCATATAAAGTAATTAGATAGCAAACTCCTTCTCTCGAGCCTGTCCTTTTTTATCAAAAAATTTCTGTGTGAGAAATCTCACGTTATTCATTTGAACAGTGGCAGTAACAGTTCCTGCAAGATTTTACAGGAAACGCAGGTCAGGGACTGGGGGACAGCAAAGTCATCTGCAATTTTAATCACTGCAGAGCAAATGTATTGTGGGAACCTGCGCTATTTGCAGCCAAATGCCCTACGAGGCCATCACGCCGCTCCACAGGCACATAAGCATTTTTGGGCGGACCGAAGCAGCAGCGAGCGCAGGGTCGAGGCTTTTGCAGTGTTGAAAAGCTTTGCAGAACTTATTTAGATTTTTTTTTTTTTTTTTTTTTTAATCCCCAGTACTTCTCTAGGGTTGTGGCATCCCAGGGAAAGGCTGTCCTCTAATTACCCACTGTGCACTAACGCAGGCGAGCTGGTTGCTGGCTCGGCCACCGGCAGGGCTGGTGCCAGGGGTGTTGTGGGGTCGTCTCACTCTTTGCTCTTTCTGGTGGGAGCACCTGGTTCACTGGGCCAAGACCCCACACTTCACTGCACGTGGGCCACCAGTCAGCACCAACTGGTGTCTCAGAACAGGTTTCACCTTCTCCTTCAATTTTTTTTGAAGAGTGAATGTGCTTGCAGAAAAAACCCGATTTTGCATCCGTCTCTGTTTATTCACATGTGTAATTTCAATGACCTTAAAAAGCAAAAGAGGCAAGATCTTAAAATAAAGGTCTTGTGTGCTTAAGAGCATAAACACATGTGGTTACGGCTCTCCATGGCCCACCACTGCCCACTGCTAGAGGTCCTGAGCACCCAGGGAGATCACATGGGTGCGTGTCCAGCCTTCCCCATGCTGAAATCAGTGGGAGGTGGGAACACTCCGATGGCTGAAAACTCTAACAGATGAGCAATGCCAAGGGCCAGAAAAGGCACGGGCTCAAATTTAGCAGACCTTAGCTGAACACAAACATCAAGAGATATGGGGGGAGGGTCCTTGCTGGTGGAAGCCACCACTCCATAAGACTTTGTAGATGAAATATTAAATAGCATCAAGAAGTTCCTACATGTCTGTGAACAACCCTCTGAGAGTAAAATCCAAGTCAAAAAAAGAGCACAGAAAGGGTGAGCCAAGTTTGCTTTTGATAGCGACATAATGAGAATGAAAAAAAAAATGAAATAAAATAAAGACAACTGGCTCCTCATCCCTGGGAGCCCTCGATGTGCTTGTTTGCAATTCAAACGGTGAGCAAATGCTGTGAATGTGGTGCGGTGGCATCGTACTCACTGTACCAGAAGGTCCAGATGGTCTCCGGGTGGCCCTCGCCAAAGAACCAGCACCGCCAGAAGAAGCCCTCGTGATGGAAAGTGAGGATCTCCTTCCTGACTTCTGTCAGCGTGTCAGCCTGTGGAGGAATGAAAGCCCAAGCTGATACGGGGCTGATCTTGGTGGAAAGTATGTATTTTTTGATTAGACAGTTGTTGCTTTCATTTTTGGGAGGGGTTTCATTTGTTGTTGTTTGAGTTGGTTTTGGAGGGTTTGGGGAACACAGAGGCAGCTGCTGCCTTTGACTTTCTGCCGTGACAGAGCTACAAAATGTTCTGATAACAAATCATCCTGCAGACCTTCACAAAACAGTTTCTTCTTTCTCTAATATCTTTAAACCACTGATTGCCAGAGCTGGACGGGCATGCCAGGCAGCAGAGCATTCTGGGTGTATTTGACTTCTTAAATACTTTCCTCAAGTAAATTTTACTGCTGTTGTAACCAGCTGGAAGCAGGTTGATTACCTGGTAAGCAATTTTAGGGTTGACCCAATGCAAAAGTTTGGATGTCCTTGCTACTCTGCAGGATCCGTGTAAGGTCTGGCTTAACCCCAAAAGACAGCCCAACTCTAACACTCCCATTGAGCCTCTTCCAATCACCAGCTCAAAGGTTTTCATCTTTCCCTCTGCTGAGCCCAGCAGAAGTTATGCTAAACCTGCATGAGACAGAAACCACTCTTTGCCCACACCAGTCTTCTCATAGACTAGGATAGGGATGTTGACAGCTTTTCCTTTTTTGATGAGTCTACTTCAACCCCCAGACAAGACCTGTGAGCACAAGGTTTAGGTCTTTCCAGAAGGAAGGATATTGCAAAGTTGAGTCATGGACTATTTACCAAAAAACTTATTAAAACTATAGCCAAAATCAATTTTGCCTTTATCACACACAATTTGGTAAAGGAGACATGACTGTTATAAAATCACATTTTGTGGAGGATGGAGAAACTCCATACAGGATTGGACCCTGTGAACTGGAGAAAGGAGACGGGACTCACTGGGGAGCTGCTAGAAGATACTTCCCTCACCTCGGGGTTTTTACGCATGAAGTTATGACCGCTTCCAGAGCTCTGACCTGAGTCTCCTTTTTCTTTCAGGATAAAATACTAACTATGACAATGGCAACATGCAGCCCTCAAACTTCATCAGCTGGATGGCTGCTGACTTAGTGCATCTACGGCACATTTAATCACTGTTTGGCAGATACTCAAGACCATCCTTATCTGTAAGGGACAGGATTTGCCAGTTTAAGAACGGGCAGAGAAGGGAAAAACACAGCCTGTTGTACACAACTGGTAACTGAAATACAGCAATAATAGAAATAGTGTCTGAAATAGAAATAAAACAGCTCAAAGGAAAGAGTAAGAGCGGTTCCTATTTCTGCCTGGCACTTTTGAAGTCGCCCTGCCTTAGTGACAGGCACACTAACACTTGGCCAAGAGCATATCTGAAACATTTGAGATGGTTATTCACGTCCCGCAGTGCAACATCTCTCGTCTCTCCACTTTAAAAGACGACAGCACCAACAAAAACCTGAAACAATTAGCATTGTCGTTTCCCAAGTGCACAAAACCTGAGCGGCACTCCTCCGTCCATGACTCTCTGCCATCTCCAGGGCTTTACCGCGCTGCTTTAAACGGTAAAGACAGTGTATTCTGCCAGGCAGTTCTGCTATCGTAATTTTTTTTTTTTCAATAGAGAAAGTCATTTGGAAACCTGACTCAAGCGAACAGTGTCCTACATTTGATTATGGGATTCTGAAATGAAAGGAAATATTTCTTGCTGGCATCATGATGCTTACCCGGTGTGACTCACCACACCAGAAAAAAATCAAACCTAATTGGATTGAACTTTGAAGTAACAAAAAGTCGGCACACAACAAGGATCTTCCTGTCATTTTGTAATTGAAACCACACATTGATCGGCGTAAAAACATTTTTGAAGAGTGGGTGGCTCGGGGAACTGATCTGGTTGTTATTTCATTGAAGAGTTAGACAATAGCAAGTGCAGCTAAAATCAAACTTTCAAAAGGATCTATAAACAAGCCATAGCAGCAGTTAGCACTAAAATACCAAATTGTCCTTTGAAAATTACATTTCCTGCTAACTGAAATCCTATAAAAATCCTAACTTTAAAATACGTAGGCCTCTTCTTGTTAGACGGGCAGGAATTCTTGTCTACTCTGTTCTGCGTCTGATGTTCGCTTTTGTTTTCTGTCTGTGCTGTAGTCACATTGCCTCAGACGTAAATGATTGCCAAGTCCTACACTTTAAAATATGAACTATTTTTAAACGAAGAAACTACAGAGGGAGAAATCTTTTACTGGCAAATATCAGGAGATATCTTTTGTCTTTAGAGGCAAATGCTGTCAACAAGTAAAGCTCTTACATTTTTTGCCTTTCATTCCCTAATGTTCATATCTGCCAGATTAGTGAGGTGGTGTCTTAATGTTTCCTAGATGCACTTTATTTTGGTCAAAATGCTAGATACTATGGAAATGCTGGTTTGGATTTTAAAGTTAGCTCAGGCTGATGTTTTACATTAGCAGGTCACTTTCAATAATCATAAATATTGTCACAGATTTAAAAGCTCAAAAATCTAAAATTTTAAATTATTTAAATAAGTCAATTCTTCCAAAGTAAGACAAGATTTCAGAGTTTACCTCCCCGGTCTGCAGAGTGCTATTCCCACGCTCAAAGACGCCGCAGGTCTCCGTAGCTAGAAGCCAGTAATCTGTCCCAAAAGCGATGAGAAAGAGCAACACGCCGGTGCCGCCGAGGATCCCGGCTGCGAGGGCGGCTACGCCAGCCTTCATGGGGCAGCAGGTAGGCAGCAGAGTTGGAAATCAGAAAAGAAGAAAAGCACTGAAGTTTCCAGGGTCACTGGAAGAGGGGGACGAGAGAAGTGCTATTTTTGGACACGGATAATAACCTTCTCCTGGCTGGTGTGAGTTTCAGCGGGCGGTGGGAACAGAACTAATAAAAGCAGATGACCTGGTGTAACCAAACAGCTGTGGCATTAAGGAACATGACAAATAGCTATTGAGACAGGGCAGGAAGATTTCCAAATAAATACATGGCTGTTGATTTCAGAAGAGCAGTGCAGAGCGCCCTTAGCCTCGGCTGGTCAGGCAGCGTCTGTAGGTCACGAGGGGTTACGATGCACAACTGTCCAGGACACTGGAGAGTTTTTAAAACCCCGTTTGTGCATGAGATTAGCATAAAGGCTGTGCATGGCTTGAGCAGGTCTGAACTCAAAGATCTTTACCATGTCATGGAGTCTGCAGTTTCCGCAGCCGTTGCTGTGAGATACCTTTAGCCCGTGTCCTTGCAAGTGCAGTATAGAAGCGGCATTTCTGGAATATGCGTCTCCTTCAGCTCCTGCTTCCTCTGAACAAAACGCTAACACAGCTTTCACACAAAGTAACCCCAGAGATCCAAGCAATAACATTAAAACTGTGGTGATATCTTAAATATCTTGGTGGTCTCAGAAGCGATGCAATCAACCCATGCGATCACATTTAAATCAGGCAGGTCCACATCTAGCTAGACAAGGAGCATTAAAATGAGGTCTACATACCAATATACCTAGAGTGTCTTGCTATGCAGTTACAGAAAGATGTTCTCTCTCCTGCCACAGAAGAGCGGACTGTATAGCATCCATATCCTTCCCACTGCCCGAGCCTACTGTGGAAGAAGCGTCTCATGGGGACGAGGACATTCCTGCATGGAATTTCATTGTCATTTGGTTCCTAACGTTTTTGTCTTCTGCTGGAGCATCTGCTGTAGATCACTGCCAGGAACGGGACGCCAGACTAGGAAAATTATAATTTCTGTAGGGCAATAACTGTATTCCTGTGACATGCCAGGAGGCTGGGGGAGGAAATTTAAACTACAGTGAAAATTCAAGTTCTGATTTTCTAACCTTAGTCTGTTGACATGACCTGTTCTAAAAAGGGGGATAGATGAAGATGCTGACTTCCTTATCCTATGGGATTTTGTGTTGCCAAATTAATTTCCAAATCAATTTAATAGTTAAAGTTAACTGTGAACATATGGGTATCTCAGAGAAACTGCACACTGGTTAGAAAAACTGGAGAGGGTTGGGTAAAATTTTGACTACACTTCTAGCCAACTGTTGAGGCATATGGACTGATGAATATGCTTGCTCCTCTTCTATGGGCACAATAGACTTTAAATTATAATAATTTATTCTACCCTCTGCATCATTCTTTCTTAAATATTGCAGGCTGGGATAGCTTTTAAATAATATATTAGACCTCTCATCCTTACTGTCACAGGGGCAGAGCTGCTGTTTGTTTAACCTGACCGTGAGTGCGTGAAGCATCCGAGAGGATCCAGGAAAGATGTTCCTGCCCAGAGTCCCCGCACTGACACGTGGAGAAAGGAAAGGTGGGCCGGGTTGCAGACTGCAGAGAAAGGTGGACCAGCTCATGCAAGGTTGAAACGCAGCCACGATCCCCACAGCCCCATTAGTTAGAGCTAGAGCAGGGCTGCAATGGGCAAGAGTGCAAAGAGGGCAGAAGATGTTGTTGCATCTGGCATGCTGGGGCAGGCGGTGGGTGAGCAAGGCAACAGGGAGCTGCAGGGCAGGGCCAGCGAGTCGTCTCAAAGGTTAGGTCTACATCTTGGTTCGTCGCTAAAATGGAATAATGCCTTCTGATGTTTGTATAACGGGATGAAAGTCCTCACAGCAGGGCTGAACGCTGCTCGCGGCAGGTAGAAACATCATTGCGTGGCCTTCAGACAGGGAGCAGTGGATGTGCACCTGATGGGAGAGCTGCAGTACAAAGGCCATTTTCAGGGAAGTCAAAATATACATCACGTCTCTGGCCTGCTAAACCATCCCTTTTCTTCCAAGCAAACTATTTAGTCAGCTAAGGGAGAGGAGAAATCATTCTGACATGATACAGCCTCCCACCGAAACCCTTGGCGCGCCCGCGGGGGAGCAGCGAGCAGCTCCGCTCCCCCCGCGCTCTCTCAGCAGTGCTGCTTGGGAAATGAGCCCTCCTCAGCCCTGTAATTCTACATGAATAAATAGACACCATCCCTCCCCGGCCACTTACTCGCCCTCCCATGTTTAGCTATCATCTCCACTGGAAGCAATCCCTGCTACTGCGATGCATTTGCACGTAGGTGCTCCCAGCCAACCCTCCCATCACCTTCGCTCGTCCCATACCTACACGCATTAACCCTCTCCCAGCCCATCCCTGGGCAGCCCAACATATCAACTCTTTTTCCGTAGTTTTGAACTGCAGTAACAGACCCATCTCGCAGTCATTTGGTTACTTCGCAGGCAACAATTGCTGCAATGAGATGACCTCTTTGTATTGAATGTAAAATGGTTGATTACATACAAAGTGCAATATATCTATCACCTAAATAATCTTCAATAAGTGTAATTTCAATCAGTTGCCACTTAACTAACACGTAATACCAATTAAACCTGTCTGAAGCGACAAGGAAAATCAGTTACCCCCTATTCTTGTGATCTGTATCTCAAAGCTGAACACGACTGACGGGGGAGCTTTGGCAATGCTTGAAGGAGGTCGGTGAAGACAAGGGTTTGCACACCAGAACTGAGGACTTTTTTTGCAGATTGCACTGCAATTGCATAAAATTAAAATGCAAAGTGGGCACTTGTGTATTTTAAAAAAAGGGATTAATGCACACTTCCACATTTCTGTGTGTGCTTTTTAGTCAGCTGTATTTGGCATTGCTGTATTTATGCTAATGTGTATTCGCAAGTTAGCGCTGTTTGCCATTTGGAAGGTGTCCTCAGCAATTCTCGGTCCCATTGGCAGAAAAACCCCTGCGTGGCTGCGGCAGAGCTGGTGTTCAGCCTTGGCTCCTCGCAGGCTGTTATGTGCCCAAACATTTTCCAGATTCTTAGGCTGTGGAATAGGAATTGAGTTTGCAAGGTCAAAACATCTCTCCACGCAACGAGCTTTCCCTTCTCCTTGGCACACCCCCGAGCACGTGCTCATCACTGTTAGGATCTGAAAAATTCCTGGACATGATGGACAGTGAGACTGTGCCTGGGGCACCGGCAGTTGCAGGGATGGGGACGGTGCAGCTGCTCCAGCTGCACATGGTGGGAGCACCAAGGCTTGCCGGGGACAGCAAACACATGTGATGGGGCTACAGCCCCCTTATATTTCCTTCCCTTGAGCTTGATTATTTTTTTTAATTAGGCATCAACCCCATTGCGTCCAGCCAGCCCAGTCCATCCCACCCCTCAGCATGAGGTCCAAAGGGCACCTCCAGGAGGTGATGCAGCTCTTGGTTGGCCTGAATGACCATTAGGAGCACACTTGTTTCCCCCCACAAAGCAAGTCGCTGCATGTCAAACAGGCTACCTTATACACGGGCGCTGGGCAGACCAGGAGCTCCTCCGCCTGCCTCCCCAGCCTGAAGGCAGGTGTTTGTGTGGGGGAGCCGGGGAGGGGAGCAACCACCCCAAACTAGTCTACAGCCTCTTCTCATCACTAGCCGGTGCCTGAGTTAATATAACACCCCTGGAGTGCTATAGCTACAGGCTTAGGACCTCGTCCTAAAAAAAAAAAAAAAACCAAACCAAAAAAACCCCCAAACAACAAAAAAGTAACATCCTGCCATGCTTTCTAAACCTACAGAAACTGGTAATGATGTTGGTTGTCCTTTGTAGCTTCCACTGGGATCTTGGAGTGCTACACCAAAGCTAGGTAGGTGTATTAACTGACCATCACCACAACCCGTGCAAAAGTCAGACATAAATACCATTTAATTACCAAGGAAAATGACCCTCCCTTTCCTCCCTTACCTCTTCTGGTGCCAGCGGGGAGCTGCCTTCAGGGTCCTCTTATCCAGAGGGGTGGAACGTGGATGCCACCACGGACAGCACTAGGACCTAGGTGTAAGGAAAGGGAAGTCATATCCTGGTCATTTCAGTGGCCTTTAATTCCTAACTGACCCTGATGATTTTTTCTTCCCTTAAGCTTTTAAACTGAAATTGTGACTCTCTAAAACATACATGGTTTAGCCAGGAGCTGGGCTAGTCAGCTCAGATTTTTCGCAGAATCAGTGTTTTACCTTTTGATTGATCAAAGTCTCCATCAGCACAGTCTGAATTATCGTTATTTTTTGTGTTTTGATCCATGCTTGCAGAAAAATTATATATATTTTTAGATAGATCACCATATTTTCACTCTCTCGTGCTGAAAGCAGAGGATTTCTTGCAATTTTATAAACGGATGTGATTTCAGGGCTGCCTTCAGAGACTTCCCCGAGTCCCTTTGGAGGTCTGCATAGCTTTCTGCATTGGAGCTTACCCTGACAACCTGTCATGCTCTGAAAGATGTTCCACATAGTGGGGTGAATCTCTCTCGTGGGTCTCTGCCTTTACTGTTGTCTCCACAAACCTCAGAACAAGAAGAAAGCAAGAAGGAGAGCAAAGCCATCCAGACCATGACAAGAGCTACCCAAGCGCTACCAACTTTGCCTTGGCAATGCCACCAACATCCCCAGATGGTTGTGCAAAGAGCAACCCCCCCAGTATGAACTGCGCAGGAAGGGAGAGGAATAGATATCCATATTGACATTTGCCCCTTTAATTCTGCATTAAATTATAATGACTGGTTCATCTCCATCACATGCTCCTTTTTCATCTCTCCCGCCTACATGTCTCTTGGAAGAAGCACATAAGCCTGGATGTTGAAAGATCCTTAATGTTTCTTATGAGGTTGAATATCCCCAGTACTTAACGGCAGGAGAGAAAAAAAGCTCAAATTTGCCTCACCTGCTTCTTAAGTGTTGCCAGTACTTTCCAGGATTAAGCCATTATAATCTCCTTAAGCAGTCATGAAATAAAATAAACCACAAGTGTGATTTTCTGATCAAAATAAAAATTAAAAAAAGTCCACGTGCTGAACACAAATGCTTTTTGGAGCTGCGAGCACGAGGGAGATTTATAGCCTGATTTTTAAAGGCGGCTGCTTGGTCTATGTGCCCAGACTTTTCTGATGTAGTTTTTTGGGCTCTTGCTTTGCCATTGAGCTACTCCCCTTCATTAGCAACTTTTGCCTATTTTAACCTTAACTTTCAAAAGACTCCTGTAAACTTCCAGAGTAAGCACAGAGCCGTAACTCTCTGAACTACTAAAGGAATCAAACTGATGCAATTTATTTCCACAGAACCATGCAATATTCAATGATACACTGAATCCATGTTTTTAACATTTTTTGAAGGACTAAAACCCTGGAAAGAATTAATTAGGCATGCTCTGAAGCCTGAGCATTTAACAGTTTTCCACTTGGTTGTAGAATTTTAAGACCACCAACACTGGATACTGGCAAAGATTATCAAAGGTATTCCGGGCTGAAATACATACTAGTCGGAGGGCTTGGCCACTAAGCAACTGGAAAATACTTCATGAAAGCTTTAGCTGTGCTATTATATTTTGTAAAGAAACTATAAGAAAAAATCCATAGTATCTAGAAGGTTAAATTTGGGGCAGAGTGACTCATTGGGAAAGTATGTACCGCACAGAATATTGTCTTCTCTGCAGGTCAAGCAAATTGTTAATACAGCAGAGAGATATTTATGGTCCCAGCACTGCAAAGCAGGGTTGAAAGGGATTAATGGGCTGGGATCTGCGCAGGATCCGGCCGGTGCACATGCACAGGGATGCGGGGCTGGCTGGAGCAGCCTCTGCAGCCACGAGCCACCGAGCCACACACCTGGAGCCAAGCAACATCTGGAATTGCTAGAAGCTGGGAGATCCTGGCAACGAGATGTCTCTTGTTGTGCTAAAGTGAGATGAAAATGTACAACTTTGAAAAAACGTTAAGTAAAAGGTTTTTTTCTTTTTTCCACATCAGATAAAATTTCAATTGCATTTTCTGGAAGCATCCTGATTTTTCCAACCGTTTCTGTTGCCTGCTACAGTATTACAAAGAAATCTACACGTGCCAAAACAGTCACCATTTGATTAGGTCCTTGGTAGCGCATCACAATATTGCAGAGAACTCATTTTACACGATGGGAAACACAAACTGAAAAAGATCATTATTTAAGTACCCAATGCCCAGAAGCATGATGGATGCTGTACAAGACAAAGATGGTACAGACATCCAGATATTTCAGACAAAAGCAAGACAGTTCAGAAGCCAAAAGTAAAAAAAAAAAAACAAAGCGAACCCCCAAAAAACCCCAAGCAAGAATTGGCCAAGGGATTCACAAACTTTCTATCCTTAATTAAAAAAAATTTATTAAAAACTCCTTGGCAAGCAACTTTATTTTCCTTTTTGCTCTGCAGCTACAGAATGAAAAGGACCCTTCTTAGTAAATCTTGCGATAGCTATTTACTGTGCAGAACTTAAGGAGAAATTTTAAACACTGTGGACATCAAACTGCAGGTAAACCACGGACGTTTCAACCCCAGGTAGCTGAGGACCCTCAGATTCAGTATTTTTTTTTCCTCTCACTTGTATGCAATTGCTTACGCCAATAAAGAGACCATTTTTCTGACTCATTACAATTGCTTGCCTTGCTCGTGATCTTGTGATCACTGACCAAGGGCTGCACGGGGCAGAGCTGAATGCACCACTGTTCAAAGCGGATCTGCTGGGCTTGCTGTGCCGGACCGATGACACCCGGAGAGACACCCCCGCGTGTCACCAGCTACCGCTGACGTCATTGTGAGCGTGTTGCGGATGCAAGGAGGTAATAACTCTTAGATGACCTCATAACACAGCATATTTAATTGAAATAGAAACGTAGTACCTTACAACATATTCATAGATGTTGTATATTACAACATATTCAAAGATGGGCTGTTTTCTAAACAGGGTGTAGACAAATCCACGTGATCCCCATGCGAGACGGATTAAACTAAGAAACAAACTAAAATTTTAATAAAGTAACTGAAGGCGACAATGGACTTATACTAAAAATCCATAAATACATACATATATGTATATACATAAACAAAATACACATATAAGGCTAAAAGGTCCAATTTTCATTTCCAATGAGGTGCATTTCCAGTGACGGGGCAGTGAAGAGTGGCCTTCAAGTCAAAATGAACTACATCAGCTTATGTCAGGACACTGTAAAGGAGTTTGTTCAATTGAAAACGAGACCTCCACGTGGTTGCAAAGCAAATACACACAATTTTACGTCTTTAATTTAAAACGAAAGCCCCAGTGTACCAGGCAGTGGTTTCCTAATGGAGTATTTCTGCACACAGGAGATTGGCTCTGGAGGTCCAAAAATATCATGGAGGGGAGCATGCAAATTCCTACAGTTTCTTTTATTTTTATTTCAAAGAGCGCCACTTGTTCAGATTAAATACTCTTGGATCCTTCAACGCAAAGGAAGAGGAAGAGAAAGAAAAACGTTGATGTTTGCAATGCCAAAACTTACCCTCTCAGGTTCAGCTAAGGACAAGAATTTGGAGGCTTGAACACTTACCTGGAGTTTCAAAGAAAATTACCCAAATGTGGGGATACCTGTCTTCCTCAGGTGTTATCCCTGGAGTTTACCTGCATCTGCTCTGCAAAGGGGATCGCACCTTTCCTGGCAGGAGCGCTTCACAGCAGCGAGGTTTTGGGTCCCTGTCTCTGCCGCATCTTCGAAGGAGACGCATTCAAACCTCCTCTGACCCTGCAGCTCTCGGCTATGGCAGCAGAGATCGTCTTAGACAGTCTTTGCAGGCTTGCTGCAAACAGCCAACCACGGCACAAGGCTTGCCCACCTATTTAAGGGCTGGCACGTTCATCTCCTGATATCGCCACTGGTTTTGGAGCTTCCCTGTTTTTTTTTTTTTTTTTTTGAGGTGAACCATTCCTTAAATAAATTTTTAAAAAATCAGTAGGAATATGTTTTCCCTTTTTAACACAGCTGTAATAAGTTTTCATTAAAAGAACTGTGTCTAGCTGTGGGACAGTCTCTCTGGTAAGACACAACGCCTTATTTAACTATATGATTTAACTTTGGACTTCACGTGATTGATGTTCATAGTCAGGACCCATCAGTTCCTGAGGAGCAGAAGAGATCTTCTGCTGTTTCTGCTGCCTTTGCTGGTGGCATGCTTCATTGCCTAATAAAATCCTCCTTGAGATTATAAAGTTTTTCCTAACATATAACCTAAATGTTCCCTGCTGTTTAGTCTATCCCTGCTGACTAATGAAAAGATCTGATATCTCACCTTATTAAAACATCCTTTCTTGCAGCTGTAGACAGTTTCAGCAATTTTCCCAGACTGAACAGCCTAATTTTTCCTAGACTTTTCTTAGAATTTCTCTCTCAGACATTACCTTGCATTGCTAGTGCTCAGCCGTGCATCTTTTCCCTTGGTTCCCGTTAAAAACCCAGCGTTGTGCAATACAAGCACACGTTTCGATGCAAACCACTCAGGATATTTTGCCCTGTCTGTGCTGTCCTTTTCAACACGTATCTTATTTACATTATCTACATGTATAGTAGCCATCCACGAAACAGAGTCAGATCCCTCACGGGAAGCCAGCAGCATCACTTGTGCTTTTACATCTCCAAAGTCAGCTCTTTCTCCATTTCTTTCTTCTCACCCCAGGCTGTACCGCTGGGCTGCAGCGGTGGGATGCCACACACCGACTTCGACCGGTTCTGTTTCACTTCCCGAACCTTGTCCGTATTCCCCACTGCAGGAAGAGAAAAACACCAACTTGTATGAGAAATGTTCTCCTTTGTGGGTCAACAGGAATGAAGTAATATCGAGAGCTATGGAGGTAGGCATGTGCTCATTGGGGATGAGCTATTCCGCTGCAAGGATCACTTTTCAATTATAAAACAGAAGACAAAGATCAGCGTTTCAATGGAAGAAAAAGAAAAAAAAAAGGCAATTTAAACCCTCTTTTGTACTTTGAAATATGTTGAGTATCTGGATCAACATCATCATTCTTTTGTCAGTCCCCACCACCAACTTTGCAGAACAAAAATTCGTATCAGTGACTACCTTAAAATAGCTTTTCAAGATGCAGGTGCCCTGCTGGAGCACCTATAATTTCACGTTGCCACATTAAGTGATTGGGGGGGGATGTACACGCAACCATGACAGAAGGGTTACAGTCTCCTTCAGCCCTGCCGCCAGGGTACGTCGGGGGCCGTTGTGCTCACGTTTTCCCTTGGGCAAAAAAAAAAAAAACCCACCCAGAAACACTGCTTTTTATCACTTTGCTCTGCTTACACTCATGTTTTTCTCCAGGAAGAACATGGTTTAAGCACTTATAATAAACTGTGGATTAAAATAGCTACATCCGCACCAGATGTCCATGTTATGAACGCAGGAATGCCACACAATTGCATCCCTTCCATCTACTCTCGCAAACCTGTAGTAAGATACCTTTGCACAGAGAAAGTGCCAGCTATTCTACGGCTCTTTATTTAGCAAGTTTTTAGTTAATTGTTTAAAGGAAATTACAAAGGAAGAAAGCATTAGAATTAGAAGGACAGAAAAAGATTGAAAGGAAACTTTCTTGCTTCTTAAATAATTTTCCAGTACATATATAATAAAGAGATATTCTGTACATTAATGTTAGACCCAGCCCCTTAACCTATCTCAGCCCATATTCGGAGGCAATATTATTTTTTTGTTACTTTCAATAAACACTGAATCTTTTCCATCATCACTTTTACAGACACGATTGTGCTAAAAGGTCTTGTGCCAAGTATTGTAAAAATTCAGTGCTCAGTTCCCCACTGAACATCTCATTGTGGTTCAGAGGCTAAGATGACTCTGGCTACAGTTTTGATGAGCTGTACTTTGTGTGAGGCTCCATTTTTTTTTAAGTGTGAAAGCTAAGCTTTCAGTTATCTAAAAACTGAGCTTGGGCTTACGAAAACGTGAGGTCTTGAGCCACTGACCTTTCTGTAACAGATATTCAAAAGAGACAGTGCTGCTAACGGGGCACTCAAAATGCATTTTAATAATACTTAGCAAGCAAAAAAAATAGATCTGAATTTTTGGAAAGCATTTGGGCACAAACTTCATGTTTCCAAGTATCATTCATTTTTATAACGTTTTAGTTTATGCATTAGCGTCACCATCAGCAGAATGATCTGCAATTACCGCCAAACATCTTAGTGCTTGGTGGAATATGAAGAACAGTACCAGTCTCAAATGCTTGCCTGGCTGGACACGGGAGACAAGAAAACTCTGTGTAAATTCACGTACCTCTTGCAGCACACAGGTAACAAGGAGGTCAAACACCTGGGCTGGGACACACTTCTCACTGCTACGGTTCCCAGCACCACTGCCTACCCCCGAGGAGCTGCCTGGAGCACCTTCGCTGCCAGCACTGCATCCTGAGTCTTGTCTCAGGTCGGGCTGAGATGGGGCACTGGGGCTGGGAAGGGTCTCGGCTCTCCTTGCTCGCTCCTGATGCTGATCTAAGGAGCCCCACTCTGTCCTCCTGGCTAGAGCGATGCCCCTGGCGCCCTGCCTGCTGCCGCCCTGCCTGCAACATACAGCCCAGGTCTTCCCACTGCTGCCTGCAGTGAGGTAGGGAGGGAGGGAGGCTTTCCCTTGGCTGTCTCACAGATCCTAGCCCTGCAGCGGACATGCCATGGGCCTCAGCACATCCTCCCTGTCACCTGCTGGACCATCCCACAGGGACGGGGCAGGGCGAGCAGGGGAGGTAGGAAATCACCGCCGGCACCCACCAGCTCCCCAGCTTACCGGTGAAGGAGCGGCACAGCTTGGGCTGCATGCTGGAGTCGCCCTGTGCTGAGTAGGAATCATCCTTCTGTGATTAAGGAAGAAAAGTACTTTAATGCATTTATGAAGATTGCTAGCAAGTCTGTTAATGACACTCATGCTTCATAAACAAGCCATTTGCAATCCCCAAGGACTCCGTTTCCATTTGTTTTACTTTTGCCAAGAAAAACAAAAAGAACTATTGCTAAAAATAGACCAAATAGACGGCAGAAAATATTTACAGATGCTGATTTGTTTTGAGTTGGTGGAAGAGGTCTGAGCTCTCCAGGAGTGATTCTGCAGATAGGATGGGAAAGAGCAGCCCTGGAGCGGGGAGGACAGGGCAGGCGAGTGCGGGAGACAAAGCCCGTCCCCAGGACACGGATGTTTCTCACCTTGGCTGCAGGCCAAGGAGGCAGGTAACGAGCTTGCACTAACGAGCTCCCTGTCCTTTCACTCCAGTGCTAATCTCCACCCTTCAGGAAAAAAAAAAATCAGGTAGCACAATGCTGCCTGAATTGTTCGGTGCTTCTGTAAACTGGGAATAAGTCTCTTACGCAGCTGTGATTTGGCACCTCAGTCCAGAAACCCAGACTGCCAAAATAACTCTGGACACCTCCCAGCCCAGTTTTGTTTTGTTCGTTCTCCTCCCTCCCCTAACGAGGACCGATGCCCTCCATCCCTTGTTCACACTTTTATTGACCATTTTAATAACAATGCCTTCCCGGTTCCAGCAGCAGTGCCCGGCTCCCTGGAAAGCCATTCCCAGGGGCGTTTAACGATTCTCAGAGCACGCTCCGTGAAAGGGCTCTGACATAATTACCAAAGGCAGTATGTCATTTACGCACATGGCTTACAGGCAGCTCCAAATAAGCTCCTTCTGGGGGAGTGTACTCATGTTTTGGCAGAAGAAAAGAGGACGAAGTTGCCTGGTTACAGGTGCAAGGATTTTCTGGATGCTCGGTGGTAAATAAAAGCTATCCTGGGTCTCAGAAACCGCCCTGCCAGGGTACTCTGTGTTGGATCCTTGCCTAAAACAAGGCAAGCCCAAGATCCAGACAGTGTTCAGAGCCAGCATGATGCACAGCTCCAGGAAGCAGCAGCCTTCAGCAGGAATTTTGTCCTTAGGCAGAGGAAGGCGAACTTTCTGCTGGAAATAGATAGTCTTGGAGCTAATCCTCTGGGCTACGATTCAGATCTGAAGTCACCTCGTAGCCTTGTCAAGGTTTTTCTGCCTGGTGTAAATCATTTAACCTGCACCGTTGGCTCAGGAGGGATGAGGATTGTTCTCTTCTTACTACTTCTCTCTGCCTTCCCTCTTCACTCTCCAACCTCTCCTTGGCAGGGCCTTCTAACGCAGCCTAAGAGTCATCTCTCACTACTGTAAAAGCAAAGGTAGACACCTAAAGCGCAGTAGATCCCTAAGGCACCTAAAGCCACCCAGGTTAGAGAGAAAAGGTGATTCGCCCTGGCTGAAGCCTGGTGTTGGCCATGGACCAGTGCCTGTCCCGGCAAGGGCACTGGTTTCTCCGCACCTGACTGTGGAAGAAGGAGATGGATTGTCCATCAGGCGAGACGAACTTCACTCTTGGCTCCTCCCCAGCCTGGCAGAGCCACAGACCTACAGAAAGATGCTCTTCCACACATACCTTATTTTTGTGGTGATTGATACAGGGCGAAAAGACCGACCAGCACCTGATACATTATGAGATTAATCTAGCTGAGCTACAACAGCTTCACATTTTAATAGCAAAGGACTAAGCAACTTCACTAAAAAAGAAAAATATATACGCAGACAGCCAGCAAGCAGAAAAAGCAGCGTTTCTACTGAACCAAAGGGATTTTTAAATTATTCACTCAGCTTATAACACCTAACAGATTGAACGTATCGCCAAAACTTTTTTCAAGTAGACTGGCAATGGAAGACGTGCAGGCGTTTCACCAGCACCAGACGGTTTCCAGTGGCCCTTTGCTTGAAGTTTGGTTCACAGCTCCTTGATTTCCAGCTGGGTTTGCAAACACAGTTGTAATGCTTCCATCTCGTGGTGAAATGCAGAACAGAAAAATGTGTGGCATGAGAGTGTCTAGTTTTTTCTTGCTGACTCAAAACCTGTAAGGCCAAAGCCTTCCCTTTGGGACTACAAAAGATGGAGTATGTGACAATTAGAAACTCTCAAAGACTAACTAGCTATATTTTTCATTCAACTCTTTTTTTTTAACCAGGAAAATGCCATTTGCTTGTCAACTTGGCATGAAACTAAATCCGAGCGGCTTATTTTTTTCCCCAAAATTTGAAATATTGAGCTGCTTTTAATGGGCTGAAACCTACATTTTAGCACAATGCTCCTTCTTTCTGCTGACAAATTCTGCAATCTGTCCTCCTACAGCATGAAGTCACAGCGTTCACCCACCCTCCCACCTCATGTTAATATTCCAGGGCTCTTGTAGAACATCATCCCATCACTTTTGAGTATCGCCTTATTTCTATTTGCAGTAAAATGAGGCAGCTATTCTAAAACATTAGAAGATAAGCTGCTGATCACACAAAGCATGACTGATTTTTCCTTTTAGGTGCAGAGGGATGCTTCTTGGGCTTAGAGTCATCCTTACAGATGTCACTGGAATCATCTCTCAGTATTTACATCTGCTTCACTTAGACTGGCACGAAGCAAAGGTAGCTGCTGTAAAGAGGTGTAATTAGCACCAACAAATGGCTCCTATGGGACAGCAGTATTAAGGATCAAATTGGCATTTTGCATAATCCAGAGGAGCATTCGCCAAACCCATAGGGCATTAGCCACCATCCATGAGTCAGCAGAGTGACCTCTACTGCTTTTACAATTCTCCCCTAAATATTCTGTCCTCTGAAAGGCCAGCTGTAAGCATTCAAAGCAACAGGAGAAACAGTCTTCCCAAACATGCTAAATTTCCTACCAAAAGCACCGCAGTACCGAATGGGAGCAGCAGAGAAGGGCAAAGCGGGAGCACAAGGGTTAACAATCGAATGTCCTTAAAGTATGTAACATCGTGCTCAAAATCAGCCCTAGTTTGATGTTGTTCTTTTGAAGTTTAATTATACCAAATGTTCTACAGGAACATGCCATGTTCTTGCCTATCTATTTTGAATTGTAAGTACCAATCAGCATGTAAATGATCAAATTAAATCTTTTAAGTTGTTTGCAAGAGCCGGAACACCTTTCTGTGAATGGAGGGCTGAGAAGCAGCAGCATTTGGTGCGTTACTGCCGTTCTCGGTGGGCTTCTCAATGACTGGCATTTGAACAAAGAAATCAGAGTGGAATAAAGCCTGTGGCAGTCCCGAGTTCTTGTGCTGTCGTGGAAAATTACTATCTAAATAAAGAAAGATAAATTATTTCTTTTCAAAAGGTCATTCTGTTCTCCTCAGTGATGGAGTCTTGCTGCCCAGATTAGAGACCACGGTCTGCACTTGGACAGTGCTCTAGCTCAAGCCATCAAAACCTAAGATTCGGAGAAGTGGGTGAAGTTTAGAGATGGCTCAGCAATTACTGCTGCTGACCTGGGGGTTTGGGAGCAAAATACATGGCGGGGGGGGAGCTTAATTGCTTTTCCTCTAGAATAAGAGTTACAGAGGATGGGAGGAATTGAGAAGACCAAGCCTGCTCCTCGTGCACCATTCCTGGACCATTTCGTCCTTCCACGGGGCAACATTTGCCCAGCTTCTCTCGCTGACTTCCAAAGAAGTCAGCGAAAGTCTTCACCAGCCACAGACATTGTATTTACCCTGTTTCTCCTCTAATTCAGAACATGAACCCATGTGGAGCTGTGCCAGCAGTAAATTTGGACTTACAGTGGTTCTCCCAGGAATCTGGTATGCAACGCTTCCCTCTATTTTACTTTCTTCAAGTCTGCCCAGAACTGTAGCTGTTTTTAAAAACAAAAAACTCACCTCCAGAATAAATAGGAAAGCTCACAATAATGCTTCTGTCCTTCCAAGAGAGTTGGGGGGGAAAAAAACCACCAAACATTCAAATATTTACAGTCCATCTGGAGCGCGGACAATGGGTGTACCAAATTCCCGCCTTTGACGAAATCTCCCAGAAAAGAAAACATGGGAAAAAGAGACTTCTGAATCTACAGACTGAAGCCCAATTAATAACATTTGCTCAGTAAATAACTCTCCTAGCATGGATGGAAGCCTGTGTTCACAAAGAACTGAACAGTGCTGCACCCAAGATGGCTCACTGCTTTGTCAGGAGTTGGGCTGGGGTTTTTTCCCTCGGTATTTCCTACTCATTGGAATGCAATTCAGGATTGAGAGACACTTTTTTTTTTTAAAAAAAAAAAAAAAAAAAAAAAAAGCAACAGGATTTGTCTTTAAAAGGAAATACCACCAGCAATAAACAGCACTATTCCTAACACTTGTTATACCTGCATGGGGAAAGCAGCCCGTGCATGGTCTCTGCAGGTCCAAGCCTTCCCCGCTCCCTCTTACCTCCTTCTTGGAGCTGGCCGTGTCACCTCCGCTCACGTCCACCCGCAGGCTCTTGTGCCGGAGGATCAGGATCTCCTTGGCATGCTCCACGGGCTCGGTCTCCCCGGGAAGGGTGTGCCTGTTGTACGCCGGCCCCTGCACGTTGCACCAGAGACACCGCCGTCGGAGGTGGGACCATCCCTCCCTCCGCAGCAGCATCCCTTCACTAGTGCCTGCATCTTCCAGGGTCCTTCAGCCCCCCTGTAACCGCCCTGCCTAGTTATGGGCATAAACTGATCCACCCACGTATGAGAGGTGGGGATGGAGGGAAAGAGCCAAAGGAGGAAGGTGGGACTCCAAACTCTGCTTCTTTATGCAAAATTGCGCAAGCAATTGCTGAATGACAAGACTGAGACGCATCTCTATCAGTCCAGGTGACACACCAACCTAGCGCAACTACTCTGTTCGAGGTGTCTTCAGCCTCAGTGCCTCTGCCCAGCCCTCCAATATTTTGTATCAGCCCCACCTTCATATATAAATCACGCAATCAACAGGAACCATAAATCCTGCTTCAAAAGCCGTAAACCAACCACAGTTAAATCTCCTACTAACACAGTTGGGATAACTCTGTCGCTACAAGGGGTGAGGCTGGATTTAGGCAGGACTAAGTGCAAACAGGAGGTATGCCTTCATCTTCATCCCATTCACCATTTCTATGGGTTTCCTCTCAGCCTTATCTAGTTGCTTCTTTTGGCTCAGCAAGGGGACAGGAGGGGGTGGTTGATCCCTCTGTGCTGAGCTGCCCACACCAGCCGCATCCCCAAGGACTCAGTATTTCATGCGTAATCCGTAAAACAAAGGCTTAGGTGGGTTTTAAGGATAAGGCTCCACGTATCACCATGTGAACAGCAATTACGATGCACAGTCCTAGGTGCTGTGTAAAACCTCAGACAGATTATTCATGAGTTATTCTGTCAACAGCAAGTGGTTTCTGTGCTGTTTACCAGTTGTACCAGTTTCATGGCAAAACTGCCGAGTGGCTTTAAAACCTCTGCAGATTAATTTTCACTCGCATCTCGCTGACTGTACTCTCTTCTATGGGAAAAAATGCAACGTGAGGATAACCCCATCCCTGCTCTGCCCTGTAGGTAACCAGAAGCTGTTGCAGCTGCTGGATCTGCTAACCTGATGCCTGAAGATCCATGTGCTCCTCCTTTCTCCTTTCTGGTTCTGGGTACTGATGCCTAAAATACTTCCTGAAATTATAGGCTGACTGGGTGAACCTTTCAAAAGCTGTCACGCTGCAAACAGAAATGTGCCACTGACTTGGAAACTGGATCTGGCTTCACACAGCCAACTATTCTCTGCTCACAAAGAGACATCATTAGTAATTATGTAAATATTCATAACATCTGCTCAGGCTCTCAGGATAACTGAGATAACTTTTGTTATTGGACATCTAAAATACAGATTGAGGGAAGAGTTATACCGTTCTCCTTATTCGATACAGGTTCCTTGCCAATATTTCCTGTATATTTTCCAGGACATCCGGATTCAGAGTATCCTCCAATTTTTTGTCTGTTATGACACTCCTGTCATTGCTGCAAAGAAAACCAGAACGCCTTATTTTGGAAGATGCACAGCAGCACCACCAGTGCCTCCCCAAAGCCCAGTGTTCACAGGAGCCCTTTCGAATCCCACCACCAGTGGACATGACCAACAGCTAATCCTTGCAGATGGAGCTCACTGCAGAAGGGGCATTTGGTATTTGCATCAGAGCACGTGCTCCCTGGTAGATAAAAGAGCTGTGGGGAGCTGTGGCAGAGCAGAAATGTCTGTGAGAGATGAGATAGCCATTCCGACATGCAAATATTTGACCCCGCTGCCGCAGCCGATGCTCATTCTCGCTGTTGGTTCCTTAAATATGCGTAATGGTGCAAAGCCATCAAAAAACGGTGCAAGAGCCCCTTCCTCAGAGCACCACTTCTGCGTAACTCGGGGGGGGGGGGGGGAGCGGGGATACAGATGAGTGTCCATGTACAAGATCAGAAACTGTGTTCATCAATGCCAGTAGATTGCTCATCCACCTGATCATTTTTAATACCCACCTACTAATCTTTAAATAGTGTTTACTTTGCATTTGTCCAAGCTATGCTGCTCCTTCCCATGGGACAGCCCAGCAGAGAAGAGCAGAGGAGGCAGAGAAGTTTGCAAAAGCTTTTCATAACTGTTCCCTCCGGTGGGAGGGTTGGGAGGAGTGACGGAAAGGGGACGACTGCAGAGGAGCACTTACAGCAAGGATGGGTGAGATGGGGCATGACCCAGCTGCCCTGCTTCGGCCAGCTCAATGGCATGTTTCCGCTCCAGCTTTTCATAGAGAAGCACGATACTTGATTTTGGCTGGTCGTATTCTCGAAGTAGGATCTTCTGCAGGTATTTGCTGTTGAAATATTCTAATCTGTGTGAGAACAAAACAAGATGGGCTTAGCCTCCTCCCACAACTCCCCAGCACCAAAATGGACCTGAGCGAGCCAGCAGGTTCATGGTCCATGACTGCCCCATATTCCATTATACTCCATTAGCTTCTTTCCAGAAATCAATGGTCCAAGAGGTCAGTCCCTAATTATTTCTGCACTACAGCACATGACCTAAGATACTAAGACTTTGCCAAATACAATAAAAGCTCCCCAAAGTGCCAGATTTGTCATGAATTCTACTATAAGTGCTACATGCAGTAGCCCCAAGGGATGCGACAGATTTAAATGCTTCCAGATTCCCTCTTGAGCCATTTCCTCTCGCTTGCCGCTCAAATGGGGCACAACCTTTGGGAAAGACCTAGCCAGTGTCAAATACTGACGCTCAAGTTTGGCTGCTGTTAGCTGCTCACAAGCCTGCTCGCAGGGAGCCCAGACACTCCTCAGCAGCAGCGATTGCCATACCCTCGAGTGGCACTTCCAAGCACTGGCATTCCTAAGAAAACCCTTGCCAGCTACATTAATCAGAGTCTTTACCATGAAGTTAGCTGCATCTGTGTCTGCACAGCCAAGGAATTTAACCTGGTAGATTGCTATTAGTATATTTTATGTTATTTGTATTTTTAAAAAAAAAAATCTCCTGTGTGTACAATCTACTGGAACTTCGTGAAAATTGAGCACTTTGCTACAGAAATCTGTAGAGAACCTCTACAATTTGTCAGTCCACAACAAGCAGTTGCCTCTCCAAGCTCATATTTTTAATGTTAATTGTGCACAGACTGGGGTCCTCAGCTCCCACATGGCCGGACAGGCAGGAGGGCACGGGCAACGCCGCTGCAGGCAGGGACAGGCTGAAGCCACACAGGCTGTGTGTTGGGCTGGCACAGCCCTTTCCTTTCCAGCAGCTTTCTTTGGACAAGAAGGGACAAACACAATAGGAGAGGAGAAAGGAGTCTTTTTAGGGTGAAGTACAATATGTGACCTGCAAGCAGGGAAGCACCCCGAGAACCTGGTCTCACTTGGACAAGCAAAAGCTGCCCCTCTGCCACCTGCCTTGTACCACAAGGATGAACAAGGCTCAGCTGCCCACAGTGGAAATTCAGGGAATGGAAACCAGCCTCATTCTTTTCTACACATGTACACAGTTGTATTTTGGCAAATCCTTACTTGTCTTTCCAGTAATACTGTCCCCAGTGTCCAGATATATCTTCAATGCCAGCCAGCAAATGATCCAAGAACTAAACAGAAGAGAGGATTTTGCTATACACCGGTTGCATGTATTGCATACGCGATGAACTCGGTCAGCAAACATCAAAAGCCAGCAGACAAAGCGGGAGATGCTTTCAGCTTGGTACACAGCACTGGTAAACAAGAAGAGGGAATGTCGGGCTAATTCCCCATCCAGTCATCCACGCGTATCCCTCGGTTCTGGAGTACAATAAGTGGTTTGGCTGCTTGCTTTCAGGTCTGCGCGAGCAAAGAATAATCGCTGAGGGACGTGGATCTCCTCTTTATGATACGTACAGGATGGCTGATGGCTTGCATGTCCTGCATATTGGGCCTTGATAGGCAGGAAATGCTCATATTGAGGTTTTTGAGGACAATTTGTCTCAGGAGGCCAGTATCTTCAGGATATAGATGTAGATAACATACAAATGATGCTTTGACTTGAATAATAAATACTGCCTTCCCCCAGACACTTCCCACTAAGTGAAATCATTGGCCATACCGTGCGTTATACAAAAACATTATTATTGTTCAAAATTACATTAAAAACCCTGGACAGGTTGATTTTTCCACCTAGAAGTTAAATCTCTGTAATTTCCCAAATTGTTTTCCCTCCTACTGGCATCTCTAAACTGGGAGAGGTCTCTGCTCTACCATGGTCAATGCCCTCCACACCGACGGGAGCTCGTACTGATGTCCCTGCAGCTTCCTCCAGCTCTAATTTAAAAAAAAAAGAAATTATTTTTTGTGGGGTCAGAGGCAGAAAAGTTTCAGAGCGGTTCACTCAGCCCTGCAGCCTGGTACAGGTTTAGAGTCCCCACATTGCTATTAGCTGCTGTATGGCCTGAGGACCGACAAATGACCCCCCCCGATCATCGCTCTTGAGAGCAAGAATGTCCCGACTACCTGAACGGAGAAATAAATTTGAGGAAGAAAGCTGCTTCTGGCTTCTGCATGCCTGGTTTCCAACTATCTGCATTGTTACCTTCTCTACTTCACTTAATTGGTACACAGCTATTTTCAGCTCACATTTCCTAATAAACACATTTCCAGAGATGATTTACTATTCACACACTAACAAAAGATGAAAGTATTCTCTGTTCATGATGGGAAAAGCCTCTTCAGCCTATTGAACTGTTCTGTTAACCTCAGACAAAGCCCTGTAATACAGCCTAATTGTGAGGATGCCAAACAGTTTTTATAAATGTCCTCAGACCTAACATCTTTATTTCTCACTACCCAAAAAGAAGACAAAAATATTCCTGAAGAAGCCATGCCTACAGAAACGTGACTGGGCATAAACAATTAATTTCAGGAACATTATTTTACACTGGATGCAGGATATTACTGCATTAAAAATCCCAGGCCACAGCTCCCTATCGGGTTGTAAGTCTCAGACTGAAGGAGAGCTGGTGCAAAGCCTCTCTGGTTTGTTCCTCAGTGCACCGACAGCGTCCGGTGGGATCCAGCCAAGCTTCCCTCCAGCAACGCAAAGCCTCAGCTAGGTGTGCAGGGTACCTCGCTTTCCCATGGAGTCGACCCACTCTCTGGAGAAGTCCTCTGTAACTAGAAAGGCCAACGTTTGGATGGCGAGAGCAAGGTGAACTCAATTCCACCTTTGGGTTACGGTGGCTTCAGTGGTTCCTTCCAATACAGTGTTTCCCTTACCCTCTCTTTTCTAAATTTTTTTGCAAAAATGTCCAAAATAGTGGTGGTGAAGTGACTAGTGAACACACGGAAGATCCCAACGCTGAAAGCAACCAAGTCTCATTTTCTTTCTTTCACTCTTTTCAGAGAAGCAGAAAAGTTGGCGTTAGGTTTGAGTATAAATTTTTGGGCTAGTGATTATCTTTCCCTGTCACATTTGTGCACCGCCTAATGCAACACCAGCCTGATTAAGTCGGTGGCTGCTTTTCCAATGCAAATAATAACCCATGGTTAGGAAGCTGCATAGGACTTCAAACCTGGAAAGGGACTGACCTGCAGAGGATTCAGGCAAAATTGCAGATCTGTAGAGTCCCTGGAGGCACACCGCTTTTTAGAAGGACCACATTGCTATCAGCAAAGCATATTGGAAAGCTCTGGCTGTGTGTTGATGGATGCATCACTTACCCGAATATGGATCTGCTCTCCCACTGTAGGAGCACTCTCTCTTTTCCTCTTGACAGCCAACAAGTCAACGAGAGGACGGATCGTCATTCCCTGCAGCATAACCACAAACACAAAAATCAGCCTTTCTTCACATCAAGTGTGCTTAGTGTCAACAGGAGCTCTCATACAGGCTTCAGGATGGGGTAGGCAGAGAGGAGAAATGCTCCGCTCTCATCATCTGGCATCTCAAAGACCACAAAAAGTCAACCAATGACTTCAAGGTCAAGCCTGCGGTTTGCTATTGCTTGTAGCCTACCAGATGGAAAGGGGCTTGAAACGTTCAAAGTTCAAATGCCGGAAACAATGATAGTCCTTGAGACTTCGCGGCGCGCAGCCTCCACCAGCATTTATCTGCTAACTTTTTGAGTATCATGTGTCACAGATCATTACTCCAACGATCTTTGATGGCTAGCCGGTGGCTAAGTTTACTAATCAAAGTATCCACCTGGTGGGAAGGGTCAAGGGAAGAGTTTTAATGTCCTTTAAGCCTCGTGAGAGAACTTCTAAAATGCTGCTGTGGTGTGTTTCTTAGTCTGGCTTCGGTATGAAATGACTTTTCTAGGACATGTTTACAGCAAAAATGATGGAGTGGTTGATGTTTATGACTTCTGAATGTCACAAATGCTGGCACAGAGGAGAGTTGAACACATTTTTAATTGCAGAAACAATTAATGTGTCATTTTAATAGCTAATAGCAATAAAAAATGCACTGCTATTCAGAGTAAACAACATAAAACTCACAAATTCAGAAATAACAGATATTACAAAAATTAAGTAGAGACTGTGCAATTTGGTCTCTTGCCTTCACTGGATAATCAGCTGCCTTTGTTTTAATTTTGAAGTGGCATTTTGGAGTTTTGTGACCAGGACTCCCAAATTTAGAAACACCTGAATTCCTTCGCCCCGTCCTGATCTTGGGAGCACTATGGGAATCCCCCGTGTCATTTCAGGCCACGTGTCATTTCGCAACACACCTGTAGGCCCCCTGTGATGCTCCTCCACCCACCAGGGATAACTCATCTGAAGTGCATCACCCAACGCCGACAGCTCTATCATGGCTCACACAAAGTTTTTTCTACCGCCAGCAATCCAGTAGCTAATGGGTCAGTGCAGGCAGCAAACAAAAAGCCCCACCTCTTCACAATTATTATATTTGCTAACAATTTCATGGAAGAGGTCAGAGGCCAATAGGCTGAGAGAGTGAACTTTAAAGGGAGAACGTGGTGTTTCATTTTTAAACCGCACTGAAAGGCAGAACAATGAGGGCTTTTTGTGACATTCCAGACAAGCCCACAGCTCCTTGGAGGACTTTCTGGTCTACGTGGCACATATCCAGGCCTGTCTGGAAGCATTGAGGACTCAACAATTGCTCAGTCAACCTTCTCAAAATTATTAACCAGGCTTGTTGTGAGAAGAGCCTTATGCAACTGAGTTAGGCCAAAATAGATGAGTTTCCTGGCTTGTGTAATGCTCTGATAGACCCATGTATGGACAAGCCCAACTGCTTACATGTTGGTCATTAGTATGTGTAGCACGAGGCTTTTCAGACAGCGTGGTCAGGATTTCCAAGAAAATGAAGTGGGTTTGTGCTCCGACAACATGCCTTGCGGACCTTCACCAGCTTAAAAGCGCCCCAATCATCTCTCCCCTAGCTTCTGTCCTATCTTAACACAGACAGCCCCCGCCAAGTCTCTACTGATATCACTGTGAATATAAAGAAAACTTATTGCACAAAATAACAACAACAGAAAAAGGCCACTATGCACAGAAATTGTTTTGTAGCCAATATTTCACTTGTCCTTTCCACCCAAAGTGACATGCACCATGAAAGATGCTGAGATATTAAAGGTATTCACTCTTCATTCCTGCATCCATCGATGTGGCTGGCAGCAGTGCCACAGACTTCAGAAGCTATAGGAGTCATTTGCAAATCCAGGTTTCTGAAGGTCCATCTTAATAGCAGCTTCTATTGTGTTTACCTATGTTTTCTCTGCTGAGCTACAGCAATATCTTTCTGGCTCAGCTTTTAAGCGAGTTTACTTTTTTCCCCCGCCTGTTCTCGTGGTGGCCTCAGCTGCACAATACTGCAGGTATCTGCAGCCTGAGCAAAGTCTGTCTTTATGGATGCTACGTTCCCGCTGAATGGCTGAAGGTCAAGGGGTCACCCCGCCGACACGTACCCACGGGGGACCCTGTTTAACTCTCACCCTTTTGCATGGAGATGACATCACCAGTTGAGCTTTGAGGTTACACAAAAGCCCTTTTCCTGGTCCTGGGAAGGATTTTCCGAAGCCTCGGCAGAATGGAGCTGCTGCCTTAGAACAACCTTTGTCTGAGACTCAAGAGCGTCTCTGCATGAGCGGACGTGCCTAGTGACCGTATCTTTTCAATTTCTGACCCACATTTGCATCTTAAAACTTGTCAACCTCCACCTAAGTGCGGTCCCCCCACCCCTGGCCCCTGCTCTCTCCTTTCAGTCTGAAAACTGCGCCTGGTCCAGCTGCCCTGCGGGTCTCAGCTCCGAGCCCATCGGCACGTCACACTTGTTGACCATTTTTTCATGATGTGGATTAGGTGGACGTGGGGAAGCAGAGAGTCAACCCCAACCCTCCACATCGCCCAAGTGCCCAACACCCACACCTGAGGGGTTCAGGGAGGCCAAGTGGAAGGAATTTGCTCTCGTGGGGTGATGCTCAGCCATGGGGCAGCTGTCACCGTGACCCACCGTCTCCCAAAGCCCCAGCAGCTGCTCTGCTCCCTCCATCCGAGGGCGGGAGAAGGGCAGCCCCGGGTCAGCAGCTCTGCATGGACCTCGTGCCCTTGAGCGGGAGCTCCCGGGGAGCTTTTCTGCACGGCGTCTTTCCCAGACCCTCGTCCCACTTGCTTCAGCCCTATGGAGAGCCACTCTTAACTTTTTGGGATAGAGCACACCAGGGAGACATCAGCCTTGCTCACTTCGGGACCAGACGACCCCAATTTTTCCACCACATCCTCCTTCCAATGTCGGAGCGATGGGCAGGTGAACTAAAAGGCGTACTTCAGAGAAACCCCGACAGGAGCCTGGCCCTTACGGACTTGCTGCTGGGCAAAGAGCAGGGAGACATCCAAAAATCTTCATCCCGCAGAAGGCTGCAAGAAGGCTTTTACCACTAGATGTCACAGCAATGCCGAGAGCTGCTGCCCGCCTGCTCCTCCCGAGCAGGGCTTCGCTGCCCCCTGAAGCACAACAGCTCCTTACAGCCTCAGCCTCTGCTTAAGGCAGAGAAAACCTTTCTCCATCATACACCCGGAGGGGTGCTAATTAAGAATCCGTGAAAAATAAAAGCATATTCGTAAGGAGAGCAATACCAGCGCCAAGTTCTGCCCCTGCCCCAGCTGCAGGCTGAGCAGCCCGGCTCCTTGCCCGCTATGGAACCGCAGGCAGGGGTCAGATGTGGCACCTCCCGTATGCTCCCCAGGGGCAGCTCAAGCTGCAGATGCTCCTACAGCTTTTCTATAGGATTGGGCTTTGCAAAAACACCCACAACAGAAATCAGTCTTTAAAAAGAGAAAAAAAAAGGAAAAAAACATAGTACATTTGTGCTTTAAACGATAAACCCAATATCTCAGGGCAACCGGTGCTGTGAGGGTCCACCTCCCTCTCCTACCCTGGGAGCAGGGGGTTAACACGTCCACAGCCACCCCGTGATGTGGGAAGGTTGCACTCACTTGCAGAAGCTTTCCCACTGGGTAGGAAACAACCCAAGAATCACTAGGGCAGAAAGAGAAGGCAGGTAGCAACAGGGCTTAGGGGTCAGTTACAAAAGAAAAATCAGAGGCAAATAAATCAAATGTGCTATGACTTTTTTATTTGCTTCTGATTTTCCTTGCTTTTATAAGAAGTAACACACCCAAATTTTTTTTTCCAGTGGAAGAGTTAAAGCAAGCCCCTTCCTGCTGCATCATCATAAAATAACTGCAGCTGCTTTGCTGCATGAATGTGAAAACATCTCAGACATATATACAAAATACGTCGATAAACAACTAATGACTGTTGTTGCGTCAGCTGTTGGATGCCCCAATAAAATGGACCTCATTCTCAGAAAATGTTAGGGAGTCACTCCTTCAAAATTAGGTCCCTTTAAATTGTCCCACTTGTGACCTACCAAAACTGAGACGACCAAACCATAAAGCTGTCTCAAAATTCTCGCTGCCCATGTTCAGAGGGTTTGGAGTATCTCCAGTATCTTCCATCTTCTCACCTTTGGGGTCAGGAAAACTGACCTTCATTACTGCATGGCTCAGGTAGCATTTCATTTCAGGACAAGGCCTACAATAACAAGTGGTTCTTACCTTGCTCAAAGAGCAAACTAGTTGTAGAGGTCGATTTGTGTTGGCTTTGCTCTCACATAAAACACATAAAAGCACTACTTCAGAGAGGAAACTTATGCCAGCATCTTTCTTCACAATTTTTACCACTGCTACCCCAATACGGAAAAAAAAAAAATCATGCTTGTTCTTTACATCTGCTGGTGACACCAAGATTGTTTTTACCTGTACGAAGACGGTGAAGAGGATGACAACAGTTGTTGCTGCAATGAAGAGCTTCTTTCTGTGAAAGTCAGGAAGCAAGAAAACCAAAGAGAAACAAATGGCTCCTCGGAGACCCCCGTACGCTATAATGAATTGGTCTTTGCTGGTGATGGTGTTCACGTGAAATCTGTTCACAAAGAAAGTCAGCACAAGAACCCCTGAAAAGCAAGAAAGAAGACGGGAGCACATCAAACAAAAAGAGCCATTAGATAAAACTCATAATCTTATGATGTATTTTACAGTAAAACATCACTGAACTGGTAAACACCAATCAGGAGGAACGGGCCAGGGCCCAGGGTGGTATATTCCCAATATGCCACTGGAGAAGGGCTTTCTTCCAGCCTGGTCCAGGAGGTTTGCATTTGATTTATCCAGATAAAAACTGATCCCCAACACATTTCTGATTTGGGGGATTACAAACACCATCGACTATCCACAGTTCTGGGGGTTTGTATGACTATAAAATTTGAGGTAGCTCATCTTGTAGCAAATTTTCTTGGTTTTTAACTCAGCCTTGTGCTTATCACAGTCCAGTTGGGAAACCAGAGTTTCCTTCAGAAGGACTCTGAAGTCTGCAGGGGAGTTTTAGTGTCATCCCGCTCCCATGACCACGGATCCCCAGAACACACCGTTTACCTGGTGACGTGCTGTTAAGTATCAGCTAAATACTAAACAATAACTATTGGCAACAAAGGATATATTAGCACTTTTATTTTGATGGTAGTTAATTAAAGTTTTTAGGGCAATTCTATGGTGACATGCCAACCGAAACTTTACTCCTATAAAGATAGGAAGCCAGATTCCGAGAACCGAATTGAAATATTGATTTATTCTGATTGGTGATAACAAATGACTGAATTGCTGGGATTATAAACACTCTCGTGGCAAACAGTCAGCAACAATTTAGCCACAAGTTACCCTCCAATTTCCAAAAGTTTCCAAGCAGTAGCTTGGCTAAGTAGCTGTATTCTGCCTGTGTTCATGTTGTTTCTTCACAAATCTTTCACTCCAAGATTTATGCCGTACGCATTTAAGACTACGTAAGGTGACACAGCAACTGATGTTATTTATAGTCATTTGCAAACACATAAACAGATGCAGAAAGGTAGAAAAAGTCGGGCCTTAAATCAGTAAGCCGTGATCTTAATACCAACAGATATGATAAACATCTCATTTCTGAAGATCAATGGCCATTTTGAGAACTGATGACGCAAGCTGCCATTGACTTTTGCTAGGAATTAGCTGTATCCACATCACTATTGCTTTTCTAAAGGGTGCTTGTAAAAGAAATAAACTTCAAAAATAGTGCGCTTGTAATGTACGTATCAACCATCTTCCCACACACATACAACTAAAAATATCTGAACTTTGACTGAACATCAGACCGGTTTGAAGAAAACAAAAAGCTGGGGATGTTCAGGAATAAGGAACTCAATTAACTGAACCTTGCAACACCTTCCCCATCTCCGGCGCTCCGAGGAGCTGGTGCCCAGAGCAGCAGATGTGAAGTACTTCTGTTTCAAGGTTCTTTGCTACTTAATAAAATAAATAAATAAATAAAGCAAAGCATACCTCAGATCACATCTGCAGCTGCCGTAAAGCTCAGGCAGTGCCCATGATTTAAAGGAACAAAATTTACTTGAGCTGATTTCCTGGCCATTGTCTTAATTTAATCCTTCCTCATAAATTATTATTAGCATTCCCTAAACTAATTCAAGGCCAGTTTGCTCCACGAGATGATACGCAATTAATCATTTTGAGCAGAATATATTTTCTTCTGGAGATACACCTTGAGAAAGAGCAGAAGGAAACCTCTCTGGTGCTTGGATAACAGTAGAATACTAGTGCTGTCATGCAATTAATGTATTTTGCTTTTTAGATGATCTCTCTTATATCAAAGTAATTCCAGTCCCCAGGCTTCAGCAGAATCATTTCTCATTTAAGAGCACTGGGAGGGTCCAATAAAGGACCAGCGTACAGCTTACACACTAACCCCAGCACTGTCAACCCAAAAGTCCCCAATTCCCGCAAAGCAAACTCCATGGGTGCCTCCCATTTCTGGATCAGTGCCTTGAGCACGTCCAGAGCTGCTGGACGGGTCTGAGCTGGCCAGGGTCTAACCTCAACCACCACCTCCGCAGCAGGAGTTTCCCAGCCCGGCTTTGTGCAGCACCCTCCCTGTCCGGCTTGCGCCCTCCCGGCACACCTACAGCTTTCCAGCAAGGTGCTGCAGAAAAGGGACACTCAATTCAGGATCAGACATGCAAGACTATTTTCAGCCCTGGTTTGTGTGTTCTTATTTAATTCAAGGGGGATTTTGAACAAGAAAGAGGGTTTTCTTTCCTGGCTGCAGCACTGAGCCCGTCTCTAATAACGTGATGCGTGATTTGAGAATGCAATCAGAAGAGCTGTGTTTAGAGAGCCAGAGGATTTTTGGTGTGCTTTTGTACCGTTATTATGTTCCTTATGTCTTGCAATGAGGAATTTTTGAACTAAAAAAAGTCAAACTCACTCAGAACTTCTTTTCATTTGAGCAAGTAACTTAAGAGAAAACCACTTAATCGTAAGAAAACATTTGAATGTACGCACAACTGACTAATAAGCATGCTTCTAAGTGCATTTATGGTGCACGGTTATTAAAACAAACCTTGGCATGTATTAACAGCTAATAAAACCCGTTCTGCTATGTCTTGCTAATCATGGCCTGCCCTATTTAAGCAATTTCTTGAAGTGTCTATCAAATTTGAGTTCACTCTGACTCAGTGGTTTGTAAACATAAACCCTGTTGAATGTTTTTTAGCTCTCAAATTCTTTGCCAAAAACATGCGCTCTGTTATATTTGCAGATATAGCTAATATATAAAGACATCCGTGAATGAGAAGGTAGGCACTCTGCACTCACTTTGGTGACAGTAACTGCACACCGAACACCAAATCAGCACAAGATACAACTGGCGACAATGGTAAAACAGTGCGTCTCCTTTTCTGGTCATTTACAATGCATGAAAATGGGATCCCAGAGTATTCTGGGACCAGGACTCAGGTTTTCATCATAACTGATCTCAAGAAGATCATCTTTAGCCACAATTAGCAGGAGAGTATTTTCATACCTAGCTCTCTTCCTCTTGTTATCACTAAGTCTTGGTCGCTTTTTTACTGCGAGGTTAGCCAAACGCTGCAGTAGGTTTCCTAGGGAGGTTGTAGAGTCTCCGTCCATGGAGATAACCAAAAGCTGTCTGGACACAGTCCTGCCTAGCTGACCCTGCTTAAGCAGGTGATTAGACCAGATGACCTCAAGAGGTCCCGGCCGGCCTCAGCAATTCCCTGATTCTATGCAATTCTGTCATTCTCAGTCCTTATCTGAAGTTCTTGAGTAGGAGCAGAAGCACCCTCACATCTTAGGTCCCAGTTCTCATCTACCCAGCAGTAAGCTGGGTAGATGCTCTTCCGTAAAGCAGAACAGCATCTCCAGGGACAGCTCTTTGAAGGTTCCTCCAGTTTCCCGTTTAAGGATGCTGCTGTACACCAACTTGTTATGCATTAAAGCCCTTAAATCTCTGCAATTCAGAATATGCAGTCAGAGGCCCCGTGGTTTTACACAGCTCCCTGATCCTGAGCTCTGTACTTACAATCTCCCTCCCATTGTGAAGATACCAAGGGACTAAGATATACTGAAATCAAAGAGGAGATCGTGACAATCAGAGGGTCTAAGACAGAGGTATCAACAAAATAGATACCATGAGAATTTCTATTTAGCACAAATGCTGCCTACGGTGAGTGCACAGACTAGGAAATTGCAGTAAAATGCAAGACTTGCTATTGAGCAAGCGGTGGAGGAGGGGGGAAGCATCAGCTGGGGTGCCTCACTTCAGTCCTTGCATTCACGTCTGGGATAATCACACACACAGAGCAAGCAGGAAAGGATGATGGTGGGGGCAGGAGCATTCTCTCATTTAATGGAATTACATTTTTCACTCCCATAAATAATAATATATATAAGAAAATAAGATCTATAATTTCACCATACCTAGTGCTCTCCAAATGAGACAGAAAATGACAGTGAAGCAAATGTATGGCCAGTTCCACTCGTGATTTTCTCCAATGGTGGAAACTCCAAGAAAGATGAAGATGAGGGTATCACTAACACTGCTCCACATCTTCATGAAGTATTTGACTGTGGTGTGAGACTTCAGAGAGATATTGGCCTCCACGTAACGCTTCATGCCCATGGCACAAGCAATGATGCTGAGAAAATGAAAGAGAAACAATAAATTTTTCTACTTAAGCACACAAAATCGACACATTGTCATTTATAAAAAAAATAGGCTTCGTCAAGTCTTAGATGTTTGCAGACATCTCGCTGGGTAGTGATTTGCTTCCTACATTAGTCCAATAATATCAGGAGGACCACCAGAACGATAAGATACCATATAGGGTGACCAGGCTGCCTGAATCTGTTTTTGAACAGATAAACAACTGACCACCTATTGCATTTATCATAGCCACACAGCAATAGCTACAACTCACTACACCCAACTCTTCCCATCACAATACACAGTTTTCAGTTCTTTGACTTTGCCACACTCTGACCACCTGGGCTGAAGAGTTTCATGCTTAGGAGCCCACATTACCTATTTTGCCCGGAGGAGAGAAAGACATTTGAGGGAATGGGAGACTTGTTTCTCCACATGAGAAATGTGTAAATAGGACTCCTGTGAGTTTGGCTGATATCTGGACACTACAGCAGATCCTTGTAGGACTCAGAATCGGTGTAGTTTAAGAGGAGCCCGAATGCTGTACCCCTTCACCCAAGGGACCAAAGCTAATCTAAAGCTGGAGAAACTCAAGCATACAATGCACCTCACACTGTATGTTTCTGAGCCTGACCAGACTTGCACTGTGTATTATTTGGGCAGAGCTAAGAAGCCATTGACTCCATGCAACCAAGAGACAATAAAATGCTCAAGCACCCTCATGAGGCTGCACAACGAGCCAAGAAATGCTGTTGCTATAGTCGGAACATCTGACCTCCTCAGGTATTGCATATCCAAGGTCACTTCAGAAGTGTGCAGCACCAATTAAAACTTCTGTCTTGCAATTTTTCATGGATAATTGGTTCTTCAAGTTACAGGGTACATGTGGTTAGCCTAATTCATCAGCTTTTCAAATCAATACATTTTCAGGCCAGCAATCTTAGAAGGTCAAAGCAATTGAGCGCTCAAAGAGTCAAAGCTCCATTTTTTATATTTTAACCTGGACAGAAACATTTTGTTCTAAATGTTGTATCAGCAATAGCAAAACGGCTTTACGTTTCCGAGATCTGATTTCCATCGGTATTTGGTAAGGCCATCCACACGGAGCTTTATCGCCTTAAAAAAATTCCTTTCACAGGGGACATCATGGTAACTCTCTTCACATTAGATCCCACGCAGACAAGCCCACAGAGAAGTAGATCCTCGGCTTGCAGAAGTCAACCTGGGTCTGGCAGACTGACTATAAACACCAGCTGTGACCGGGACAGGAACGTGACCCACAAATATGCAAACAGGTGTTAGGATAGGTGGTGGCCTCCGCAGCACGTTATCCATAATGCATCCTCTCAGCTACGAGCTATTCAGAAAACAGCCATGCAACTACTGCTTTGCAGTGAAAACATCACATTTAACCCCAGAATTTCACAAAGGAGATTCTTTGCATTATTTGGGCTTTGATGGAAAAAAAAACAGGGTTGCCCCCCCAGCTGCAGAGACCAGGACAGTTTGCAGATGGGCAGAGCTGACTGTGCTCTGGTCGTGGGTTTATAACCTGTATGAAACCAAAGACCCTGATTCTCTCCTCCACAGCTATTTATTTCAGGAAGACGCTGTCGGCCACTGCATTGTTGCTCCTAACAAAAGCAGAGTAAGGGCCACTTTCCTTCTAGCTCATCAGTGAATCACTAACACGTCTTCACTGCCACAACTCTGCATCTATTGTTGGACCAAGACAAAGGAAATAACAACAGCTACATTCATTTCTGCTCTACTTAAAGCACTAAGAAAATCAGCAATACTATTATGGGAAAATAGTTAGCAGATATTCAGTTGGAATAACAAATAAGAAATTACAAGGGAAAAAAAACCTTTTTTTAAATGAAGATGCACTTCCACCCACTGTGAGTTGCTGATTACTGGGCTTTGCATTCAAACAAAAGAAAAAAACTGCCCCAAACACACACATTTCTATTTCTTTCATTTAAAAATAATTGTTATTTGGTTTTCCTTATTGCCATGAGAAAACCATACATTTTTTTCATAGAATCATAGAATCTCCTGAGTTGGAAGGGACAATTTTTGAAGGAGAAAGAAACGTTTGGGTTTGTCTGAAGTTAAAACTGGGCTTCAGGGAGGGACTTGTAGTAAAGGCACAGGATGCAAAAGGTCAGACTCAGAAAAGCCACAATGCTCTTACTGGGGAACGAGATCCCGTTTTATCCAGCAGCACGAGACCAAGATTCATATCCCTTTTTCCATCTAATGTTCTTTGAGTTCCCATTTTTCTTCTCCTCAGAAAATGTACCAATACTTAAGGTATTCTGAAATGGGTCTTTTTTGATTTATCCTTTTCAGACTGACCCGCTTTGCATAAAGCGCTGAAAGTAATGGGGATTGAACCACAAGCTAAAAAAAAAAAAAAAAAAAAAAAAAATTCTTCCATTTCTGTATCTGCCTCAATAAATAGTGGATAAAATAGTTCCAGCTAGGAACTAAGAAATCCAATAAGTATTTATGGGAAGTGACTTCCAGAGCCGTGGTTTGGGAACACTTCTTGGGAAAAGGATATGGGTTCACACCAGATTCACAGACAGGGAAGAAACTGGACCTGTTCTGTCGCAGCTTCAAAGATGGGCACTGCCACTAGGGCAAGAGGGAAAAAAGAAAAAAGAAGCCGAACTAAAGAACATTTGCAGATCTGTGTAGCAGATTGGGTGGCATTCACAGATTTTTTTTTTTTTTTTTTTTTTTTTTTGGACTATGTAGAATTGCTTTTTTGGCAATCAATTTATTTTTCAAAGAAACAAACTGCCAAGATCTGCTGCTTATAATACAGTATTCCCTGGTCACAAATGAATGAATTGTTTAAAATCAAGATATATAAAAGAGGCATTTATAATTTGGCAATTATAAGACCAGCAGTGCAGGAATCAGCTGCCTTTGCAATTGTTTTGCTTTAGAAACAATGCATTATTCAAAAGAATAGAAAATGGGTTCCGTAATGGGTACAGTAGATTGTGATTGATAGAAGGAGACACCATTAGGATTGAATGTTTTCTGCTCCATGATGATTATGCAGCATATTTATTTCACTGTTCTGTCTTATGCTCCTATAAATAGGCTTTCTCTTACCTATTCCCAGAGCTAGAATTGTTTTCAGTAATGCTAGAATATTGCTCCTATTAACCATTCGAGGGAAAAAAAATCTGCAAGATATAGGAATGGTTTCTATCCAAAGCAGCATCATTAGTTTTAAAACAGATCTCCCAGATACTCCTGTATCTACCTGGTACCTGACTTAAAAATAAAATTAAAAAATTATCTTCATTATTATCAGATTTACAGTTGTTTACACTGTAGCTATCAATGTGCACTTTATAGTCTTTAGGGAAATAATAAATAGTTGGTTATGATCCTCAGCACCAGCTGACTTAGTTCAGGCAGGAGAAGGAAACGCAACAGATGTCAGCCCACAGAAACCAGGACTGAATCACTCTGGTTTTCATCTGCCTCTGCTTTCCAAGGTGAGCTTTCTTTGACCATTAGGATTATTATATCTATTTTTTGTCTCAGCACCTGCTCTGCAAGTGAAATGCAGGAGGTAAGGCCAAAGCTCAGTTACCTCTCCCAAAACCGAAGGATCTGGCCCAAAATTGTTCATTTTATTGAAAGACCTACCCAGTAAGAAGAAAAATGAATTATCTGTATTATCTATAAATTACAATTTGTGAAAGACTGACTTCACAGAAAGAAATAGCTTCTCTTCGCTGATGCAAAAAGTTGCATGGGAATACGCAAGATGGTATCTGATACAGCGTGGGGCTCGGCTGCAGGACACAGGCAGTCCTCGTCTGCCCCACGTTGCTATACCCTGGTTGTACAAAAGCTTCACAGAGTAACCCCTTTGGTGCTCTAAAGTGGTTTTTTTAGATTGAAGAGTGTCTAGGACTGACTGTGCTGTAGTAAATTGCAAGCGGTTTGGGTTTAGTACCTTTGAAACCCTCATCTCTGACAACTTTGGCTGAAATTGGTCAGCGGATTTCAAATGTTACTGGAGATAGAGAGATGATGGATGACACCCTCACTCAGGAGACCAGAAAAACTCATGAGCTGTGTCTGAAATTCTTCTGGCAGAAGTCTGAATCTCCAAAGCAGAGGTTTCAGTTAGAGCCCTCCACTCCCAAACAGTAGGAATATTTCCAGGCTTCAGCTCTGTAGGGGACACACAACTCCCACCCCATCACTCACTTTGCTCTGTCACCGTGAGGTCTGCCTCAGCACGCCTTTGGGGCCACCACCCAAAGCTAGCTGGTAGGTAGGGCATGCAGATCAGGAGGAGGGTGCTAGAACAGACATGCTGTAAACTCAGATCAAACCTTTCTGAGGATTTGATTAAATACTCCTTGCAGCTCTTCAAACATTAGTTTTGACTGGGCCACACATGGAAAATAAAAAAATATGCCAAGAAAGTCTCTGGCTCTGCCAAACCCTCTAGACATCTCGCTGCTTGAACATTCCGGGTTTCCGAATGAAAAACATGGAGCTCAAATAAACATTCCTCCATAACCTACACAAACCGATCAGCCATCTGAAGCGTCATCTGGATTGCTTGTGACTTGCAGCTGTTACCGTTGATGTGTAATTGTGTAATGTGTGAAATGGGGTTACACCTCTCAGCTCTTCCACGGGCTTTTATACTCGCTGTTCGCTGCCATACACAGATTTCCAACCAAGCAAACTTACTTTAAAACTTTTTCTGATACTTTTCAGTAAATATAGCCAGAAGGCTTTCCCGGACAGGCGAGATGTTGGGACATACTTACGCCACGATCCCCGAAAGGTGAAACATTTCGGCAGTGAGGTAGGAGAGATAGCTGTATAGGAAGACAAAGAGCGGTTCGATGACTCGGATATCTTTGGTGAAGCGCGTGGTAAAGGCGGCGGTCATCCCAAAAGTAAGACCTACTAAAACTCCTCCCAGCCCAACCACAAAGAATTTTCCAACTCCAGCAAAAACATCCACACTTTTGATGGTTGGCATTTCACAGAAAGAGCGAAATAGCTTGTAGAGCACCTGGGTGAAAAATAAAAGAGGAAAACCAGCCGTTAACAAGATAGTCAATAGACACGGCTGTACGTAGCAATGACACTAAAATACACTGCTGCGATTTCTGCCGGTGCCAGGTCAGCATCCTTCTCTGGAGGTCAGGCCCATACCAGGGGAGTGCTGCGGCACTCACATACATCTCTAACTCCGGACACACAGTCGAAGAGATGTTCTCCTGAAAGCTTCTCAGGACCTCAGGGCAGAGAAGTGGACCAGGAGTCCTCTGCTAGAAGAGGCTGTTGATGCCTTTTCCCTCTGCAGATCCCACATCCCACCTCTCAGCATTGGCCCATCCTTCCTCTGAACATTAAATACTCAACATAAAGGCTAGTCCTTACCACCGTCACCGCGTCGTTCAGGAGCGATTCGCCGAAGACCAAAATGTGTAGCTTTTCATTGACGTGTATCTCTTCAAAGACCGCTAACACCGCCACGGGATCCACGGCAGCGATCAGGCTGCCGAACAGGAGGTTGTGGAGCAACGACACGTCCTGCAGGCGAAAGGCTTTCACCTGGCAGATCCCATACAGGGAAAAGCCGATCCCAAACACGTTCCATATCGTCCCCACGACCGCGTAAAGGAGGATAGTGCCGATGTTCTCAAAAAAGGGACGGCTGGGCATGAAGTACCCTGCATCAAGGACGATGGGTGGCAGCAGGTAGAGGAAAAAGATGTCGCTGTCCATAACAGGTGGTGACTTGTCATTTAAGCCGTAGATGATTCCCCCCATGATGAGTCCTACAAATATCAATAAACAGCTTTCGGGAACAACAGAAGGCAGCTTGTTATATAGATGAAACCCTGGAAGGGGATGAACAGAAAAAAAAAAAAATAGCTATTATGTCATCAGCCCAAACTGGCTGAAGAGCCCCAACCAGCTCCTCGCTGGGGTGAGGAAGCTCCCCATGCTCCCCCCTTCAGCAGGCTACGCTTCGGAGTAGTAGTAATAAATGCACATAATTAAGGTGAAGTCGCTCAATCAGAAATTGGCTAAAAAATCTGAAACATTACTGAAAATACCAAACTTTCTAAAATGACTCTTGGTTCAGACTGCATTTCATCATAGCATAAGGTTAAAGACACATTTTTAGGTAATACACAAACAGAAAAACTAAATAATCTGCATAAATAAAAAGGTATTTGGAATTATTTATGATGTCAGCTAGTTAGCATGCCATCTTCAGCACTAACGTGAATAGCAACTGCTAATTTTAAACACAATACAGATTCCATACATCAAAGAAAAAAAAAATCACAAAAAGCATTCTTATTAATTATAAATGGTGCCACTTTTAATATGATTTAATCATTCACATTTAAAGCTAAAGGCAACATTGAAAAAAGTCCACTCAAGCCAGCCTTGTGCAACACCCAATGTTAGAGAGAAATGCTGACAACTGCTACAAGTACTCAAGGTGACTTATTGAAAGAAAGTAATTGAAACAAACCAAACTGGAATAGGAATAATAAGGGGGGGGGGGAAAAAAAATCTATGACCATTATTATTTCTTCATGCATGTTAACAGAGTTGAGATCTCATCATATAATATGCAGAATAGCGAAACGAAAAGACCATTTCCACCTGAAAGAAATTCTGATCTAAATGAATCTCAGACACTTCTCCCTTCTGAGGAAAAAAAAAAAAAAATAATAAAAAAAAATTCTATAAAATAACTTTTATAGCAGTAATTTAACAGAAGTGATCACAATTTCTGGAGAAAAAAATACATAATTTCCACTTTCCTATGACCAGTTTTGCAGGAAAAAAAAAAGATAGGTCCAAGTTATAGAAAATATAATTTCTTAGGTATCATTACACAGATGACCTCCTTGATGCAGAAATTTTATTTTAGGCTGTGTAACACCCTGCACGTGGACTGAATTCTTCCTTGCGGCTGGCCAGACGCAGCACCCTTTTTAAGACCAAGGAGTCTCTATTTTAAGATGAAGATGTCAGTGGACAACGTGCACGTAGTGCAGCTGGCAAGCTAATCGAGATGAAGGCACACCGTGGTGTGTACTGCAGGTAAATGAAATTCCTGGAAACCCTGACAGTTTGCCTACTGATAGCAACACCATGCAGAGGTGTGAACTTCTAGATGGAAACCCATCATTTCCAACCTAAAACGCAGCTAGGTAGTTATTTTCTGTGTGTGCGGTATGTCCGGCACACAATATGTGCATCCTTAGGACTTGGCATGTTATCTCAGGCTCCAGGACTAGAGAATAGGTGAAGCAAAGGCCACCCCTGCCCACACCATCCCCATGGAGACCCCCGTCCTTCCTCACCCTCTCAAGACGCCTTACCTATTTTGGCCAAGGATGCAAGCATGATCCAGAGTGTGATTTCAAAGGGGACTTGCACGTGCTGATAATCCAGAGAGAAAAACGCATGCTCTGAGGATTCATTGCCCTGGGCTTCCTCGGCAGCCCAGCTGATGTTCTCCGAGATCACGTCCTCCAGCAGCGGCATCGGTGGGGAGCCTTGCAGGGCTCTGACCCTGGTGGCTTGGAGGACGGAGGAGAGCAAGGACCCAGCTAGGACAGCAGCCGCAGCTTTGCACCCTGGCCTCTGTCCCTCCATTTGCCCTGGAAGCCGGCTGCCACAGGGATTTGGCCGCTGGCTGCTCCCACTCTCACTGTTGTGGACAAGTGGTTGGGAGCGCTGCTGGAGACAGCGCAGCTCGGCTCCCCCTCGTTGTGTGGGTTGCTGCAAAGAGAGGAGCAACCGCTCCGCCTCAGGCTGACTCTCCTCCCTGGTCCATTAGTTTCCAGCTGGGAGACCCCGTGGGAGAATCGCACCCTTGGGCACCATGTGCCCAAATAGGCGGAGGCTCCTCCTGCAGGTGCTTCCTTGAAGAAATGCCTCGTGCACCCTCAAACCAACTGCATGTCTATGCATGCTTGAAAAAGAGACAAGTTCCATTTTAGTCTTAACTCTTAACATATTTTTGGCTTCCAGTGTCTCAGAAACTCTTCGGGAGGGGGGGCGGAATCTTCACTGCTGCTAGAGCAGCCAGGCTTTGCTGGAACAGGTCACACATAGAACAGCCCCATCCAGAAACGGGCCCATCTTACAGTGGACTTCACTGGATTTCTCCAGTGCCCACAAAGAGAACACACAGCAGCAACATTACTGCTAATCACAGTTTCCATTTGATAAATCAAGCAAAGCACCCCGCTTTCTTATGCTAAATACAGAGCTGCAGCGTTGTGCTGGGTAGGGGTCACCGGGACCCAAAGAGTAAGTTTCAACAATTGCTTAAAGCTTCTTCCTATAACAAGGGCTAACAGCATCGAAAACTGAGCGAGCTTGCTTAGAAAAGTTGGAGAGACAGAAAAAATAAAAAGTTATTTGCGACAGTGTTTGGTGTATTAATAATAAGGAGGAAAAAACCCATGTTGGGCCAAATTCCTCCATTGTGGAGTTTCATGCAAGTTGATGATGTTTCAACAGGGATGAATTTGGTCCAAAGAACACATGTAATTAAAATGTGGAGGCCCCGGGCTGTTGCTAGACTGATCGATGGCCTGTTTGTTTCTCTTCAGCTGCCTAAATGACACCAAAATTGAGCTGCCAATAACAAGCTGGTAACCCACTTTTCTGCTGTAGTCAGAGCCCAACATCATGCAGACACGGATCCCGGGTTTCTCAGTACCACCTGAGCTCCCTGTCTCTGATCCGTAAAGCAGGAGGAGGAGAAACGTTGGGAGACAGGAGAGATGCAGTGCTACGCCCTAGGAGTGACTTCTTTCTGCTTCACCGTGGTTCATTTGAATTTATAGTGTGCCTTTAGCACACTTGCTGACTTTAAAGCACAGCACCGCTCCTCTCATTAGAGCAGTCTTCTAGCAAACTAAGCTTTTTAAACTTAGTGCCACTTCTCCCTTTGCATATTTAAAAAATAAACAAAACTGCGGGACAGACACTTGGAGGACAGAAATCCCACAAGGTTTTCCTCCATCTTTGTTCCATAGTTCAATTCCATAGGGTCTGGCATGGGGAGGAGAGGAAGAGGCGAGGAGACGGGACCCCTTGTTACTCTGAAGGAGGGAGAATACAGTGCTCTTAACGGAAGCTAAGAAGTAATTAAGAAATTACTCAGCCAGAGCTAAGAGCAGTGGAATCAGTTCTGAGCCCAGGCTCACATGCCAAGCCATCACGTTTCCTCCTTCTGCTGAAATATTCGGTGCTGAACTTGGGAGTTCGAAGACTTGTTCCAGTTTGGTGGCATGGAAAAGGAGTTTTGCCAACGTCCCATTCTCCCCGCCCCAAACAATCTGGTTTGATTTTTGCTATTCTCAGGGAAAAGGCAAGAAAGTTAATATTAGCTTACATTTACCTTAAGCCAAAAATGAAACATTTGCGTCTTGGATGGAAAAAAGACCTGCAGTGTGGAGCTCAATAGCACTGTCTGGAAAATGCTTTTGTGTGTAGAATCAATATCTATTTGATAATGGAACCAGAAAAAAACAGCAGAGTTGGGACAGTATTTGAGGAAGGTCAACAGAGAGGATAACATTAAAATATGCTCTGTTTTTCAAATAAAGTTAAGTTATAAAATCAGGACCTTAAGGACTAAGCAACAGTTAACGGGTGAAGCAGAGAGACACGCACGCATGCTTATTTACTTTAACTGCTCACCAAACCTCTCTGCCTGAACAGAGCAAAACACACCGTGGTTCTTAAGATATAAATGTTAACAGAGGGGAAAAGAGCCTGAGCCCTGTGCAGAGTTTTTAATGAACCTGTCTCACTCGCTTTCTTCTCTGCTCCTTTCTGCAACCCTGCAACAAGCTCCACGCAGATGGATCAGCACAGCCTCTCTCTGCAAACTGGCTTTCATCCTGCAAAGCTTCGAGCATCTCCTTAAAAGCTCTGTTGCTCTTCTCAGCCTAATTACTGGTTCGCTGTACCCAGACCTGTGCAAGGATAACGGAAGCCTCTTTGCAAATATTTTGGACATTGTATTTCATTACAGTGAGAACCTTCAAGTTTGCTTTTAGGATTTTGAAACTCCTCATTTTTCTGTTTTGAATTGTTTTAGCCTAAAGTTCTATATAAATAAGCTTGCTCCTTCCCTTACATTCTTATATGTATCACTGTTCGCTATGTATTAGTTATAAATAAACAAAAAGCCAAAGCCAAAATGTTTTTCCAAAGTTCTATGATAACAGAGTATGTGTTGTTCCTCTTGTAATGGCTATTGATATTATTGAACCGCTTTTTAATGTGAATACCATTTGATCATATGTTTATTGACGTGCTTTCATTTTTTTCTAACATAATGTGCTTTCCCACATTTTTAGGTTTCAGGGCTAGATTCTGATCCCCATAATTGTATTGACGGGTACCTTGCTCCTGCTGGAATGAAGAGGACGATGAGAACAGTGTTGTGTGATACGGTAAGAGGGACCAGAATTCAGGCTCCTGCAATGAAAGTGTTATGTTAGATTAATAGTTTTAACTATTGCTATTATACTCTGTAATCAATTGCAACAAATTATTTTTCTTTACTTACTTTGAGAGTGAAAGGAAAGATGTCAAGTCTTTTCTCTTACCTTCCTGACGTGTAATTACTGCTAAGCATGTTTTCACTTATGCCTCCTCTTTTTGGCTCTGAACGCACGTATCACTTCATGAAAAAAAATCGATATTGTAAATTAAATCCCAATTTCCACCACCTCCTGAAATTCATATGTCAACCACTGAAATTTATGAAAGAGAACTTTGAATAAGCTCATGCCTTATATGGGGGGAAAGAAAAATAATTTGTGGTGCACCTTTTAGCTACAGTACTGCAAAGACTTGCCATGTTATTTGTGCCTCAAATTGGGAAATCATTTAAGTATTTACTCAACTATAAGTACTCAAAGTTTCATAGTTTATGGTTAGTAACAGCTGAAAATCTTACGTTGGACTGGGGCCTCCCAGAAATATCCAGCACAAAGAATCGCTTTGTATAATCCTCTCAAAAAACTTGCTGGGCTCGAAACTCATCGGGCGTCTTCCTCTCACTGCAAAGGGATTGCAGCATTTCCCACCGTTGGGACTCCCACTGATTTCCACTCTTCAGTGGAATTCAGGTAATCCTAGTAGAATTACTTCTTCTTTCATAGAAGAAAATGCTAGACCTGCGGCATCCCAGGAAAGCACGAAGCCCAGGGCCAGCTGCTGCCGGCAAGGACAGGGCTACCTTTGGCCACAGCAGTTCTACTTGTGATTTCATGATCCGTAGCAAGAATAAAGAGATTTTCAAATAAATACTTGCGGTGTTTACTGACCTCAGAAAGGCTAAGACTTCTTTTTCCATTTCTATACTATGAAATTTTAATATTTCCAGAAATTCTTTAAATGCAGAGACATTGTGTCCGTTCTCAGTATGTTTTTGTTTCCTCCTAAAGAGAGAATGCCTTTTGATTGTGCCCTAAATAGGTCACCTGATTTTGGAAAACAGCCCACGCTTGTCTCTGTTAACTTTCAAACTTTGCAGTCTCCGCCGGACCTCGGTAGGCACTGCGAACGCTCCTCCGTGTTCCTCCTAGCTGTTCGCCCATCACCCAAACACCAGGCCACACCGCTCACCCCGCGGCCACCGAGCCATGGCTCCCAGCAGCGCAGCAGGGATGCTCTCCCCTACACCAGTAATCCTTCAAACGTAAACTGCCCTTCCGCGCCTTCTTGCCAAAAAGTATTTTGGCTCCGACTGCGTTACCACTTCTGGTAGACCTGGGACAAGTCTAGTTCCATAAATCCCCCACTCTTCAAAAACCACGAGTAGATCCTCATCCCTTACCAACCCACTTCCAAGACTTTTTGACTTTGATACCATAGGCATGACATAGCAATCAATTTTTCACCTCATATAGTTCTCAGAAGACAAATGATTCCTGCGTCTTTCCGCCCAGGGAACATCTACCTTCTGACCACGGGCAGCCCCAGAAGTAACACGGTGGATTATCCCTGTGGGAGCGCTTGGCTTCCTCTGGGGAAACCCATCAGTGTGCCGTGTTGAATGCTACGAATTTTGCTTAGAGACCACCCAGATGATGTTTGGGATCACCCAGATGATGTTTTAGTGTTATCACCTTCCCCCCCACCACCACCTTTTTGAAGAAAACCTTTTTTCCAGCTTACCCTAAAAACCCTTCCTTTTTGCACAAAGGAGCCAACAGATTTCGTTAAAAGCATCCTGCTCCACGAGCAAATTAATATCCAGAAGCCTCTCCAAAAAAGCTAAACCAGGATGGCAGTTTGGTTCCCTCCGCACCCCCCATCCCAAGGAAAAATTCAGAAATACATCCTCAGTTGAGCTGGTTCTGTGCTGTAACCAACATAGCTCTCCGACAAAAGCTGTGGGAGACACACAGAAAAGCTCCTAAAAAGTTACCCGTACAGTCCATCTAATCAGCTCGTTGCGAAAAGATAACATATAAGTGTTAATGATATCTACGCTTGGTATGTAAAGATGATTTTTCCCACTAAGATCAGAAAAACGGCCATTTGTTTACGTGCATTGTCTAAAATTTGAAGGAGAAAGCCGTTCTCATTTATGGATGTGCAAAATCTCTTTTTCCCCCACCAGAATGGAAACTGCTCATATTTTCACACATAATCACCTTATTTTTCAGCTTCTCCTCCTCATTGCCTGCATTTTCCATTACATTTTAATATGCACTGTGAAGGCTGCGCATAAAATACTGATTTTCTTTCTGAAGAAGCAGGGACAGAAGAGTACTTATTTCCATCCGTACGCAAGCCTGCGAGCAAACACAGAAAACACGTAAAGCAGACAAGCAGTTTAGCAAGAACATTTAATCGGAACTGAAATTAAGACATAGACCCTCATCACACTTCCCTTGCTGGGAAGCATTGCACTTGCAGCTTTTCTGGACGGCAGGAATGGAAAACCCCTTAAAATTCAAAGCCATAGCATGGGTTTTTCTCAGTGCATCTCAGGCCGTGAACACATTGAGAAACGAACTTTGCGTTGCATTGAGCTGGATGAATTGATGTGCTGCTCAACTCACAAGCACCCCACAGAGCCCAGGCAAGAACGCGTTTTTGATTAAACATCAGGGACTTCGTTCAAAAATCTGGTTTTAACAAGAATTTGAACAAAATTACCATGAGGAAATTCAATATTGATAGGAAATGAGTAAAGAATAAATCAAAAGACGACATTGTCTGTACCCACACTCACTCTCATCGTCAGGAAGCTGCAGAAAACGTATACAACGCTAGATGCAAATTTTGTGGTTCATTGCTTAACATTTCGCCAACTTGAAAAGGTTGACAAATAGTCCTTCCCATATCAATATTAGGAAGATCCAAAAGATCCATATTCTCCTCGCCTTGCGCCTACTCTTTTTCCATACAGCTTCCACAGAGTTTCCACACTGCTCTCACTGCAGACACAGCAACCGGGTTACGCTCCCCACGCCGCAGCATTCAGGCGGCAGACTTGCAAACTGACTGCATTACAGCTTTACATCTGACAACCGCTTAATTAACAAAGTCTTTAAGAATTCCTATAGGGCAATTCCAGGCTGAGTACCACTTGAATCATTTTGGCAGTGACGTCTGTTTGAATTCTGCTGTTGTCAATAACAGCCTAAGCACTTTGAGCATTGCTTAAATGACTTGTAAACTAAATGGCCTTTAATATTTTTCTTCATCATTATAACCGGAGAAGCCTGTAACTGTGGCCTCAACAAAACAACTAATACTTGTCCTTTTCGGTAATCTAAAAACTATTTTTCTGATTTAAACTCCGAACTTTCAACTCCCAGAGACACATCCAGAACTCAGACAATTGCAAATCAGATTCATATCCAAGTGGTGGTATGAGATTTCTTCCATTAAACAATACTTTTAATACTCATTACTTTTTAGACGATCAAATTAGAGTGAAGTCCTTAAATCTGTGCAGAAAACCTCCAGATCACGGTGCTGTACAGTGGGTCAGTCTAAGAGACTCAGAGGCTGAGCCCAACCAGAGGAAGCACAGTCCCCTCGAATCAACCATGAAGTTGTTTCTCATTAAGTAGGAGCCCAAACCAATAGGGCTTCCAAGGATCCTTCAAACCCTCCTCACGAGAGCACAGCTGAAGAGTTTTCCTGCTCTGGCCTTGAGCATTACACATAACAAGACTGGAAGGTGTTTCACGGTGCGAGGAACAAACTCCTGCAGGAACCTGTCCTGATAGCATGAACGTGGGTCACGCTCATGGGTCACGCCAACGTTTTTGCAAAGCTCTATCCTTCCTTCAGCTGTGGCCCAGCTGCTGGGAAGGGTGAGGGATATCAGCTGCTTCCTCTGCATTGCTGCTCTTGGTGCTTTCCCTCATGCTCACACACAGCCTCAGCTGTGGGGGAGGATGGAAAAAATTCTTCTCATTCACCATTTTCTGCCAGTTTACTCAACTCTTCCTGTCCCCTGACCAAACTGCTAACCACCCACTGGGGAAACACACAAGCCTGGACAAACCGAATGCTGAATATGACTGTTGTCATGGCGCCTCGTCACGGTAGTTCTGTAATCCCGAAATAAAGCAAGAGCCAAAGAGGAAAACGAATCCTTGGAATCAGCATAAGGGATTACAGCAGGCAAACTGCAGTGCCACCCGCATGAAAACTTACGACTGTAAATGCCTTGTAATAAAGTTGTAGTAGATCCAACACACATGAGCACAATATTTCTTCGCCTCAGACAGAGGTGGGAGCACATCCTGCCTCCCGAAGATTGTATATTTACTGGTGATATCAAGGATATTTTAATTCAGGGACTTCAACTCAGTGTGGAGATCAGTCCCCGTCTGTTGGCTTACTGAGCACCACGCTGCTCTCTCTGGACACCTGCGCGCTGGTCCCAGGCACGGCAACGCACTCCAAGGGAGGCTGGAGATGCACCGTTAGGAGATGTCTATTTTTTCTGAAGTCCTTTATCTGCTGAATGGAGCCTTTGGTTTCTTTTTGTGGAATAAACACAAGCAGGTGGCTACTTCCTAGGATGTATTTGTTATATAAAAATATTCGATAAATCTGTCCGAGAGCCATTTCAACACAACGGCATTGCCTGTGATCAGTGACCCATACCTTACGTTTAATAACTGGGCGCGAGTGGTGAATGGTTAGCAAAGGGAAACGGAGTTGTATCAGCCCCCATGCTGAGCATTCAAACACCATCAGTGCAAATATCCGGGCATATTATTTTTACACTTTAACTTGCACAATTTTTGCATATGCAACATTAAAATTTTCATTTTCTGTTCCAGGAAAGGTTTTCTGTAATTCAACTCACAGGAAAGAGGAACAAGAACGAACAGAATCTGTTAATGTAAAACTTCAAGCCAAGATTTTTTGGAAATCAGTTTGCAGTTATGTTCCCTGTTCCATTGCGTTCACAAATGTTATTCATTTGAAACAAAGCAATAACAGAGTTTATGTACACAAGAAGAGTGAGAGCGGGCATGAGTCTCACTCTTTGTTGTTAACTTTTTTTACATCTCAGATTAGTAATTATTGAATCACCAACTTTATAGGGTTGAGCAATGGACAGAGCAAGTCAATAACAGTCAGTGTGTTTTATAAATTTGGCACTGGAAAGCAGAAGTGTGTAGTCACTACAGATGGGGAATGAGAACAAAAAATAGCAACACAGCATATAAAGAAATCATATTATTGCACAAACCAAGAAATTTTTTGAGGACCATCAAGGACTCCTAAATAGTAAGTCAGAGCTTACATGTCAGCAATATTCTGTGGGTGCATTTCTATCACAGGGAATTCTAAGCACATGCTGTGCCTTAGAACTTGGGAAACCTATACGGGGCTTCCTACAGCTGGGTACGGTAGGACCTGTGAGTTTGCACGAAAGCCTAACACAAAAGGATGAGAAGTGAATTAGAACCATACCACATGTCTTAATGCAAAGTAAAGAACTTCAGCTTCGATGAATAAAACTCCACATTCACAGCAAAGCTAGGGTTTCCAGTCCCACGTAAATAGCAGAGAGAAATTAAAGCTACCAGCCCTCTTTGGGGTTAATTCAACGGCAGTGACGCTACCAAATTAAACACGTAAGCCAGCATCAGCTAACTTACCAGCACTGCTGATGGACGGAGCAAACAGTGTTTCGCAGAGTTCAGAGCCACAGATTTCAATTTCACACAACTGGAGCTATATTTAGGAAAGATGCTGTTTCCACTTACCCTCAAGTTGAAGGAGCGTTAATGAGACATGGAAAATACCTGCAAGTCTTAGTGCTTCTTCTGTGGCTGGTTTTAAAGACACAGCTCTTCTGGTCTCCTGCGGTTATCATTCACCAGGTGAAGTTCCTCAGCCCCTTGCTCACCCATCTTTCAGCACTTAAACATCAATAAATAAAGCCCCAGGAGAAGTTACGAGATTGTTTCCAAGAAATGGCAATTTAACAAGATCGTAACAGCAGCGCCGTATTTTCTCCCTGAAAGAGAGCCCTTAACAAGCATCCCAAGCAAAATAAAGTCCTAATAGACATAGTCCACAAAAGAGCCCCGGCACATTTTGGGCAAGTTTCTGTAATTCAGCTCCAGAGAGCCCTGCTGCTGGTTGATGCACAAATCTCCCCCGGCTTGCTCCACTGCATCAAATATTCCTCCAGCCTTTTTGCCTTCCCCAGAGCACAGCCCTCAAGTGAAGGGGGAATATCTGCAATCCCTACGTGGGACAGGACGGAAGAAGAAGGAAGGTCTTCAGCTTCTTGGGATTCATAGGTCAATACTAAGCTCTTTTATTTCCACCTAGAAGCCTGCAGGCAGCCAGGAGATAGTATGTGGCAGAGGCAGAGTTTGTTAGCAGCTGGGCACTCATTTACCAAGCGGCTCCTGACCCATACAGGTGATTTATATTCCCAATAGATTGATGGGGTTATCACAAATAAATTAACTCAAAGGAGGTGCAGGCAGGAATTAAGTGGTGAGGTTCTTCCGGTAAAGAAAAAAAAAAATTAGGTTATTAAAATCAAATAGCTAAATTTTGGAAACCTATACGTAAAACGGGAGCAAAACAGAAAAAAAAATCAGAATTGCAATTTCATATATAAACTAGTGCAGAGAAAGCTGGATTCCATCTTTCTACATTTTAACCTGCAGACTGTAAGAACATCAGTTGATGGAAGCTGTTATTCTGCACACCTGGGCATCTTTTTTGTGGGGAATAATCCTCCCTCCAAAGAGAGGTGGACTTTGAGGTTTATTTGCAAAACGGTTGTAAACCTCTGGAAATCCTGAACTAAAAGGTACTAAAGGAAACCACCACTAGATATCATCATTTGACTATTTAATAGATATCAGAAAAATTGTTAATGTTGATCTGGCATGTAAAAATCCCTATCACACAGCCAGGTAGATTAAGTCACCTTCTGTAGGGGCTTATATCCCACAACAGATAGCGGGCTGGGGAATGACATCCTAACTATAGGTCTCAGCTAATTGGGTAGACTTAACTAAAGAGCCCAGCTTACTCCAGGGTCCCAGTCCCAGTCCCTGATGAACATTTCTCTGTGGGAACACGGAATGAGAACTGGAAATGAAAGCAAAAATTCCCTGCCAGTATTTCTCCTTCAATTTCAGATTTTCTGGCACGTGGATAAACATAACTGCCAGCCAGAATTCGGCCTTATGTGTCTGACCTGTAAAATACAGCACTGCTTTCATTTGGAATAAAATACATCTGCTGTCCTTCAGCAGTCTGGAAAAGCACACCTTTTAAGTGATCTTCCCTGTGTAATTTGAGTTCACTGAGCCATTTTTCCTGCTAGTGAAAATGGGCACAGCCCCAGTGCAGCTGATGGAGTTTTACTCACGTGAATTCAGAACGGGACTTGCTCTCTTTCAAATATAAGTAAATCCAAAGCATGTCATGGATTGAAACATATCAATTAAAATTGAAATAAAAATAGTATCCAAGTGAATAATAAATGTATTTGTCTCATCTTTCCAGAAATTACCAGATTTTGCTCCCAAAATGTATTCTGCAGCAACACTGCCGATATCTTCCTACAAAGAGAAGTGAATTTTGAGAAGTTGTTTAAATTTTGGATTAAACCAGAGTAACAAATGCTGGGTGGGAAAAGTACATAGAAAATACTTTACCATGGGCAAAACTGCATAGCATCAATAACAAAATATCGTCTGTGGTACTACACATTAACAGTGTGCATTTATCTTCATTTGCACTGCTAAAACACGCATTGTTGTGCTAAGTAGCTACACAAATTAGCCAAAAATTCATTTTCTTTCCCTCCTCCAAACTGTTCATTTATTACATTTCTAAAATATTAAAAACAAAACCCAAAAGCATGCCTGCAATAAATCCATCTATTATCCTTACAGGTGCTAGACATATCCTTGCTTCATCTGCATCCATAATGTGGCTGGTCTCAGTATAGCAGCTATCAGGAATTATATAACACACTCCTCACCTCCATCAGGTTGTAATACAGGCTACAACTATAATAAAGGCTACAGATAACAAGCTTTTCTCATAACACTGCTTGTTGCGTTGTGTTTTCTTTTCATTTTAACATTTACATTATAGCTAAAATTGTCCATTTATTTGATAAAACTAATTCAAAAAGGGGCTCTGAAACCAGCCCTGAAACGGTATGGGACGGACACAGCTTCACAGCGACCTCAGGTTCTGCCATATACAGAATATTCTTTTCCACATTCTCTTCTGCCACTCCATTTCTTCAATGGTGATGGGAGAAGTCAGGGATTCTCCCGCTGCAGCAGCTGACGACGCTCAGCAGCTTCTGCTGCTTCTGTTAACGTCGATGTTGAAACCGCAGTTGACTTCAGTATCTAGGGCCAGGGTTCCAAGGTTAGCAGGAGAGAAGAACAGGTCTCCTCTAACACATTTCTCAGGGCTGGGAAGGATAGAAAAACGACCGGAGTCTGGACCTCAGCTTTAAACTCTGACTTCCACATTTCCTGAGGAAGAACCTTGCGCAATTAACTTCTTTCAAGACTTTGGTTTGAACTATAAATACATCCCAGGGGAAATCAAAGGCTAGAGCAAGGCAGCACAAATGCCACAGAGCACTTTTTTCTACAGTTAATTGCAAACCCTTTGGTTACTGATGCCCTTCGGAATATTTTTCCTCTCACCCTCAGTTAACTTATTCTCTGCACCTCTACCAAGGAAGACCTTAGAGTGCTGCCCACTCTGGACTCCTCCAGAATTTAATGAAGTCATTTGGCCTCTTCCAAAGGACTCCTGACTTGATTTTGAATGCTGAGAAGGGGATTAATGAGACACACGTGGAATTAGGGAAATGCATAGTAAAAGCAAAGCATCCTTTCCTATCATCCCCTTAGAAAACAGGAACCAGTTTCAGTATTACTAATACTCCTTGCACCGCTAAGGTCAATGGAATTTTTGATCAGGCAAGGAATGTTCACTTACGTCTTGGACATGTATGAGTCCAATTTTATTGAATTATTTGCTACATGCTCGGCACTAATTGCCTTTGCCTGTCATTTTAATCAGGAGGTTCTTTCTTTGGCCACCCAGATCACTTCTCCCACAGGAGCAGACTCTTCTCAATCCTGCCAGTCACGAAACTACAGCAATCTCTCTTTTCTTTCCATCTGTCTGAAAATACCCATCCTACCACAATGCTATCATGGAAAAGTCTGCCTCAGACTGAAGACTGCCTGCAAAAATAACATAAAAGATTGGAAGTTGAGGATTTGAGATGAGAAACAAAGAGCAGGAATAGGATTTTCAAAGGCAGCTGAATGCCCAGCTTTCAAGGCAATTCCAGAGAAGCAGAGTGCCCATCTTCCCCCAGCTCTAAAATCAAAGTATGTAAAAAGCTGGGAAACACCTCAAAACCAGGGGCATTCGCCCTGCTCAGATGCTGAATTGGCTCGATGCTTATATAGTCTGAATGAGCCTATCAAGCTGAGTAGCCTTGTCGGCCAATTTTTTTTTATGCTTTGGAGCTTTGAGGACCTCAGATTTGAATATACACACCCTATTAAACCCCACATGCTTGCATTTGACTGTGTGTTAGACATCATGTACATAAATTCATTGAGCCATGCACTATAAGTTCCACCAATTCTAAAAGACATTGCGAGGCATCAGAAAAGGTTAAAAATCTTAAGATACACAAAAGCTTTTTAGTTCCCTTTCCATTACGCATGCTGTATTTAACAGACTGTTTGACACCACATACAATGACACACAGAGTGGCAGTTGCATCATCCTGTTCCTCCTCCAAAAGAAGCCCCATGCCATGAAGGTGCAGTCTTTACACAGGTACAGCTTATTAAGGGTCCAGTACACTTTTTTCCTGCAAATTTCCTTCTCTGTATAGGCCAAAACAGGTACAATTTTAACAGCAAGCCCCATCGTACAGTTTCTATTACAGTAAACATAACTAATTAATAAACTAAATTACTTGAATTAAGAGCTTCAAGGTGAATCCCTTGTGAATTCAGATCTTCTTGATGTTCTGAGCCATTCTTTCAAGCCTACTGATATTTTCATTATAAATGCCAGCTCAGAGATGATTTTAAAAAAAGCCCAACAACTAAAGATACCGGACTTAAAAAAAAAAAAAAACAACCAAGCAAAGCCCCCAACAAACAACTTTGATCTCTTCAAAGGACCAATCAGATGCCACGGCCTTGATTTACAAACACAAATATGTTTGCGTTTGATGTATTATTACCTAGAGATCACAAGATCCTTCATATTCTCTTAGAGGGCTGACAAAGATTTTAAAAAAATGCATACTATGCATCAGTTTGAGATGCATCTCAAAGACAAAGAAGGTTTTGGGTTATATTAGCTGTTTCATAGCAAGTTTCACTGAGAAGCTCTGCTTTGTAACTCATCCCATCCCTATGCACTGAGTGGCATCAGGAACTGGATACAATGATTTAACTAGCACATTAGCGTGCATTACAAAGCTTACAGTTGTATAAATATAGTTTGTCGCTATGTTTTGGATTTGGATTTCATGATTGCAAACCCAGATCTGCAGGCATGTCAAATCGTACTCATAGTGCAAGTAAAGAGGCGTCCTTACTAGAAGGAAACTTCTGCAGACCAGCTAACGGTCTCATTTATCATTTTACAATGGTGACACATTAACTTCCAGTTGAAACACTTACTGAGAAGAAGTAATAGAAAAGGAATGGGTTTGAAAGCTAAGTAACGAAATTTCCGTATCAAAATCTGCATTTAAATTTCCAAACGAAGATGAAGAAAGCTTGCACTACCTTCTCAGGACCATTGCAGTTGTCCTAGCTTGCTGAGGTTGCAGGTGTTTAATTTCTAAGGAAATAAATGCAGAGTCCATTCACTAAAAACAGAAATGGAACACCAAACAACCTACTGACAGAAAGGTGAGTGGATTTCATTGAAGAGGTAAGGATTTATTTAAAAGGAAAACTTTTTTTTTTTTACAGAAAATGGAATTTTACAATCTTGATCAACTATTTCACCTAGATTTTCATTGTAACATACTCCGCCTATGCAGTATAAACATACATTTGCAATAATATCAGCATCTTCATTCATGTTTCATGTCCATACATTTCCTATGTATGATAATATATACAAAATAATCCAGAGTCCTGAACACCTCCATCTGCTGACAAGATTTTTTCAAACGAAAGAAATATTTCCTCAGTCACTGTGACCAAGCTTTGCAGGAGCAAAATTTGAACCTGAATGTCCAAAACTTGGGCTTCAACTATATAGCGCAATCCAAAGTCCAGCAAAGACAACTTGACTCTTTCTCACTGGCTGGCTGGATCAGTCTCTTAGATCAAAGTTTTACCAGCACCCATCTTGATTGATTTTTCTTGCAGGAATAAGTCCGATGGTACACGAGTACAATTACTCATACAGGCAGAGTCTTAGGAAGAGGACAGACACATTATAAAAATATCGTTGACCAGCATTTGAGAGACACACATTCATTTCAAATTCTGTATTAGAAAAAAGAAAACTGTGACCTTTACCGCCTCTGCTAACAAAGCCAAAGTGTGGTTTAAGTGTTAAAATATTTATTTGAAAAAGTCTGTAGTGTGTAAATGTTTTCGTTTCCCAACCTAATCCTTAGAGTGAAATATTCGTATCTGAATCATATCCACCTCTTCAGCTTAGCAGATCAGTCATGATGTAAACCGCATCCTGCAGCTCTTTCACGCGTGTAGGGTTTGAGATTTGTAAGTTTGGAGTACTAAATTCAGAGCTATTTCTATTGGTAGTGTTGCGCAAACTAAACAAAGCTAAGGAGTGCAAGAGCACTTCTCTGGCTTTTGATGTTTCTATATTCTGCTCCTGGGATATCTGAAAGCTTATCTGATTCAGGTTATTCCTTATCAAACTGCAAGTGAGGAGGTTTGTTACAGAACCACACCTGGTCAAGTTTTCTTCAAAGAACTGTTTATAGAGCTCTGCCACTTTTGTTTCCATATACTTGTTGAGCACGGAGTTTGAAAGAGGCTCCACACAGAGCATGCTACTCCTTTCTCCAGCTTCATCTCCAGACAGGGACTTTATACTTGGCTTTTTAGGATGCTCACATAGAGGGGACTGACCTAGAGGAATATCTATGGACAGTAAAACAGGGCCATCGGGAAGTTCATCACACACATGGTCCAAAACACAACCTGAATCACACGTATGGTCCCCTACACGGTCTCCCCCAATATGTAAGTCAGGATAGTTTTGATAAATGCTGTTGCATGACCAGGATCTATACAAATCCATCTGTTCAGTGTTTTTTTCTCCTTTGGGGATATGTAAAGCTGGTGATACAGTTCCTTTAACAAGTGTTTTCTGATCTTTTGCAAGTACCTCTCTTACAGATCTCCATTGAGGACCACTCCTGCGTTCCATTTTGCTACTTTTAGCAGAGATCTCATCCTGCTTCTCAAGTCCATCAGCAAAGCCTTTAATTTTTGGGTTGTCTACAAGTTTCTGTCTCCAGATTCCCTCTTTATCCTTTTTGGATGCATGAGATTCGTGAGGCTTATCCTGATGACAGCTTTCCTTATATATGAGTCTAGTTAAGATGCCTTCTGCCAACATGATGACAAGTGTGAGTAACAGTCTAATCACCAGAGTTCCATGTAGTCCTGTGAGTGAAAGACAGGCAGAGTACCTCAAATTTATTTGGAAAAAGAGGAATAATAATTTTAAAAAATGAACAATGCAATTTTTATAGACTGTCTATGATTTTTCTTTTTCTCTAGAATATTTATTTTTAGTAGATGGCAAACTGCATGCTTTTTCTACAATTTTAACCTCTATACCATGTCACCAAGTGTCATTCTGAAGATATAGGAAGGGCACTAACTGGGTTCTTCATCTGCGATATCACTTCTGTTCCCAGGTTTCTCTTCTGCACTATGGCTAGTTGAGATAAATCGTACTTATGAGCTGTAAAAATCAGCAAAGTTACTTTACTTGTCTATATCACTACCATCAATTGCAAATTAATTTTCTTCCATTGAAAGACAATTTCTAAGAGCTAAAGAGGTGACATAGGAAGGAAATCAAGATCAAATTCAGAGACAGAGGTTGATTCTGAATTGGCCTGAGCCCTCCTGTGAGGTGCCAAGGAGCTTCAAAAGATGCTGATAGCTCTTCAGGACTGCATCCAAAATGCAGTTCACATATACAAATGTTTTTTAGAGTCCCTTTTAATGATGATTTTAAAAGACATACATATTTAATTTGTCTTCCCCAATAGTGAAGTGATGAGTAGTATGTTCGTGTACCTACAGGCTCCACAGTTTTACTAAACACGCATGAATAATTAAGAGCTAGCCAATATGCCTCAGAATAATCTACTAAATTTAGTGATTCCTTATCATCCCTTTTCAATTCACCTACTGTTAAAATCCATGCAAATCTTTCCATTTAGAGCCAAGTCTGACCTAAACCCACTAAGGAAAAGATCATCACCACTCCTCTTATGGAGGAATGGGAAAGATGAACGCAAGAAAATACCCCTGTTCTTCAAATGTCTTTTTAATCTCCACATATTTCAAGTACCTTCACACACCTCTAGCGGGCTCGTGGTTTGAAACAGTCGGGAGAGGCGAGGGATGAGGCAGTTTTACTGAAGAGTACATAGTAAGTCTCCCAAAGAACATGACATACTGGCATGCTGTTTGAAATGCACCAAAAACTCTACTTCTATCATGGACAATTAAGGCTCGATACTTTTCACAGCGCTGGTGATCCACAAGAGTAGTAATGTCATGCAAGTCACTAGACAGCTCTCCACACAAACAAAACCTCTGCAAATTTGATATGATATTTGACATATAACCAGAAAGATCCTTCTCACTCTACTCATTTGCTTCTAACTATCAGCAACCAAACCATATACTCTGGCTTATTTGTTCTGCAAATGAAACTTGATACACTGGGTCACTTTTTTTTAATCTCAGTACTCCTTCCAGAAAGCTGTTCTAAAACTCCAGTTACTTGAGAGAGAGAAATTTTCGACTTGCCTCCTAAATTTACACATTGCCACAGTATAATCGTTTGCTTTTTTCTTTTTTGGGGTTCTTTTTTAGCTTAAATCCCACTGTTCCCTCCCTGAAGCTGAAGATAACACTGGAATTGTGATATGCCTGCAAGCGAGGCCAAAGCAGACGGGAGAGGCAGTACACCATGCTTTCTCCTGGTTACATTAGCATAACTGTTTATCTACAGAATCATTTACATATGCAAAAAGCAGGACAACATTTTCTTAAGCACTTAAGCCACTTAGGAAACCAAGTGCCATTTTCAAAACAGACAAGAGTACTTGGCAGTCTAAATCTTGCTGAACATCAATGGAATCTGGAATGCTGCACGCCTCATTTGCTTCTGAAAAACAGGACACAGGTACCCAGATCCTTACATGCTAAAAATTTTTGCTGTATTGCTTTGCAAATGCTCACAGTGCTAACGTAAGAGCTAAAATACAGCAATCTTAGCAAAACTGCTCTCTTTCAAATAAAGTAAATGGTGTCTGCATTCTGGAACAAAGGAAAAAAAAAAAAGCACAAAAAGCCCAGACTTACCAGTCCTAGTAGGGTAAGAGAGGTGGATAATCACATAGCCCAGAACTCTCCTACTACAGCTGCTGTAAGAGAATAGAGTCTTACATACTCTTCTTCACTGGTGTCTGTGTGGAAAAAAAAAAAAACCTGACAACACATGATTTAGTTCCCCATTTTTTCCTTTTAAAACAGAAGTGATCCCACTGGAAAAGTGTGCGGTTTTTGAATACAAAATGACAGCAAGTCTAAAAGAGGATGTTAAAAAAATGAATTGAGATGTTTCTGACTGTGGTGCAATGCTGATGAGTTGGTAAGTGCCATAATACGTCATTTAAAAACAACAAAGACTACTAAAGGATCAGGGTGCCTATACTTCACCAGGCTGTTCAAAATCAAAACTGAATTCCACCAAATGCTTCCATCTACAGAAGTTCAGTTTTGTACTGTCATCCACCTGACTTACAGAGGCGATGTTATTTGCCCCATTTCCCTTTTTGAAACAAACAACTGAATTTATAGTCTTGTGACCTTCTTCTGGAGAGGAAGTTGACAACTTCATCACAATTTTGACGAAAATATCATTTGTCTGTAAAACGCAAGTGTGAGAAGCTGCCTCCGTGAAAGCAGTAGCCATCAGACAGCTGTGGACAGTCTTGTTTGCCACCGATCAAAGACACTTTCTCTGAGCTCAAAAACTACCTCTGTCTCAATGGCACGTCAGAGGTGCCCCCACGGTGGTTTTAGCGTGTCCTTCTCACACAGGCTGAAGCTGAGCTCATGTGCTGAGCCAAACCACTCCCCCAGCACTAGATCCAGTCTGAAGAGTTTTCTGTTGATGCCTTTTATAAATTTCCTTTTTCTCAGACGATTAAAAAAAAAATCAGCAGCTGAATCTCATCCAAGTACTAGACAAAAGCTCTTAAATAGACACTGTTTAGTGTAATGATAGGAGCAAGACACAAATGTAAAATAAAACTAGAGTGTAAAGATAACATTACAGCAACATATTGACTGCAACCCGCCATTCAACATGTTTGGCAGTAAAATAGTGATGTGCCTTAGAAATGAATTAATGTAAGGTTTGAAGTAATTATGACCATATAGGTCCAACAGAGTCTCTTCAAAATTATTCTTCTTCCCTCCTCATCACCTATATTTCACAAAATACTTGAGTTTTTATGGAGGCAGAATGAATGCTATTTTTATTCCCACTGAATTTATATAAAACTCATTTCATGTTTAAAGGCTGTTCAAAATTACTTTATTTTTAATCATCTTACATGATTTCTGCATGGTAGATGTGGTTGTGACTTCAACAGAGCGCTCCTGCCCCCAGTCTTGGAGGGGACCAAACCTCACAGGAAACAGGGTGGTTGAAATTCCATGTGCCTTTAAACCTTGCCTCCTTCACCGAGCTTATAATTAGTGCCAGCTGCAGCCATGGTTTTTGTGTGGCAGTTTCGACAAAACACAAAAGTAACAGAGAGACAGTGGGAGAGGAAGAAGTCAAGTTAGGTAATTAGGCTGCAGTGATTAAAAACAAGTCACCTTTCATTTCAGTTGTACTCAGGTGTCAAATGCATCGATATTCAAGGAAGTTAGTAACTTTCAATCAATAAGATCTTACAAAAAAACCCCCTTATAATTACAAAAATAAAATCAGGACAAGACAAAACCAAGGTTATGTCAGAAGCTGAGAACAGACTGCAGCTAGAAGAAACAGTCAGCAAGACAAGTGTGTCCAAATCCTGAGGCTAACCTTAAAGCAGAAGGTATAAAGAAAGAGAAATAAATTTGACTCTATGATAGATGGAAAAAACAGATAATACAGCATTGTGTATTACCATACACAATTATCATATTACACTAACTATCACAGCATGCGAACCAAGTCCCCTATTTCAGCCCAGACTGTGTCTGATGTGCGTGTGAAGGTGAAACAGAAGCTGACTCCACTAACTGGGGGTTTTTCCACACGCAGCTGTCGCAAGTCTTTCGCTTTCCATGTAAACCGGCAGCAGCGCTTTAACAACCCTCGCTTCTTGCGGTTTTCGAGGACCTTCTTGCACAGCAGCCCCCGACCTACCGAGCACACCTCCGGCGACGCCCCCCCCGAGGGACGGGGTGCAGCGCGGCCCGCCGCCCGCCCCCGGGGAACGGCCCCCGCTAACC